>OZ022507.1:36436865-37036865 GCA_963989385.1 Ctena decussata | reverse complement strand
CACTCAAGTGGATTTTATAGGTAGTTGGTTCATGATATTAAAAACTTCACTGAATATGGTAATTGTACAGATTGTGTCAGACTATTGTAGAACTAAAATGCATTGCCAGTAAAACCATTTGCATGTTTTAAATATGAGCCGGCACTGGACAAAACCAACAAAGTGGCATGTGAGCCCAGTAAACTCATATCAGCCGTGGCATCCACCCAGTCTGATCAAAGTCTTGGCTGTCGGCATGGAGCTAGCGTAGACTCTTAGCTACCCTTTTAGTGCACAGTGAAAACTCTGATCAGACTTGGCCAACGCCCAGGATGATTTTTGTCTTCCCTGGGGGCACATACTTTCGTGCTGATTTTGTTGTGTTGCGGCTCATATATTGTTTATGCTGATGATGAACTTTTACAAAGGCATAGTTTAAGGCATTGAGTGAAATGGAATGGACTGGCAGGGATCATTTCCATTTCATTAATGGATTTGGGATGGCACCCTTATAGGGAAGAATTTGCTCCCTCTGAGGGAGCAAATTCTTTCCTGAAAGGGTACCATCACTCTGGATGCACTATTTTTAGCCAATGGATTGTAGATCATCTAGTCAATTGCATGCCTTTCCATTCCAGGTTTTAAACTCTGCAGGTGGTTTAATATCTATGTAGATCTTTTACACAAGAAACCACAAGTTACGAATCTAGTGACTGTCTTGCTTAACACTGATGTTTAGAGAAATGATCATGATAGTTGCGTTAAAAGTAGTAGCATCCAGTTCTGAAAAATGTGGTCAGGCTGTGACAGACAGTTTACAGAAATTTATTGCAGGCCTTATTACATAATGTATGATTATGTATTAGTTGACATTGCCTTAAATACACAGTTCCGAGAATAGCAGCTAAGCTCCGCCTGCTTAGTTACTGTTACTACGTCTCACAAGCTTACACAAAGATGGCGGAAAAACAAATGACAAAAGGAAGTGTCTGCTAAATGTTGGCGATCTATGGCAAAGAATCAGCCTCCTCATGATCTACACATGGCATTTGGAACATCATGCATTTCTGATGCGTTCTGTTCTTGCAAAGCATGGTAAGTTTATTGAAAGTGGTGTTAGTTTGTTTTCTTTAAACAGGTATACATCCCTCCATTGACTGTTAGGTAAAATCACGGACTTATGTTGGATACTGACCACGTGCGATTTGTTTGTGAGACTATTTCACGTGCTAAGTTGTCGTTGCATTGGCCAGGTATACGCTATCATGTGATTTTGAGTGATATTCTGGGTGTGGCTCGGAACTGTGTATTGCAAGGCTTTTGGGAGATTGCCCACATGAAAGCTAGTCTAATGATTGTTTTAAACACATTTATTATTTAGAATAAGCCAGCTCCCCTTATGCCCTCAAGGGAGATTATTTATCTGATAATAATTTTAAATTTCAGTTGTCCAATAGAGAAATCATGTAGAAGTCGCATGAATATCACATTCCGTGTTGGGGCTCCAGATGCCTGTGACATATTAGAGGAGAAATTTCTCTCAGAAGCTGCCAGTCTTGGTATGATACAGTTAAAAGGACACAGGTACCGTTCAGCTGCTTTATTGCATTTCTAGTGTCGGTATCATACTCTCGATATCTGGAACATGGATATCTCAGAGTACCCTCTTCAGAGAATATCCATTGATCACATTTCCCATTTTTCTGTACATTTCAGTTCTAGATATCTCAACTGGTACTGCAAAGTAAATTAAGTGGGACCAGACAATTTACTTTGAGCTATCATTTGTTTGGGATGAATTTGGACTTCCAGATATGAGTGTTTTATGGTTTAGCTATGCAAGTAGTATAGGCACCCCATTGTGACAATGCCTGACAGACAAAACACAGCATTTTTGGGGGGGGGGGGGGGGGGTTGTTATGCTCTATATTTAGGATGCTTAAAATGCATGTCTTATAAGTTTACAGTATTGTAAGCCAGTGGTCATTTGTCTTAAATAGCTTTATAGTGTAGTCTAGATGGAGATGGCATGGTTACATCCAAGGTAGTGTTTTAATATTAGGTAATGTTGTAATGGTAAAAAAATTTGTACCAAGAACTCAAAGTCACTGGTAGGAGCATTAACAAACTTGACCATGCAGAAAAGAGAAAAAAAAAAAAAACCTTTGCACATAAGTAGAAGGATCTGCTTCCATCAATATCACCATCTATCAAATAAAACTGTGTTCAAATAAATTTATGAAAGTTGAAAGGTTTTGACTGTTCTTCTAAGGAGGAGACAAGCACATCCAAGTCCCTGTTAAAGGTCACTATGGAACTGATATAACAAGTATGCAAGAAAAAGCAACACATGATGAATTGTTCTTTATCCTGTCATAACATAATTGTTGTGTCTTATTACTTTATAATGAATCATTTCTGATTCTTTCACAGGTCAGTTGGAGGAATTCGAGCATCTCTGTACAATGCTGTGACATTAGAAGATACACAGACACTTGTTGATTTCATGAAGAAGTTTTATGAAGAACACAGGAATTAAATATCCCCCATGATCTCACCAGCGCCCCAGATAGAGGAGAATATTTAAGGATAATTTTGAGATACTTCCAGTTATTAGTGAGCTGCCCCTCACAAGAACTACCAGTTTTAATGGGAGACTACTGCATATAATATATAGGAAATTACTTGAGAATTGTTGTTAAATGTGCTTCTTATCTGGCGCTCTGTCTCATTTCATTGAACTATTCAAACAAGCCGTCTCTTGAGAAAAGTTGCCTTTGGGTATTGTTTATACATTCTAGAGTTAAATCAGCCTGTACCTGTGCACAGACTGTCCAGAGTCTTGCTGAGTAAGTCCATAAATTTTGTAAATGATCAACAGTATATGGCTTGTGACACGACAAACCAGCAATGTGGTTGTGCCCCCAGGATCCGCCCAGTTTGATCAGACTCTTTGTTAAGTGCTCAAAGCATTGCTAAGGATCTGAGCTACCTCCATGTGGACAGCGAAGACTCTGATCAGACTGAGCAGATGCCAAGGCTGATCTGAGTCTGCGCTGGGCACACAACCACATTGTTGATTTTGTCGTGTTGGGCCCATTTGTTAGCTTGCTGTGACAAGAGGATTAGTGAAATTATAAACTATGATGTAGATTATCATTGAAACTACCACTGTAAGTTATTATTGAAACTACCACAGCACAGAGCTTGGAGGGCAAGTGAAACCTGTAGATTACATATCAAATGTACTGCAACTTGCAAATTGCTTGCTGAATGCATAGGCAAATGCCAAAAGCTCAGACCAGTCTGTGTGGTGTGGTCAGAGACTTTGCTGTTTATACATTTCATTTATAGATAGACCTTGATAAATCTACAAGCATGAACCAAAGTCTCTAGATAGATAACAGATTCACAGGCTGGCTTGAGTCTTTGGTGTTTGCATATACATTAAGTCACTGTTTGCATATACATTAAGTCACCCTTTTGCAAGACATAACAGTAGCCATTGTAGATGTAAATTAGTATGACTAAAATCAAGACTGTACACCTGTGCAGTCTGATCTGAGTCTTCACCGTTTGCTTATACTTGAAGGCGCCTATTCTCTAGGGATAGTTTAAATATTGTTGGATAGAAAAAAGTATTCAGGTGTCATTATAATATATATTGAATGTCTGGACCTTATGATCAGTGCCTTAACATGTATATGTAGCCATGTCTTTTTCTTTTCATACAAATGTCATCTGGTGATAGCCATTGGCATGAAATGAAAGACAGCCCCAGATTGGGAATAAACTGTTCTGTGTCAATTTCATGTCAGTATGATAGTCTGTCATTGAAACTTCAGGCATGTCATTGTCATTAAAGGGTCTAATCAACCTCTCATGATTGAGATGCAGAAGTGCCTTTAGACTAGGGTAGAGCTCTAGATAAGAAGGGTATTTGATGATAATTGAGGGATAACTTGTTTTGTTTCTCATTGAAGCCATATATTGTGACTCCTCATCTGAACCATCTCATCGAGACGGTTCAGATGAAGGTCACAACACAGGCTTTTATGCAGAATTTATATAAAATTATCACCAAATACTCCTCTTATGTAGAGCTCTGCTAGGGCTATGTATTTCAGGCCCACTGCCAATGCAGTATGTATTGCAGTACAGGTGTTGCAATATGCAGTACAGTGCAATACATGTGCGAGCACTGAAAAATGCTTTATGATCAAAGAATTCTGCAATTTTAGCACTTGACTATTAAAGTGCATTGAAAGATTAAAGAAAATGTCAAATGAGTAGTATAAAGTATCAGGAAGGGCAGCAATTTTTGAAGTATTAGTTAAGCATCTGATAATTAACCAACAGAAAGAAAAATATTGCCGGGTCGCGTAGCCCAATCGGTAGGGCACCTGATTCATAAGTCAGAGGTCCTGGGTTCGAAACCCGGTCTGGCCACATACTTTCATTTCTCCTTACGCTGATTCAAGAAGGGCAGTTGTCAGTTGCTGGCGAAAGTATGTGCACTTAGTACTGGTTAACCGCTTAGGGGGTCTTAGTCTGCCCAGGAATAGTTTAGTTAGGTTAACTGACCATCCGGACATGACCTTAGCTGTTTACCGTGGACGTTAAGCATCAAATCAACCAACCAACCATATTTTCATTTTTGGTACTAACTTATTTATATAGAAAAAAAAAAAGAACAACTAGGCACCCCTACTGCCATATGGCAAACCTTGTGCCTTCAATACAGTGCAGTCCTATTGTGTATTATATAGCTGCAGCCCTATTTTGATCTGCCATTTACTAGTGATGTGTTCTATCATGAAATATGCTTGTCATTTATTAGCCGACTGATAAAATAGTCGAACATCCAAAGCAGTATTTTAGTATGATGAGCTCTGTGAGTTCCGTGGTATTAAATGCATTTTAGTCTTTTAAGCATTGAGGACGTTGAAGATTTACTTCCTTGTTTATAATAATAAAATATGTTTTAATGAAATATTTGCACAGTAACTGTGAAATCTTCCATTTAGGCATTTGTACAGTTTAGTTAGAGAATAATATTCACCGAAACTTTCAAAACATGTAACCAAATGAAAATTGATATTTGATTTTTATATCAGAAAAAAGTGAAATGAAGGAGAGAGTTAATCTGTAATGTAGTAATGACATTTAGATTATACTACAGTATAGTATTAGCTCCATAAGTATAGGGTGTTAAATTAAGTTATTTAATGGTGTTAAAGCGTAATTCATATAAAAACTATGCAAAGTTTGATCATAACTCTATGATTTTTTTTCTGAGTGAAACTTTTGTCCAGCATATGTGCTAAATAAAAGTCATGAAAGACAAATAGATTGTAAATTAATATTAAAAGTAAATTTATGACATTCACAAAGTTATTGTCTCGCCTGCAAGACAAAGATATTGCTGTTCTGGCGTTGATGCTGCTGTAAAATTCTCTTAGGGTTCCTTGGTGCGAGGTTATAAAACTTTAGAATTATCTAAAACCCAAAATAAAGCACACTGATTGGTTGCTACCGAGCATGTGCTCGGAAGCAGCCAATCAGTGTGCTTTATTTTGAGTTTGAGAATATACTCAAGTTTTCTAACCTCTGGGCCTGGTTAGACTCTGTAAATAGTAAAGGGGAGGCCTTGTTGCACGGACAGGCAAGATGATATACATCAGAATTCTTGTATTTTATGCCACTATTTAGCCTGTTAGCAGTTTTCAAATTAAGCAAAGACCTGCCACTTTTATATTTTTACCCATGTTAGGCTTATGAATAATGTTGAGTTCAAACATTGTTAGAAATAGGGTATTTGATTTTATGTTATAGTTCTCTAAAATAACAGTATAGTGATAGATATACTTCTTAATCCTAATGCACTCAGTCAAAACTCCATAGAGTTTTTGGCTGTATTGAGTGCAGTAGGGTTTAACTTTACTCACTGTTGATGTTTTTCAAAGCATTGGATATTAAGTTGAGTATTGATAGTTATGATTCTGGGTTGTAATGTCTATTAGAATCTTCATATCATAGATTTCTGTGCTCCAGGAAAGAAATGCGAACAGTGATGATTTAGGGGATATATTTCTCCATAAAAGATGTTGTGACCTTTCATTAGAACCATCTCAATGAAATAGGCTTAATGAGGGGTCACAGTGTATGCTTTCATGGATAAATAAGAAAAAATATCTCAGAATTTATCCTTAAAACTCAGCCTTAAGAATTATCCTTACAACCCGGCCTTATCTGAAAGCTCTGGGAATTATCATAGTATACCTCTCTTATGGGTACCCTAATTTGCTTAAGTTTTGGGATATCTAAAATCATTTAATTTTCCATTTGTCCCAAATGGAAAATGAATAGTTTTTAGATGTCCCAATATTTAAACACATTAGTGGTACCACTGTTACATTGTGCATAATTTTGACAGATGTTAAAGATATTTTGAGACCGGTGAATCATTATCAATATACAGACTCGGTACCAGGCAGTGCAAGTTATAGATTTGTTCCCTTTAGCCTCCTGGTGAACATTGATATGAGATGGAGACAACATGAATCATTCTGAATGTCTGTATATACATATAAGATGACATTAGTTTATCATTGAAAACGTAGTGAAGAAACTGTTAATGCTCAACTGCCTGAAAATTTGCTCCAGTTTTATATATACATTTCTCCACAATTATTTTTTTTCATAAAATACCTCTACACATATTTTTGCTTAATTTAATGAAATAGTGTTCCATTGACTTCATTATTAATACTCATGATATACACATTATTTACATACTTATGTCAGTGTTCTCCCCAGAAATTTCAGAAGGCATTTCGCTTTTAGCACAAAAACAGATTTTGACATGTTGATCAATTTTTATGCCCCCGTGACGATAGTCAGGGGGCATTAAGATTTGCTCCCGTGACGATAGTCAGGGGGCATTAAGATTTGCTCCTGTCTGTCTGTCCGTCCGTTCGTCACACTTTACGGTATAGAGTTTGTGTAATCAACTCCTCCCACAGTTTTCAGTGGATCTTTTTCAAACTTCACATATATGTTGTGGACATATTGAAGATGTGCATGTGGGTTTTTGTTGGAGCTAGAATTAATTTTGACAGAATTACGGCCTTTTGAACTTAGTCATTTTAGGCAAATTTTTGCATTGTAGGGTATGCAGTTTGTGTAATCAACTCCTCCCACAGTTTTCAATGGATCTTTTTCAAACCTTGCAGACATGTTGTGGACATATTGAAGATGTGCATGTGGGTTTTCGTTGGAGCTAGAATTAATTTTGACAGAATTACGGCCTTTTGAACTTAGTCATTTTAGGCAAATTTTTGCATTGTAGAGTATGTAGTTTGTGTAATCAACTCCTCCCACAGTTTTCAATGGATCTTTTTCAAACCTTGCATACATGTTGTGGACATATTGAAGATGTGCATGTGGGTTTTTGTTGGAACTAGAATTGATTTTGACAGAATTACTGCCTTTTGAACTTAGTCATTTTAGGCCAGTTTTAACATTTGTAGGGTGAGGAGTTTGTGTAATCATGTCCTCGCTCAGTTTTCAATCGATCTTTTCCAAACTTTGCATACATGTTGTGGACATATTGGAGATGTGCATGTGGGTTTTTGTTGGAGCTAGAATTGATTTTGACAGAATTATAGCCTTTTGAACATAGTCATTTTAGGCATATGTTTGCATTGTAGGGTAAGTACTTTGTGTAATCAACTCCTCCCACAATTTTCATTGGCTGTTTTTCAGACATTGGAGACTTGTTGTGGACACAGTGAAGATGTGCATGTTGGTTATGATAGGAAAAGAATAATTCTGAAGGAATTATGGCCTTTTAAACTTAGTCATTTTGGGCTGCATTTTGCACTTCAGGGTATAAAGTTTGTGAAATGTTTTCAGTGGATTCTTTGTAAATAGCATTTGTGCTTGAAAGGTGCTTTAGGGATGTACACATGTCCTGTGACAGGCGCTGCACGGGGGCATCATAAGTGTCTTACAGACACAATTTTCTAGTTTAAATCCTTATTATAGCACTGTTTTGTCAAAATCAGCCTAAATTTACATTACAAATAATTGATTGATGACCCTTAATGCATTTAAAACAACTTCACTGGCTAAGAAATGAAAATAATAGCACTTTATTAAATTTTCATTGGAAATTAAGGCATGTTGCAAAGGTAATTTGAAGAGATTGGCATGCTGAAAGCAACATGCCTTAATGGTCTGGGGAGATCCCTGTTATGTACAGCATGTTAGGAATGATACTTTCTGTATGGTTGCTGCTTCCAAATTTTATTTGTTATGTATACAAATTCTAGATCTGAACTTTCCTGTCCTCTATTAAGAAATGACAATTCAACCTATATGAAAGAACCTAAATAAAAAAGAAACGTATAAAAACTTTAAATAAAAATTTTCCTATTAAATGAATGTAAGCAGACAAAATATAAATGTTAATTCTTCTCTCTATAGTCAGAACTTGGCATGTCTACAGCCAAATTAACCTTCTTGCTCCAGTATATTGAAACAATGTCCTGTTTCTTCTCTGAATCTGGAAAAGTCCTTTCTGAAGGTGAATTGGTACACTGACAGGGGAAGCAACTATCATATTCGTCTTTGTTTCCCTGCTCAACAGGGGTAAACAGTCAAAGGGAAGAATTTGCTCCTATAGGTGTAAATTCTTTCTTTTAAGAGTAGACCCCTTTTAAACATGGCTGCATCAATCCAAGGGAATAAAATAGGCAGTCACAGTAGTAGCCCCTCCATTGTAAAAATGGCGAGAAAAAAAATGTACCCATACACCTTATCTAGCAAAACAGTCACTGTTTGAGAAGGTGTCTCATTTATTGTGTAGGGTTGAAAGGATAACTATTCTATGATGAAATGTCATTTTTTAATTCAAAACAAAATGTAAAAAATATCTCAAGTGGCTTGCAAGCAAAACTGTATAGTTTGCATCTTTGAACAAATTTGCATAGTAAACGGAAATTTACAAGCTCAACATAGATCAGGTGTTTCAGTCATTTGACATTATGACTCGGTTTTAATACTTAATGCCCCAGTTACCTGGTGACCATGAAAGTGCAGAAATATCCAACGTCCAACTTGGGTTCCAGCCAGCTGTGGGCTGGAAATTTTTGTGGACTTGAAATGATACTTTTCCACTGTCATAAATCTGTGTTTAAATGTCATTTCTTAATGATTAGAAATATGTTAGCTTAATGTTACAAAATGTACAAAAAAAATAAACGAAATAAATTGATAAAAAAACACTCTCTTTGAAGCTACTAAATTCTCCACATTTTGTAGAAAAACACAAAAGCAAATACAACTAAAACTATAGTGTTTTTGTTTCATGAATTTCCATGCCACATTTTGATCAAATAAAAAATATTGAACACACCACATTCCTTTTGATAAATACCCCTTCTTTAAAAATACTACAATCACTTTTTCTGTGAAAAAGTGGCCAAATTTCACCAAGACTGGCTTAAAACAAGCAAATTTGTTTTTTGATTTGCTTAGATTTATGTCTCCAGATCACCATTTTACATAGGACTTGTGAATTGCAATGCTCCTGGGGCATTTATTACAAGGTATCTGGTAGTCGAAAATAGGAGTATAAAAAAGTGAGAAAAAAAAATATCTAATTCTTCTGTTTATTTTGGTGCTTCATTTTGGGGAAATTTTCTTTAAATGAAAATAACTGAAACCATGACAATGTTTTGTTGATATGGCTGTCCATCATGTGTGATGCTGTAAAAATTTAAATATTGGAACAGATCTGTGCAAATGCTGAGGAACAGTGTGATCAGGGTCTACACTACTTGCCAGCCTATCATTACCTTTTGGGCGAGTTTTTATGTACCATAGTAATTGTAAATAATTCAGTGCCCCAGCCATACGACAAATGGAATCTTCTGTTTTCGATGGACAAGTCCATTTGTTGTACCTGGGGATGTTTTAAAATTGTTGACAAATACTGCAGATCCTGGAGAATTCAGGTCTGGGTTTACACTGTTCAGGTATTCTGGAATGAATATGATAATGGTCTTTACTATGTTGACTACAAAATAAAGAACATATGAGCCGCGACACGACAAAACCAACAATGTGGTTGTGCGCCAAGCACAGACTCAGATCAGCCTAGGCATCCGCCTAGTCCGATCAGACTCATCATTAAGTGCTTAAAGGGTAGCTTAGGGTCTAAGATACATCCATGCGGACAGCGAAGACTCTGATCAGACTGGGCGGACGCCCAGGCTGATCTGAGTCTGCGCTGGTCGCACAACCACATTGTTGGTTTTCTCGCGTCGCGGCTCATATCATATTCATATTTACTCCACAAAGTGCCAGCATTATTACATTGTATTGTTGAAATGTTTTATTCAAATTAAAATTGAAAAACAACTTTCAAGTGTTGTCATTTATGACTTTCAAATCATGTAACTAGGTCTCTTGGCTTGGAACTATAAATTGGTCAGCTGTCAATTGCAAACAACTAAACTCTGGTTCTTGGAGGAGAATATAAGGCATTTGTCATAGAACTGTACACCAGCAAACTCTTGTTGTTAGTTGGGATTCAATTGGCTCGAAAACTCCAGTTCTTGGGTTAAGATTTCTAAAACTAAATTCAATTATTGTTTGAGAACTAAGTCCATTGGCTAGTACCTAAACCAAAAGAACCTTCAGTTCTTGGCTATAAACTAATCAACTCTGGTTCTAGGCTGGGAAACATAAATCAGCTGGGAACTAAACAAGTTACTCCAGTTCTTTGCTTGGAACTACAAATCAGTTGGCTGCAAACTGTACACCAGTAAACTCTGGTTTTTGGTTGGGGACTGTAAATCATTTTCATTTGGCTGGGAATGTTAAAACTAATAAATTTGGACACTGTTAGCCAGTAAATTCCAGTTCGTAGCTGGGAATTATCAGCTGGCTGGGAAAAGTAAATCATAAAATTCTGACTGGGTGTAGAATTGTACACCAGTAAACTCTAGTTCTTGACTGGGGACTAAATCATTTGGCTGAAAAACTAATAAATTTCAGTTCTTGGCTGAAAAGTATAAATCAGTGTGCTGGGAGCTATAAATCAATTTGCTTGGAGCTGAAAACCAAACAAATGCCCAGTTTTTGCCAGGGACTAATAAACTCCAGAATTTAGCTTGGAACTAGAATGTGTCCATAGGACATGGATGCCCCCACCTAGTGCCCTAAGTTAGGTTGCACCCTGTTTAAGGTACTGGCACTTGTAGGATAACTAGGTATGTTTTATTGTTTTCCTTAGGCAGATGTATTGTGCTTCTTGGGTCAAGAGAAGTGTGTGTGTGGTGGGGGGTGGGGGGATCATGACTGTGAAATGGATGCCACGCAACTTTCCAAAAGTAATAGCCTGGAAACAAGTAACTTTTCAAAAACTAACAAACGGAAACCATTTTTGTATGAAATGAAGTTGAAAAAGGGCCATAACTCCAAAAGTAATTGGCGGATTTTACCCCCAACTGAACCTGACCTGTATTTTATAATTATATATATCTGTGTATAAAATATGAATCCAATACATTCATCTTTTCAAAACATAATGGATGGAAACCATTTTTTTGTACAAAATAAAGTCGAACCCTAAATCGAACTTGACCTGTATTTTATGATTATATACCTGTGTATAAAATAGGAATCCAATACACCAATCTTTTCAAAAGATAATGAACGAAAACCTTTTTTTCATATAAAATGAAGTCAAAAAGGGCCATATTAAACTCCCACAATAATAGACGGATTTTACCCAACATCGAACTTGACCTGTATTTTATGAGTATATACCTGTGTATAAAATATGAATTCAATACACCATTGTTTTCAAAAGATATCAAACGGAAACCATTTTCGTACGGGACAGGACGTACGTACAGGACGGGATGTACGTACGGACAGCGGTGACACTATATGCATCCCCACCACCATTTTTAATGGCGGGGCAAAACTATCAGTAGGTTGGGGACAGTAAACCGTAAAATTCCCCTAGCTCCTGGCTTGGAATTGTACACCAGTAAACTTCAGTTCTTGGCTTGGCAAACCAATAAACTCCAGTACCTGGCTGTGGACCTGTAAGTCGATACAAATCCGGTTTTTCGCTAGGAACTAAAAAAGAAATAAATAAATGCCTGAGAGCTATAAACCAGTTACCTGGTTCTTGGATGGGAAATATAAACCAATAAACTCCAGTTATTATCTGGGAACTGTAAAACAATTAACTTAGTTGGGAACTACTAGTAGTGTTATGTTCTGTTCCGCAAAATACCAATAGCCTTGGAGGCAACAGTAACTCACTACTTTAAAAATGAGAACACTTTAGGGGGAAGCAGCTGTCATTTTTTGTTTGCCTCCCTTCACAATAGAAAATAATTCTGTCCCCTGTGAGCTTAGTAGACCCCCATCTTTGCAAGCCAAGGGTACTAAGTCCACTTTGTTCCTTACATACGTAAGGAACAAAGTGGAGTTAGAACCCTTGGCTAGCAAAGATGAGTAGACCCCATGTTGGAAGAACTATGTCCTCCAGGGAAGCGAACAGGAAGTCACAAAAGTTCTCCATTGGGAAATACAGAACAACGGGACTGGGATATCCATTATTTCAGTTGCCACCGTTTGCAAAGTATTTACCTCCCTTGTCATTGGCGGGGGTGGTAGGGTCGTGCGATGGTGCTTGATATAGCTTCCAATGCCATGGCGTCTTACCGTTTTGGAGTATGTACGGGTGGGGGTTTGGACATTTTTTCTCTCGTCTATCATCTCTCTCTTATCGCTGTGTCTGTACAAGGACACAAAGTTGAGTCAACCTTGATCCAATTTCATGGCGTTGAATCAACGTTGATTCAATGTGGATTCAACTTGTGCGTGATGGGGTGTTTATAAAATTAAAATAAAACTCATTTTGCAAAACAACTTCATACATAAAACAACTCTGTATCATCGTGGAGATGTTACCTGCTTTTCAAATCGTCTATTTTCGCCCAGGCATGAGTCATAACGATGTTGCCCAGGAAGGTCAAGGGATCGAATTCACCATATCACATTTGCCGCACAACTCTTCAACGTTGGGGAGGAGGCGGGGTTGAGATAGGGTTCTCTTTTTATACGCCCGTTTTGAAAAAAACGGACGTATTATGTCGTGGCGCTGTCCGTCCGTCCATCCGCTAACATTCTTGTACGCGCCATAACTCAGTAACCATTTGGGATATCTTCATGAAATTTTATAGGCATACGTATTAGGTAGGGAGAACGCGTTGCGTGTAAGAATGGTTGTACCCCCTTCCTTAGTTTTCAAGTTATGCCCCTTTGATTGTTTTTTACCCTGCATGTCTTGTACGCGCCATAACTAGATAACTGTTCGGGATATTTTCACAAAACTTCATAGCAATGTGTATGATGTCCCAACGATGTGTCGCGCACAACAATGGTTGCTCTCCCTTTCTTCATTTCAGAGTTACATCCCTTTTACTTGTTCTTTTAGACTATTTTTGTGTATGCTTGTGCATCCCTTAACTCGGTTACTATTTGGAGTATCATGATGAAACTTTAAAGCAATGTGCATGATCACAAAATGATGTGTCACATATAAGAATGGTTGCTCCCCCTTTCTTAATTTTGGAGTAACCTCCCTTTAAATAGTCCGTAAACATTTTTGTGCGCGCCATAACTCAGTAACCATTTAGGATATCTTCATGAAATTTTATAGGCATATGTATTATGTAGGAGGAACGTGTCGCGTGTAAGAATGGTTGCTCCCCTGTCCTTAGTTTTCAAGTTATGCCCCTTTGATTGTTTTTTTACCCTGCATGTCTTGTGCGCACCATAACGAGATAATATCTTCATAAAACTACATAGCAACTGTGTATGAAGTCCCAACGATGTGTCATGCACAAAATTGTTGCACTCCCTTCCTTCCTTTTAGAGTAAGGAGCGGCTGTAGCGTAGTGGATAACACTCCAGACTACCAATCCAGGGGTCGCAAGTTCGATCCCCCGCTTCTCCGGTCTTTCGGATGAGACTTTAAACCGAGGTCCCGTCTCCATATGACCTCGTTGTTGGTGGGACGTGAAACCCGAGTTCACTCACTCCTTTTAGAGTTACATCCCTTTTATTAGTTATTTCAGACTATTGTGTATACTTATCTTGTGCGTCCCTTAACTCGGTAACTGTTTGGAATATCATGATGAAACTTAAAAGGAATGTGCATGATCAAAAGATGCTGCATCACATATATGAATGGTTGCTCCCCTTTTCCTAATTTTGAAGTAACCTCCCTTCGAATAGTATTTTTAGGATTTTCCATTCACTCCATATCTCCTTAACCTTTTGAAATATTAGAATGAAACTTTGTAGGAAAAAAGTATAATAATGTGTAAATGTATCCTGAGCAAGAACCGTAATTCTGGCTTACTTAATTATCTGCCCTTGCATAAATTTCCTTAAATTAACCGTTTAAAATATTCTAACACAACTTGATGGCGATCTGTATATTGACAAGGGAAAGTATTAGAACCAAGAATGGTATAGCTCATATAGTTAGTTTGTGAATTACCTCTCTTGTTTGACTTTGGCATTACTCAGCTAAGGAGCTACTTCCCCTTTGAAGCTAATTTTTGGTTTACTAATAGTATTTTATGTGAATTACCTCTCTTGTTTGACTTTGGCATTACTCAGCTTAGGAGCTACTTCCCCTTTGAAGCTAATTTTTGGTTTACTAATAGTATTTTATGTGTTACATATTTAAATAATGTTGACATCATTAATTATAGGGTGGTTTCCCCTGTTTGTCTGCCTGCTTGTCCTTTTGTAAATAGTCTTGTTCATTCTGGAACTCCTTTATGACATTAAAACGGGCGTATTATGCGCCGCTTGCGAAGCCCTTATTTGAAAGCGGTATACATTGTCTATATTATGTGCCACCGACGTTAAAAACTAGGGGCAGGGAGAGCGGACCCTCACTGAAAAAAATTTTATGCGGGCGCTTTCGAAGTGGCCCTTGCTGACAAAAAATACGCACACACAAATAAACGTACATTTCTGGAAAAGTGGTCTTTTGGAGCTGCCTATGCTGAAAAGTTGTGGGGAGGTGTCTTTTTGAAGTGATTGATTGATCGATTGATTTGTTGCTTAACGTCCACGGTAAACAACTATGGTCATGTCGGGACGGCCAGTTAACCTAACCACACTATTCCTGGGCAGGCTTAGACCTCATAAGCGGTTAACCAGTACTAAGTGCACATACTTTCGCCAGTAACTGACAACTGCCCTTCTTGAATCAGCGGAAGGAGAAACGAAAGTATGTGGCCAGACCAGGTTTCGAACCCAGGACCTCTGACTTATGAGTCAGGTGCCCTACTGATTGCGCTACGCGGTCCGGCCTTGTTTGAAGTGGCCCAGTCCGAAAAAAAGGGTTTCCGCTGACTGATGCCCGTACTGGCGAAGTGTTCACTGGTACAATTATTCTTAAGAGATTAAAACCGAGTTATATCCCCTGCACCATAGGTCGTTTTTAAGGTGTACAGATACACGGCGCCGTGTTATATAAGGGAGGCAACTCAAAAGGTTGGTAGGTAGATGACCGCCCATAGCAGGGTCAGTCTTTAGGGATTTTTTTGTTCTCTGACTGTTCTGGGAAATGGAAGAGCTTTTTCTCCTCATCTTCTGGGAAATAATGTGCTGTTCAGAGAGAAAACTGAAGCCTCTTCTTAGAAGGGAGGCTAATATAGCCATGTCATATTTCCCATGCTGGTCTATCCATACACCTTAACACATTATGCCTGGTGTCTCATAAAAGGGACTTTGGCAAATAGTGCAGACCCTGATCAGACGCCGCAAAGCGCGGCGTCTGATCAGGGTGCACACTATTTGGATAAGGTATTTTTCTGTGGACTATAAAATAAAAACGATAAAATTAACTAAACCATTCACCACAGACAGACTCATCCGATTTATAAAATGGAAGAGTAAAACAGGCCTAAAAGAATTAAAGGTTCCATAGCTCGATCATTAAAAATCATGATTGTTTTTATCGTCAGGTATTGCTGCAATTTCGTCATTGTAAACGTGATTAGCCAACTTTAAACAAATAAAACTTCCTTTAGTTTCGAGTAAAACGGTTTTGAAAACTGATATGGGTCATTTTAGTTGGCGACTAAAATGATCTACCTTCGCTATCATAAGCCTTGACTAAAATGGTAAAAATACAATGTACAGGCATGGGGCCCCATTCCTTGTCCCACTTCTGTTTGTGTTGCATCGCTCGACCGGGAACCAGATTTTATATTTTCTATAGGGGGAAGGGGGGGGGGGGGGCTTGTTGCAAGAATAGAAACACACACACACACAATCTGTCATTTTTTTCAAAAATACGTTCCCTTTGTTTAGTCCCATCAACACATAATTTATCACCAAACGTGAAGTTTGAACTGCTTTTCATGATATTTAATTAGATGTTTTACCACTTGTAGGACTCAGGTGACTTTAATATACCTTTATTCGAGTCAGGGCTCGTTTCTTTACTGTGATGGTATTGGGCCTATTTTATGTATATGTGAAATTACTGAAAAGAGGAACTTACGTTTTATTTTTTTTTTTTTTTTAACTTTTTTTTTGCATATGGTTTAGGTATACGATGCTTCAGGGGTGCTTGTATCTACATGTTTTAACTTAATTTCTGACCATGGCTGGCGACTTTTAGGAATATTGAATTATTACTGGGGCGTGTATATCTTTTTACGACCCGTGGCAGAGCAAGATTGTGTTAGATAACCATTTATTGACTACCTAGTTAATCAGCCATTAAAACATCGATCGCTACGCTTGAGTAACCGTTTTAATCCATCCTTGTCCTGTGGTCAATACATGTACCACTACCTGTGAAATGAAATTTGTAGAGGAATAACACTGAACGGCAACAAAAAGGTTTGTGAGATTTCAGTTCAATTGTCTAAATAATCTAAATGTATGTTACATATTGCCAGAACGGGACTCTACTAGCACATGTACGCTCTATACAGGTGGAAGATCCCTGCTCTGGCTAGCCTTGGATTATCGACCGTGTAGGTTACGACCGTCACCATGTTTTGAGACTGTTTGCGCTAAAACTGATAAGCACCGCAGAAATTTATGTGCAAGTGCTATAACTTCACTAACTTCCGAGCCGCGACACGAGAAAACCAACAAAGTGGTTGTGCGCCCAGCGCAGACTCAGATTAGCCTGAGCATCCGCCCAGTATGATCAGAGTCTTGGCTGTCCACATGGAGATTAGATAGCTTAGACCCTTAGCTACAATTTAAGCGCACTGCGAAGACTCATCACTGGGCGGATGCCCAGACTGCTCTGGGTCAGCGCTTGGCGCACAACTACTTTGTTTTTCTCGTGTCGTGGTTCGATTATATTACCCACACAGTTCAGTTCAGTTCAGTTCAATTCTCTTATCGACGTTACCCAAGTGGCTCAACGGTACGTAACCATAGTTGCACACACTTGGTGCCGTGTGTCCGTCCAATTACCCACACTTGGACCGCATAGCTTATAAGGGACTGGACACCGCCCACCGCCCGGTAGCTCGATCTAGCCGAATACGAGACTCGTAAAGGCGGAATTCTTTCCATCCGTAAACGGGGTTCTATTGCATAAAGCCTTGCATGAGCACCCATTACATCTTCCTGTTATGTCTGAAATACTGTTAAAAAGGACGTAAAATCGCAAGTCAGCCTTTCATCTAGGCTGTCCATCTTCACTCGCAAAAATTTCTTACATCCAACATTTTTTCCGCTTGAACCTAACTTTTTAAAGGAGGGATTAGGAATATTGCCTGTATACACAAACCTTATAACGGGATTAAGTTTACTAAAATAACACCAGTCACTTTAATTTTAGTCTGTATACTTTTTAACGTGTACTTTAAAATATTACGTGTTGTCACGATTTTGTTTTTATTTTATTTTAGCACAGGCTGAAATGGTGTACCACCGGCTCTCGTTTTCTTTAACTGTATTTCAGTAGACTGTGAGGAACCGGAGCCCGTTGCTGGCATGCTCGATCTTTTCAGTATCATAGAATCCGGAGAGCCCCGAACAACGGATGTTGACGCGGAAACAGTTTTCCGTTACTACTGAAATACCGTGAAGATCAAAAATCAATTAATTGATAAAATTTGGCTTGAGGAGTTAGAAAGTGATATTAAATTGACACGAACTTCCAAGTGTATCTTACAAGCCCCGCAACGCTAATATTTGTCTTTTTTTTTATCTTGGCACTTCTTGCTGGCAATGGTGTTAATTTAAAGGACTCCCAGTCCGGAGGTTGCGAGTTTGATTCTTGCCTGTGCCAAGAGTCTTCTCCAGTCTTTGGATTATTCACCTTCGTTATGTTATCATCTCGACCGTTTCACACGCTCTCCGTAGTAACTAAAATGCAGTTGAAAGGGCCGTTAAACCATTAATTGTCTCAAATCTTTACATACAGCCTGATTGTACAATAGGTCGCGTCGATAACGAGTAGTTTAAATCAGTCGATTTCGATTGCTTGTCGATAGGCATATAAAGCGATATCTGTATCAATCGACCGATGATCGATAATGGCAATTCTGTCGACAAAGAGTAGATCGACATGGATGAAGGTGAGCCAATGGAAACTGTCGACAAGTTTACATCCTTCGATGTCGATTCGGAAAAATTTTCTGTACATCAAAGCGCAAAGATAGGCAATGAAAGTCGCCAAAAAAAGCAGACGACAAAATTTACGTCTGCGAAATTTCAAGAAAAAAATCTATATCATATTCAGATTTCATAGAAGAGAGGACAAACATGTTAGATCCAGACTAGCAGGCTCATTACGAGCCGCCTCATCTGGATATACACTGTTTGCAAAATCAACCTTAAAATTTCCAGGGCTTTAAGAGTAATGAAATCTAGGTCCAGCGAAGAGTTAGATGGCATACGAAGCTATACAGGCCAACGAGAGAGTGAGTGAGTGAGTGAGTGAGAGGAAGAGTGCGTGAGTGAACTCGAGATTGCCCGTGCCGCCAATGAGAGGAAGAGTGAGTGAGTGAATTCGGATTTGCCGCAGCACCAACATACATGTCTGCCGCAGATATAGACCTCGGTTTAAGGTCCTCGTGCGCTTTACCATTAGACCACAGCTGCTTTTTCCCTCAGACGCATTCTAATAACGTAGAAGCATATCATTTAAAAAATGCAAATAATGCATATATAGCCTAGTATTCCCTTGGGTAAATCATATGTTTATCATATCATTTTCCAGCGGTTAAGCTTGTATCTATGGGCGTCCACCCAGCGGGCACAGAACATCGAAATGCCGCCGTACTGACGTCGATGCGACGTCATCACGTCGCAGCGACGTCAGATCTACGTCATGTGCCTGCTGTTCATAGGTAAGTACCTCACACTGTGTAATCAACCCCTACCAAAATTTTCAATGGATTGCTTTCAACTTTTGTATAGATTTTGTGGACATGCTGAAGATCTGCGCGTGGCATTCTAGTGAAGATAGAATTAGTCTTAAAAAGTTATGGCCTTTGAAGTGATTTCGGGCATTTTGATACTTTATATGGGTATCAAAATGTCACCAGCTTCTCCAACAATTTTTTATGGGTTTCTTTCAAATTTTGTACAAATGATGTGGGCATAAAGAAAATATATATATACGGGTTTTTGATTGCGATACAAATAATTTACCGCATTTTGACTGTCCATGTAGTTGTTTCGGATTTTTTATGCCCCCGCCAAGAAGTGGGGAGGGGCATATAGTTTTGCCCTTGTCCGTACGTCCGTCCGTCGTACGTACGTCACACTTTCTAGTACTGTTCTTGTCTCTGCAACTCCTCCTACAGTATTTGATGCAGGGATTTGAAACTTGCAACACAGTTCAGACATGCATTGAACATGTGCATAAAGGAAACAAAACTTTGATTCAGATCTTTATTGCAGAATTATGTCCCCTTGAATAACATACATATTTTGACCGTATTTCACACTTGTAGTGCTGTTTGCACGGTATGTAGGCAAACTTACGTACACGAAAGTATTACTTACGAGACATTGCGGGAAACTGCGCGTGACAAGTAAACAACTTTTTATTCTGACAGTTTTTCTTGAATATATCTGCACTGACTTAATATTTTACAGATCTGTTTTTTCAATGATATTGGGCATATTTCCTTCTATCCAGAAATGCTTAGACGCTGAAAATACCCTCTCCATGTTAAGCCTGATTTTGAGAAAACATATTGATTTTGCATTTTTCGCCAGGAAGCAGCATTCAATTTCTTTATTCCTTTATCATTTGCAAAACTGAACCCATCCGCGGGTGGCCTATTTAGTGCTCTTTACAACCACGGTTATGTCAGATTCCAACTTTATACAGTACAAGAATAAACAGCCATGTTTCACAGGAGGGGTCTACCTTTTCGCATTTACGACCATCTCAGCATTCCTTTTAAACATTTACGACCATCTGCGCAACATAAACACAAATCTTGACACGACCATCGACAAAACTTTGGTATGAAATCATCTGTATCAGAAAGTTTGCATTGAATCGCGTCTTCTTCTCAATCTAGATATGCAGTAAAGCGTTCCAAGAGAGTTTTGCCGAACTTCCAAGACTAAACTAGTCTAATCCTCCCTTTAATACAAATAAAACCTCACTCGAAAGCTATTCGATCGTCTTATAACTATGTTAGCCGTGGTATTTCGGTAAAACAGTGTTTTGTAACGCTTGACTGCAAATCTAGATTGAGGAAAAGACATGATTTAATGCAAAACTTCAAATATATATGATATCATACAACACTTCTGTCGATGGTCGTGTCAAGATTTGTGTTTAGTTGCGCAGATGGTAGTAAATGTTTAAAAGGAATGCTGAGATGGTCGTAAATGCGAAAAGGTAGACCCCTCCTGTGAAACATGGCTGTTTATTCTTCTACTGTATAAAGTTGGAATCTGACATAACCGTGGTTGTAAAGAGCACTAAATAGGCCACCCGTGGATGGGTTCAGTTTTGCAAATGATAAAGGAATAAAGAAATTAAACGCTGCTTCCTGGCGAAAAATGCAAAATCTACAGGTTTTTCTCAAAATCAGGCTTAACATGCAGAGTGTATCTTCAGCGTCTATATGTTTCTAGATAGAAGGAAATATGCCCAATATCATTGTAAAAACAGATCTGTAAAATATTTAGTCAGTGCAGATATATTCAAGAAAAACGGTCAGAAAGTAAAGTTGTTTACCTGTCACGCGCAGTTTCCCGCAATGTCTCGTAAGTAATACTTTCGTGTACGTAAATTTGCCTACATACCGTGGTTTGTGTCTCCGCAACTCCTTCTACAGTATTTAATGCAGGGAGTTGACAACACAGTTCAGGCATGCATCGAACATCATGTACGGGAAACAGAACTTTGATCCATGTCATTATGGCAGAATTATATTCCCTTGAATGACATACATATTTTGACCATATTTAACACTTAGTAGTACTGTTCTTGTCTCTACAACGTCTCCAATAGTATTTGATGTAGGGATTTGAAACTTGCAACACAGTTCATACATGCATTGAACATGTGCATAAGGGAAACAGAACTTTGATTTAGGTCTTTATTGCAAAGTTATGTCCCCTTGAATAACATACATATTTTGGCCATATTTCCATGGCTTATATACCAGCTCCACCTCTAGGGGCCTCATTTATTAAATGATTTTGATATTACATCACAGCCATATTGGGTATAATGACAATACCTCGAAAACAATTGGGTTTCAGGTTGGTAGGATCAAGGTCAATGTCACAGTTGCTATTTTCAGAAAAAACTTGGGCATCGCACTAGCGCTTTTATTTGTGGTTTGATTTTTATGTAACTTCACACAAATGTTAAGTATGACAATATCTTGAATAAATTACCGTTTCAGCACCACAGGTCCAAAGTCAAGGTCACAGTTGCTTTTTCTGGAAAAAAAAATCATTCTCTAGCCCTTTTATTAATTGTCAGATTTTGATGTAACGTCACCCAAATGTTTAGTGTGACAATATCTTGGACAAGTTCACAATCCAGAATTTTAGGGTCAGGGTCAAGGTCAAGGTTATTTTTTGAAAATACGTTGTCATGCCTCTGGAATGATTTTGACATAACTTGACACAAATATTTAGCATGACAATATCTGGGACAAATTCAGGTTTCAGCATTGTAGGTCCAAGGTCAAGGTCACAGATGCTATTATAGGTACATTTTTTTTTTGTCATGGTTCTAAAAAAACTTTGACAATATCTAAAAAAAAGTTTGATATAACTTAACCTAAATTTTAGTATGACAATATCTTGGACTGGTTCACCTTTCAGGGTTGTAGATCCAAGGTCAAGGTCACAGTTGCAAATTTTTAGAAAAACTTTATCATCCCTCTAGCACCTTTATTTATTGACAGATTTTGATATAACTTCACACAAATATGTCTTAACACATTACTCATCTAGTGAGGCATATGGCGGGGGCATTCGTCACCTTTAGTGATTGTCTAGTTTCACTATATTTTTGTGCAAATAATCCCTTTCATAGATTTCAGTGTTATTATAAGCTTTTGCATAAACATTGCATAGAAGATATGCATATGGCTTTGGAAGAGGTAAAATAATTCTGGCAAAATTATGACTTTTCAACTTTGTCACGCGGTGCTTCGGGTGGGGTGGGTGGGGTGCATTTTGACATAGTTAAGGGCAGGGAGTTTATGAAATCAAGCTGTCCAACAGTTTTCAGTTCTCTGTGACTTTACACAAACGTTATAGACAGAAGCAAGATAGGCTTCAACTTTCAGGAATTTGATAGATTAGAAGTAAAGCCTTTTTTTCTATAGTCTCTAGGTTTCCGTTTCTTGACCATGATCAGCAGTTCGTCATATTCTGCAATGGTTGCTTGTGTCTTTCTGCAAACGCTGTTAAACGCTTCGTGGCCTTTGTACGAGATATTCTAAAACTTTCGGTAGTATCTCATCTCAAAGGCTTGCGTTCTTTTCTTTTCTCAAGGTCCACGATTCACAGGCATAAGAAATTTGGATGTGACAAAGAAGCGCATCGCTTTCACCTTTAATCTAAGAGATATGTTGTTATCTCTCCAAATTGGTTCCAGCTTTGTCAGAGCTGCAGTGGCTTGTGCAATCCTTGAAAGAACCTGCGACTTTGAGCCATCATCTGGCTCCAAGGTATCGGAAGCTTGTTACAGTTCCAGCTTTTGATTTTTTTTACATTGATCTCTCTTTGGATGTCATTGGCGCTAATTGTAATATAGTTCGTGCAGGTTTGGTCGAGACTTTCAACTAGGGCTTCTAGTTCCTGCTCTTCTTCAGCAAGAGTATCAATGTCATCATCAAACAGCAGATTAATTATAGTTCTGCCGCCTATGTCAGCCTTGTTTGGACCCGAATTAACCTTGAGCTTTGATAGAAGTGTAGCTGTATGCGAAAAAAAGTCATGTTTTATGTGACTTTTTGAGAGAAAGTCAAAAGTTTAACAAAAAATAACACGTATATAGTGCTTTTAGGTGGATTTCGAGACCAAGAACGCATTGAAAGGAGTAAACAGAAACAGTTTTATACATTTATTTGCATTATGGTATTTGAATAAGAATAAAATGATATCATAGAATTATCTTTAGGCCCTGTCCTTATACTATCTCAGGAAGAATCATTATTGACAGTCTAGTCCGCTGATCGTTACTTCTCGAAGCTCACAGCGGACAGATTGTTACTTGCAATACTGTTTAAATTGATACAGAAGCTGCTATTTGTTGTGATGGAATAGGGTTTATTCTTAGTGACAAAATAAGAAAAAATATTGGCTTCTAGGTAAATATTTTCTTTTAACATTTTGTACCAGTTCCTGCACGCGTTTCAAGTGAATCACGTTTCGCAAAAAAGAATCCTAAAGCGTATTTGCAAGCATCAAGACGATCTGTTCACGCAGTCTAGTTAAAATCCTCATATTGAGCATGTAGATTTGTTGGATTTCAGGTATGATATATGCGAGCAGCAAAGGCTTAGACAAACCTGCGTAGGCTAGTCTGAGCCGTTTCTGTTCGCATACGCGTTAAGCACTCTTTTTGCGTGTCGCGGCGCAATTATTGAATATATTTTGCATTTTGAGAATTCAATATTGAATTCAATCAAATATTGAAACAAACGCTACTATATTTAGACACGGAGCGATTTCGAGAACGAGCAAAATTGTATAGTTAAGAGTGAGAAAATAGTATTGTAGTGTATATTACATAAGTTTGCATATAGCTTTTAGCGGTCTTATTTATCACCAGCATTGCATTATTGTTATTAAACTTATTGTTTACGCCCATGAGCTTAGACACATCTAATGTTTGATTTGGCCCGGAAGCAGTTTTAGTTTTGGAAAACGTTTGATTCACCTTGTTTATGTGATTTTCATGTCGACAGTGATCAAACGCGAAACAAAGTAACGTTATATTGAATGACGTTCGTGTTTTTAGTTATTTTTGTACCGCATCTCCGGGCCGCATCTAAATGACTACTTCTCATTTTGTAAATTACTAAATCTACGGCAGATTTCAGGGATTAATATTTCGCGAACATGTTTCTGAACATAAAAACCACAACTAAGTACCACAACTAAATTTGCGTAGTACTATATTTGTGTACAAGATCGAAAATTTTGTAAAATGCTAATGCTTGTAAAAACATGACAGTTCATCCGCAGCTTTTTGACAAATAAATTGCCTGTCCCATTGTTCATTCATCAGTATGACGTCCAGTCATCTTAACCATTATCTCTGTCTTAATTATGAGCCGCGACATGACAAAACCAACATAGTGGCATGTGCACCCAGCTAAGACTCAGATCAGCCTGGGCATCCGCCCAGTCTGATCAGAGTTTTTGCTGTGCGCTTGTAGGGTAGCTGAGGGTATAAGCTACCTTCACGCGGGCTGCGAATACTCTGATCAGACTGGGCGAATGCCCAAGCTGATGTGAGTCTTCGCCGGGCGCACAACCACTCTGTTTGTTTTCTCAGGTCATGGCTCAATTATATTTATGCTGTCATTCCGGGCGTAATCAGTCCGAATGTGTTGCTTGAGGAGTGTACAACGCTCATAATCCAAATGTCGAGGACTCGACCCAGTATCTTCTCTAACCTTTGGACTATTTGATCAGCAATTTCTCCCCATCTGTCCAAAATAACAGCCGTATTGCTGAGCAGGCCGTAAAATCTGCTTAATCAGCAAATTACTCAGCAAGTTTCCAGACCAGACAGCCCAGCATGTGAATATTTCAGCAGACCACAATCAAATTAATGGTAACACTAATAATGTGTTACCAACAGACTTAGATCAGCCTGCGCATGTCCATTGTATACAGTTCTGTATCTCTGATTTTTGCTACAAAGATTTTTATGGTTACATAGATTGCTAATGCGAACAGGAAAGACTGATCAGACTGCGGTGATGCGCAGGCTGAGCTGAGTCTTTCGCTGCTCGCACCACATACGGCACATATCTATAAGGCATCTTCCCTCGTTACGCGAACAGCTCAAACACGGACATAGACCCATCACAATAATCGCCCCAATTTCTCAATATGTACCAGTCAAATTACAGGCTGCATGACCATGGCAATTATTTTGGTTGCAGCATAATTTCGTTGGGAGAACGTTTCATGAAATTTCCCACCCTTTATATTTGATTGTGATATACCATCTAATTTCGCCTCCGCACGCTATTACAAAAGGTCAGACATGGGCTGAACAATGGAATGATTATAGGTTTCTGCAATTTATGGACTGTCGAAAAGATTGAAACTCCCTGGTTGAAAATGGAACAGTTATCGTATGGGGAAAAGCAATTTAAAAGCTAGCCCTTTTATGCAACTGGCTGTTTTTAGCTCGACATTGTAAGACCTGAAACATGGTGCACGCTTGCGAGTCCAATCGGAACACCGCTCGGCCAGTTCCGTGAATCAACGTCTGATTCACGGAATTGGACGAGCGGTGCTCTGATTGCACCACAAATGGTAATGGCGACATCAGAGCACCGTTCGGCCAATTCCGTGAATCACGGAATTGGCCAAGTGGTGATCCGATTTGGCCTGAACTGACGGATAAGACGACTTTTGCTACGCGCAAAACATTGCTAGGGCACCATTACACATAAATCTCGTTGCGTATGAAAGGGCGTTGCATGCAGTCACCAGTGGAATGACTCCACTGCTGACGCATGCGGGCATGCATGTAGTAAATAGCATGGAAGGTCCTGGTCTAGATTTGCAGACATAATGCATACGATAAGAGCCGAGTTGTCCTTGGCTAGGATAACTGATGATAGGGTCAATTACAGTTATACTCTCGCCCCTGCTTATTCTCAGGTGGGCGATACAGTTCCACCCCGGTTCTCTTGTTTTGTACTCCATGAGAGTTCCGCATGTAGTGAACGTCAGAAGAGCAAAAGTGAGGGAGCTGGGGATGTGCGAAAACTGGACTTAAGTGTTGATTAAATGTAGTGTTAAAGTTAAACGAGGGATTGACACCCTGAGCCCATTTTCATTTAGGGGTGGCACATTTGAGTCCGGCCAAATCCGTTAATCTTCTCTTTAGCACTTACTTTATTTCATCGTCCGGTAACCATCTCGCCCATCAAACTGGAGTAATGATGAAAGAACAGCAAAGCCCCGAATTCATCCGTTAAATTATTTTATAGGGCTGGTCTACTATATAGGGCAAAGGCCTACATATAAAGTCTGTGACACAGTTTCCATTACTTTTTTTCTGATATAAAACATTTCTTTTTCTTATTCCTGCTTTAATTACCTTGGGTCTCATAAAATATTAAAGCAAACAATATTGTATGTCTAGCATTAATTGACTGTCTATTGATTTTTGGGCGTGTCTTCTCGTCTTTTCTAGGTACCTGTACCATGCAAAAAAAAACTTATAGAGAATATGGCTCCTGTTTTAGATGGATGGATGGATGAGTGGCTGGATGGGTGCATGGGTAGATGCGGGGAGGTTCTGCACTTTAACGTCTATTTCAGCAGTATTTATAATTTGAAATCTTGTAATCGAAACCTGCGCGTATTTTGTGTTTGTGTGTGTGTGTGTGTGTGTGTGTGGTGGGGGGGGGGGGGGGGGGGGGGGGAAGGGGGATAAAAAAGTACCCGGAAGGACATGTACTAATCAACTTGCGCAAATGGTAAGCCTGATTGGCATATGAACAGTCTATGGACCTTTAGAAATTCTACATAACAGTTCGTCAGAATTTAGTCACAAGTATGGGCCAGTGAAATAATTTAATATTTTGCACTGAAAATACTAAAACATATGTCCTCGAGCTGCATGTACGCTCTCATCATTAACAACTTTGTTGTTTTTTATTACTGAATGACAAAAACGGATTGCGCATCATCAGCCTTGTACAACCTGTCCGATTATAGCGTTTTGTGAAAAGCATAAGGCTGGGTTTAGATTTAGGCGCAGATTTCGAGTTAGGCTAGGTTCAGTCAAGGGTTGTATATAAAGCTAAGAGAAAATCAGATTTTTAAAAAGAATCGTTACCTTCAAAAGAGTCTATTGCCCTTATGATATTTTTGACTAATCCCACAGGCACATAAAGTTGAAGCAACATTGAATCGAATTTGATTCAACGTCATGACGTTGGTTTAAACAATATTCTATTCAACTATGACATACATTCAGTACATTCAGAGTACTATTTTCATGAAAAGGATTTGGTCGAAAGCTCATTGCTTGTACAGACCATTTCCTATTTCCTCATGACGTTGAATCGACGTTGATTTAAAGTTGTGTGCCCAGTGGGACACGCATGGAATATGTAAGTTCCACACAGATGAGAGTGGTATGAAATAGTTTCACCATGGTTTGTCCGCCTGTATAGAAGATATCCACGAGCTTTCGAGCCCATGGATTATCTCCAATACAGGCGGACAAAGCGAAAGCTCGTGGATTATCTCCTATACAGGCGGACAAACCATGCTTACTGTATAATACGTAAACGATTGAAAAAGATAGAAGAAATACTGTGGTATTGTTTCATGAAATATTCACTGTTTTTCTTCTCTTTGATCTCCTTATGGGATGTAATTTATTGAAATAATTTGAATATTAATGGGAAATTATCTTGCAATAGATCTTTGCTTCAATGTTTTTCCGTTTTCTTGTTTATTAACATTTATTGCATTAATGAGTTTGTGGTTTCGCTGTTCACATGTCGTTTTATGTCCAAATTTGATACAGTCTGAATCATACCAAAACTATGTAATAAAAGGAAATTACGTGTACATCCAGAGGCTTTAAGATTCACTTTATTACTGCACTTAAATGTATACTATCTCCTTCGACATACCCATTTAACATCTTTTTGACAGCTACATAATACATTTAAATCGTTCTTGCACATGTCTAATAGAATTTCTATCTGTTGGACGAGCCAATACAAGGCATATAAATGTAAATAAGTGCCCTCTTTTACACACGTCACGCTACATGCAAAACAGAATTAATGATAAATAAAATGTATTTAAAAGAATATGATCAAACTTGCTTGGACTTTGTTCCGAAGAAAAATGCTCTGGCTTTCTGTTGGTGGCAAACAATATTCTGGCAATGGTAAAAGTTAAACTGTGGACTCGAACAAAAGTCACAGCACCCCACCCCGTCTATAACCTATATGAATATCAGTGACAAGACAGTTTATTTGATTTCGTTGCTCACAGAATTAGAGAAAAGACATCTCCATTAACAGACAAAATGAGTCTAACCAGGCAAACCCGACAGTGGTATAGAAAAATTGTAAGGGTCTGGCCAAGCTTACCTGCGTTCTGGTCAGAGAGCAGCCCCGATAGCGCAGTAGGTTAATCGCTGGCCTACCAAGATAGCGGCACGCGCGTTCGAGTCCAACAGATAGGGTTCCATTGTTCACCGCTTTTTATTGTCATCTTTTCATTAGGTGTATAGGCAGCGGAACAGTAAAAATTGCAGACGGCCCTTATCAGACTGCTCAGAGACACATCCTTGACTGAGCTTGTCCAGCATTTCTAACCAAATATACAAGATGAATGCATGCACTTTCAGGTTTGCACCCCACCCCCTCTCAACGGGGAGCAGCTCTTAAAGGTAAAAGATTACACCTATCTGGGCAATGTTTTAGAAGCCATATTTTCAAAGGAAGACAACTTTCCTGGCATCCTGTTTGCCTCCTTGGACGTCGAAACGCCGAAGGAAGCAAACAGGAAGTCAGAAAAGTTGTCTTCCTTTGAAAATATGCCTGTACAGTATATGTTCATCGTATCACATTGCCAAAGTATTTACTGACTAGTTCTGTTGGATCAATTCGGAGAAAATATTTAGACGAGTTGCCAAATGTGCATGTTATGCTTATTCTATTATAATAATAATACATGTAATCGTTCTAGGTTTGGCTGATGTTGTATATGTTGTCTTTTGTAAGTTTCTGCAACCTGAAATATGCGAAGAGCGACGGTGCAGTCTGATCATGGGCTTCTCTGCATCGCTAAACAAGAAACTCACCGTTCGAAGTTACATTATGCTGCCACCGCTTTTCTCTGTGAGGACGAAAAGGATTGTCCGGAGTATATTCGATGCATAAACTGTTAAAGTGACGAGGTCTGCAGTTGTAACCTTAAAATAATAATAATAATAATAAATAGATGCTGGGCCGCATAGCGCAATCGATAGGGCACCTTACTCATAAGTCAGAGGTCCTGGGTTCGATACCCGGTCTGGCCACATACTGTCGTTTCGCCTTCCGCTGATTCAAGAAGGGCAGTTGTCAGTTACTGGTGAAAGTATGTGCACTTAGTACTGGTTAACCGCTTAGGAGGTCTAAGCCTGCCCAGGAATAGTGTGGTTAGGTTAACTGGCCGTCCCGACATGACCATAGCTGTTGACCGTGGACGTTAAGCAATAATTAAATAAATAATAATAAATAGATAGAAAGAAAAAACTTTAACCATATTGTAAAAGTAGAATAAAGTTATACTTTTATGAGGAATTTGTCCACAACCATGACAGCTGAACGCTGCACGAAAAGATGAAAAAGCCGCTCTTCAGTTGCTAGCTATCATTTTCGTCTCTTAAGAAATTCTAGATAGTTGATGCCTTGATGGTGAACCAAAATACTCTTGTTTTAATAGCAATAATTTGTTAAGGTTTGGGATTCTGGTGAAATTCATATCCTTATCTTAGCTCAATTATTGTATTATTGAAAATTAGACACATTAATTCTAAAAAATAAAAGACTAAAAGTTATAACCATGCACAATAAATGAGACTTAAACGTCTTCATATCCATAGTATCAGTAGTGAGTTAGCGTGTCTTTTTGCCTTATTTTGAATGATATTGGAAATTTTTAGTCACGTGCATATATCATGTTTTAATATTCCATGTAACTGCTACAGCTAAATCATTGTAAAATGGTTTTGAATCACGCAAATTGAGCCCCCTCTTGAGAGAACCTGTCCCCGGACATATACAAACTGCGCATGCTGAGACAGCACATATGAGCTGCGACACAAGAAAACCAACAAAGGGCATATGCGTCTAGCGAAGACTCAGATCAGCCTCCGCATCCGCCCAGTCTGATCAGAGTCTTTGTTGTTCGCATGGAGCTAGCGTAGACCCTTAGCTAGGCATAAAGCGCATATACGAAGACTCTGATCAGACTGGGTGGATACCCAGGCTGATCTGAGTCTGCGCTGGGCGCACAACCACTTTGTTGGTTTTGTCGTGTCGCGGCTCATATACAGTCTTACTTTACTCCTCGAAATATACCAGGGACTTGACCAACTGGAAAATGGTGTGACAAGACTGCGCATTCGCACAGTCCAGTTGCACTGCAGTTGCATTTTACAGTTGCCCGAAGAAACTAGCCAGAATCCCACGCTTAGAGTGCAGTTCAGAGAATTTTTGTTCAAGTTCTGGCTCTAGCATCCAAACATATTATCGTAGGGTGCAACCGCGAGCTGTCAGCAATATACAATATGTTACGGCCAAGAACGGAATATATACTACAAAACTGTCAACCAATACATGTATCAACAAATTACATTTTTTAGCTCGCCTGAACGAAAGTTCAGGAAGAGCTATTGTTGTCACCACGGCGTCGGCGTCAGCGTCCGCGTCCGCGTCAGCGTCGGCGTTCGGATTGGATGTTTTGGTTAAAGTTTTTTAAAGACCTATATCTCCTTAACCCATGGATGGATTCTTTTGATACTTGCACTGTAGTTAGATATTGGTCTAAGGTTTAACAGGGTACCACCCCTACCCCACTCCGTGACTTTGATTTCAAGGCCATGGACTTAGAAAATTGGTAGTTTTTTTGGACTGGATGTTTTGGTTAAAGTTTTATAAAGCCCAATATCTCCTTAACCCATGGATGGATTCCTTTAATACTTGCACTAAAGTTAGATATTGGTCTTAAGTTTTCGAAGGTACTACCCCCTACCCCCTCTGTGACCTTGATGTCAAGGTCATGGACTTAGAATATTGCCTTTTTATTGATTGGATGTTTTGGTTAAAGTTTTTTAAAGACACATATCTCCTGAACCCATAGATGAATTATTTTTATATTTGCACTGTAGTTAGATCTACAGAGTACTACCCCAACCCCGCTCAGTGGTCTTGATGTCTATGTCAGGGACTTAGGAAATTTTTGTCTATTTTAAAGTTTTGTAATTGCATACTGATTCATAATGTTTTGCAGGGGTTTAGTTTATACTTGAACTGATGTTAGACTCTTTTTTAGTTTTTACAAAACACCTTGTACTTACCCCACTGGATGACCTTGAAGTCAAGGTCATCGACTTAGAATTTTGTCTTAAAGATTTTGGTTAAAGTTTTATATTTATGAAGACATAATTTCACAGTGCCACGATGATGGACTCAGTTGATACTAATACTTGGACTGATGTTAGATAATGGTTCAGGGTTTTGATACATCCTAGTCCCCCCCCCCCCCCCCCCCCCCCCCCCCCCTACCCGTCAGTTTTTTTACCTCAAGCTCATGGACTTTGAAATTTCATTTCATTTTTTTAATTTTGTTTTAAGACTTATTTCTGAGATAGCTTTTGTTTATAAATGTGTTTTCATTTTGGACATGCTTGCATGAAGTTTTATGCATAGCAGTCCACATAGCACCCCCCCCCCCTCCCCCACAACCGTTAGTTTTTTTTTACCTCAAGCTCATGGACTTTGAAATTTCTCTTCATCTTTTTTATTTTAATTTTATTTTAAGACTTATGACTGAGATAGCTTTTGTTTATAAATGTGTTTTCATTATGGACATGCTTGCATGAAGTTTTATGCATAGCAGTCCACATAGCACCCCCCCCCCCCCTCCCCCACAACCGTTAGTTTTTTTTTACCTCAAGCTCATGGACTTTGAAATTTCTCTTCATCTTTTTTATTTTTATTTTATTTTAAGACTTATTTCTGAGATAGCTTTTGTTTATAAATGTGTTTTCATTATGGACATGCTTGCATGAAGTTTTATGCATAGCAGTCCACACCACCATAGTGGCTGTGTGATGGGCAAGCACCAATTCAGGCGAGCTATGCTGTCAGGCGACAGCTCTTGTTAATTATAATACCAAGTTGAAAATCGTACGCGTTTTCTAAAATAAGCTTGTAAAAACGTCTTTGCTTTTTTTTATAAATACACGGTTTTATAAAAGCGCCATAAACGAGAAGTGTGTACTAGCCCTTAAATTTCCTAAAACAGAATTTTCATATTATGAACGTGACAATCTAGTGACGTTCGACGCAAATTGTGTTTGTTGCTTACGGTGTTCGGATCTCTTTTCTTAGGCGATTCTGTCTCTTGCAAATGGCACGTGCGAACATCATTTTTTTCTTGAATTCATAATGTTTTGCAGTGTTTCTTGATCTAAGAGCTTACGTTACACCAAACACTTGCGGCGTATTGTTCTGCAAATAATATCGTGGACATAGTAAAATACTTCAAAATGAGGCACATATAATGTTGATGCAGTTAAGCCATTGATTTCGAGGGAAAAATTGACATTATGAGAGTGGTGCGTTTTCATTGACGCTGAGTATATATTCTGCTTAAGTAACCATAGTTACTGCTATCATATTTCTTTCTTTTTTATGCCCCCAACTTCGAAGAAGTTGAAGGGGCATATTGCTTCTGGGTTTACCGTCCGTTCGTTACGCATACCATATCTTAAGAACCGTGCATGCCAGAGTTTTGAAATTTCACATATAGATTCTTCGTTAAAGATAGCGCCCTTGTTATTTTTCTTGTCCGAGTTGCTTCCCAGTTGGAGTTATGCCTCTTCGGAAAAAAAAACATAATGAAAAACGTTTTCATGTAATATTTACAAAGTATCTCCGAAATGGCCCATTAATACATTTGACAAAAGATATTAAGACCAATATTTGTGAAAAGTAACTTTATTTCAAGAAATAGAATATTTTTACAATCGCAGACCGCTATCGAAATCGCCTCATTGGATAAATTAATTAGCTCTGATGTCACCAGCACGTGCACGAATAAGAAAAATACCTAGATATCATCATATGACCGTAAAGCGTGGTATCGACTCTCGTGTTTTTTAATTAAAAACTGTATTAAACTAAAAAGCTTTTTCTGAATTTTTACAACGGATTTAAATATGATTATATATTATCTAACGAATTTAGTAAAATTGTTTATTTTGGAGATTGTGAAAAAAGGAGGAAGTAAACTTTAAAAAAAGTATTTTAGCAAGGAGCTCGAAACTTTGCCAGCTATTCAGGAATGATGAGAAGATGAACTAATTAACTTTTAAATCTTTTCGGAGTTATGGCCCTTTGAATATTTCAGCATTTAAAACTTGGCATCCAAGATATCTCGAAAAGTGTTCATAATTGCTAGGAATTTGAACCTTGGCTGCTGATTGAAGATGATAAGTAGTTGAAGTAATTAACTTTTGAATGAATTCTGTCAATTCTTTTTTTTTATTATTAGTATTATTTTTACTTTTAGTTAGCTAGGAACTTGAAACTTGGTCAGCTCATTTGAGATGATGAGTAGGTGAACTGATTAACTTTTAAAATGAATTCCATCCCTTCTTTTGTAGTTATGGCCCTTTGAAAATTTCGGCATTTTAAACTTGTTAGCAAGAAATCTTAAAAAAAATATTTGAGCTAGGGACTTGAAACTTGGTCAGCTGATTGGAAATGATGAGTAGATTGGCAGATTTACTTTTGAACGATTTCTATTGATATACATTTTTATGTACAGACCATTCCCGTATAGGATTAGGCATATGGCTGGGGGATGGGGGCATAGTGTTTTACAACACATTTTTAGTTTTATTAGAATATGAATGGTTTTAGGTTGGAAAGTTAACGATTTTCACGCTACATTTAGAAACAGAAATATGCTATATTCAGAATCATAGAGGGACATATTTTTCTGATTCAGAACGTATCTGCCATAAATAGAATTCAGTTATTGGTCGTGCCCGCTAAGTTTGGTCTCACTTGCATAAGTCCTTCGATTTACTTTTTCTCAATCCACTGTAGCGAAAATAGTCTGATGCCTGTTTAACTCTCTTTCTGTTGGCTATGGTAAATTGCGTGGGTAGTCAGTATTCCGTTCTTGGCCGTAGCATATTCTGTGTTGACAAACTTATACTCTGTAATCAAAAATCTATTCTGATCGATGTGACCCCCTTTCACTGGGTCTATATATTTTTAATTCTTATGTGCAACTAAACAAGATCAGCGGTAGCGGTAGATGCGTGTGTGTCAAAAAGTCTGATTAAGCGTCTATAAGTTTCAAATATGCCAGAAAAAAACTGTTAAAGTTCTGTGCATTAGGACAACATAGCAGTTACCTCACTTATTTCTGTATTAAGAACAGATTTGGATCAGGAGACGTTATAGGACCCGCTTGCTTGATGACAAATAGAGCAGAGCAAGTCTGATAAGAAGGAACTGTCAGATGGATCGACGCTGTTTTAAAATGTATTTCTGTCCATATACTTAGAGATTTTGTGATAAACTCCGGAAACAGATTTTATTTAAAAATCATATAGGTTTTCCTTTTAAACGCATAACATATATTGAGCAAAATCATGAACAAATGAGCCTTAAAACTTAGGGAACGGTTCAAAGACTCAGATCGGCCTGCGCATCCGCGCAGTCTGATCAGAGTCTTCCCTGTTTGCATCAGTAATTTAGAAATTTCGAGGAATCTGTTTGGAGAGAAGCCGAAAGCTCAGTTTAGATTGCGCAGATCAACAGGCTGATCTGAGTGGTGGCACGTGTTGTTAAACACATTTTCTCAAGAAACGGTCAGCTTAATACAGGACCACTTATCATGACACTTACGTGTGAGCAAAGAAAAGAAGATATATTTGAAAGAAAATCGGTTATGACATGAATTTCTGAATTATGTATGCTTTTCTGGGATTTAAATAGTAAGTTGGATCGATAACAATCTTTTTCTACAATGTCCATCCCACGAAACGAGATTAATTTGAAAGCGAACGCGAACGTTAAAGAGTTGGAGTAAAATAACGAAATGGTAATAAGTGACAAGTTTATTAAGTCAGGCGGAGTCTTATGAGTGAATAAGAAGAAATTAGGAATTAATCCAGAGCAGTGAGTAAGCACCAGTGATTTGTGTTTTTTAAAATTCCAGAAAAAAAGTGTTGAGTGGCAGTGAAAAATGGTAATAAACTAAGGAAAGGTGTGGCCATTTAAAAAGTGCTACTGGGGAACCAACCGACGCATACTTAGAAGGCTAAATTAGTAATTCTAAAACCAAAGATGGATGGACTGACATGTTTTTATGGCCTTTTCAGCAGTATTTCAGTCATAACAAGCCGATGGAAGGGTATTAACAAAAGTCTGCTTGCCATAGAGTCTATTTTACGGCTGAAAAGAACTCCAGTTTCCAGCTTCCAGTGGGATTCAAACCCAGACCTCTAGCTGATAATAGGTCTCCGTTTTACAATGCAGCAATGCGTAAAAAGATGCAGATGGAATAGCAAATAGTGTAGACCCTGGTCAGATTGCTCCTGTAGGAGCAGTCTGATCAGGGCCCTGCACTGTTTGCCCTGACTTATCTCTGTCCAAATACTTAGAATATTTTTGGTAATCAAGTGTAGAAAGGAAATCAATGAAATTACAGTGCTACATACTTTCTCTGTTCAGTATACTTACAGTATGCGTTTATTACGTCTTGGGGCAATGATCAAACAAGAATGTAAATGTGTATGCATGCGAAAAGATGATACGAACATAAACAATATTGTTGTATACCAGCATACTATGCATAATAGTGTATTTTCCGTTAATGAGGAATGCTACAGTATTTCCAAAAACCCGGAAATCACAGAAAAATGTAGACCATAAGTTTTATTTTGATCCTTTGTTTTTCGGTTTCAAATTATTTGTTAGACAACCGTGTTTGCATCTGTCCAAATATTGCTAGTGTAATACATTTAAAAAAAAAAACTTTTCGCATAAACTGTTTAGGGATATACAATGGTGTTTCTGTTGCTTCGGACGGTTATCGGAGGACAGACTAGAGTTGACAAGTATCCTGACCTGAGCTGGGTTCAAATTCACAATCTCCGTCTGATCACGCAAATAGTCTCATTTGCATTTGATTTTGTTTTTCAGAAATGACATACTAGGATGGCAAGAGGATTGCTACCAGCTTCTCTGATTTTTGTGATAACTATCCCAGCTGTATATGGAGCTGCGATACAGCCGTTCTCTACGGTACCAGGGACAATCAACAGAACTGTTATCGTTTTCCTTGACCTTCACGGCAGATACCATGACAACGGAACATGTAGTGACCCAGACTGGAGAATGTATGAATTAGCCACCGTTTTGGAATGGAAAAGAAGCTTTTCGAACCATAGTTTAGGTAATCAGTAATGCGGTGCCAAAAAATAAAATTAATACATGAATTAAATTAAACAGCAGACGACAAACAACGTTTGCAATGTTTCAAAAATATTAAGCTCAAGCTATATCATACAGTCATTTGACCTATTCCGACGCATGTTTTAGTCGACCGTGCGCTACAGTCTAAATACACTGTCATTTTTTAATTTATTTGTGTCATTAAATAAATAAAAGCCTCCTGTTTGAGGCACTTTGTTTGGGTTCACAAACTATTTGAGGAAGATAGGTAAATCTGACGACAACCAGACGTTGTCTTTTATCCTATTTCGACGCACCTTCTTTTATTCCGGTGGATCTGTAAATTTTTTACAATACATCGAAAGAACCGCCGAGGGGCGCCCCAAAAGTAAACTGTCGGATTATTACTAGCTCGGTGAAAGATGATTTTATGCAAACAAATGTTTATTTGACATAATTGATTATTTAAAACATCAGATTTTGCACACGGCTTCACTGAAAAATTATTTCGGTGATTCAGTGCTCGTAAGTACAATGTTTGATATTTTATCCAGGATTTTATGATAAATGACTATTCAAAATAAAGCCTTATGGAGTTTTACTTGCATATTCAAATTGCATGACGTGAATGCAGCACTAATATGGTTTTAAGAACTCAGAGACATTCCCCAAATATACTATCCGCCGGAATAGGCTAAATGAGCTAATAAATTAAAATTTCAATAAACCTAAGTAACTGATTTTATTTCATTTTGATATTTATCGGTTTAGATAGCTAGTAAAATGAGCAATCGACAGACATATAGGTTTACGACATATTTGTTTACACAAATATTGTCCGACCCTATTTTCACAGTTGGCCTGAAAACATCTGTCATTTTTCTTGTTAAATATGCATTACCAGCCACTTTTAAACTCAGTTTTCCGTATCTTTGATTGATAAATGAGATCCTTACTATATGTGGGTTTGACAAATAAATATTGAAAGTAATTACCTAAAAATCATTTCGCTTCTAGCTTGTTTCGTTGCAGAGAAAGAAACAGGATACACCGGAATAGGTGAATCCACCGGAATAGGTCAAATGAGTGTAATGAGAATTTAAAACATAAAGGGTTTCCCCAGGTGAGGTGGCTCATTATGAGCTGCCTCATCTGGGTATACATGTACAATGCGTACAAACTCAGTGACTTTGCCTTCGGTAGTGTTGTTTGTGTGTTTCCGGGGGGGGGGGGGGGGGGGGGGTGTCGGGAGGGGAAGGGGAGAGATAAAATTGACGCACTCGTTCACCACGTTGAGCGGAACAGAAGGCCTGTACTATTTTCATCTCGACGGGAGAATCAAGGGAATCAACCGAGTTTGAAATGAATTTACAAGCGTCACGAGTTATGCTTCTTAACTATCCCTAATTGAAAGTGTGAAATTAGATACATATACAGACTGTCGTCCAGATATTAGTGATACAGCATTTTCCCGAAGCTGGCCAGTATATGTGTGTTGGGAGTGAAAGCGGAGAGGTGCAGAAAGAGGCCATCATGGGTTTTTTTCATCTAAATTTATTTTTGTGGTAATCTTTACAGTTTTATTCATGTCTGTAATCAAATATTTCATTTTATATATTTTTTTTCTCATTTTTATCCGAACCATATATTAACCAATATGATTTATCGTTCACTAGCTGCTTGGTTCAGAAGGGGTATCGGAGACTATTTAGGGATATTTTTTTGTTTTTCTCCATAGAAACGTTCTGTAACCTCTCATTAGAACCGTCTCACCAAGACGCTTCTATTGAGGGGTCGCAACGTATGTTTTCATTGTTGAATAAGGAAAATGTCACTCATCTGATTTCGAGCTCTTACTTACAAGGAAATTGTACTGTTTCATGTCTGTAATGCAACTACTTACCTTTGCCTCTATTTCCAATTGCAGGTCTTGAGATCTATGACACCTGTCAGTCCACACACCGAGCTCTTGAACTCATCCGACAAAGAGTCTTGGAACAGTGTACTGAAGATAAAACAGAAGAAATAGCAGGTATGTAGTTGGTCATGAGGTATAGTTTATGCCAACGACACCCCAGATTTGCACTGTTCCACTGGGTTCCTCAGCGTTGAAACAGCGTCAGCTTATCATCTATGTAATGCCTGTGTGGTTATATGTTTGCTAATATCTGACACTGCTATAGAAACCACAGTTCCTGTCTTCGGTGCGTCTGTTGATGGTAGTGGCTTCTTGCTTTGATCTGAAGCCACCGTTTCTCATATTGTGAGAAAATCAGCTGACGTTTCACCATCTTAAATTCTCCTCTCGTGAGCAGTAGCTTTTGCTGTGTCTTCTAAACCATGAGGTCGTACGATTCTTTCAACTCCTACCGTAGTAATCATATTAAACACCCCAGGGGCGTTGCATTTTACGGACGGGGAGGGGGGAGGCAATATTTAAAACCTAAATTATATTCAGTCAGCCACTGCCAAAATACCTCTAATAAACGGTATTCATGTGAATGGCCGGTATACTTGCAGAGGAAGTAACTACTATTTTTAGCTCGTCTGTACGAATGTACAGGGAGCTATTGTTGTCACCCTGGCGTCGGCGTTGGCATGGGCGTGGGCATCACACTTTAAAGTTTTACGATAAAGTTTTTGAAACTTTCAAATCTCAACAACCACTGGCCAGAACCTCTTAATACTGTAAAACACTTATATTTGGCGGTCACTTTATTTTGGCGATATTGGCGGAAAAGAAGAAAACCGCCAAATTAAAATGCCGCCAATTTAAACTATATCATAAAGGAAGGGCTGCAGTTAGTGTAAAGTTCAGTCCCTCCACTCTTCCATGATATCAAAGCTAATCCAAATAAAACAGAAGATCTCAAACAAACACGCCGGGAAAAAGGGAGTATGTGTAAAAATGCTTACTTGACATGTCACGCTACTTAGTACCCAAGCCGAGTTGATTACATCAGAAGCAACACAAAATATTTTCGCTATAAACATTTCATTTATAATAAGACATGCATAACAATATACATTCACAAGCATAAATGAAGAAATGACAATGTACAACCTGGTCTCAATTTGAACTGTCGATAACGGCAGCAAACACCGATTGATTGTTATTAATTGTTATTACAATTATTATTATTATCATTATTTTCAGAAATCACAAATCCGCCAAAATAAAAATCCGCCAAAAGGTCCATTTATAAAAACCGCCAAATTTTGCTGCCGCCAAATATAAGTGTTTTACAGTAATTAAAACATAATCATATTGCAGCATATTCAGCATAACCTTTCATTACATAACACTACTATACCCGAGGGTCTTCCGACCCTGGAGTTGGACTTAGGGGTCAAAATTTAGGTCACACTCACTTTAAAGGTTTACGACAAAGTTTTTTAAGCATTCATATCTCAGCAACCACTAGCAAGAACCATTCCATATTTGGATAATAGTCATGTCATATCATAATCTTCATTATATAACACTTTACCCCGGGGTCAGACCCTGGGATGAGGCTAAGGGGTAAACAATTAGGTCACACTCACTTTAAAGTTATAATATCTCCTTTTCTCATGGATGGGTCCTTTTGACATTTGCACTGAAGTTACATATTGGTCCAAAGTTTTACAGAGTACCACCCTTACCCCACTCAGTTACCTTGAGGTCAAGGTCATGGACTTAGAAATTTGGGATTTTGTTAAAATGTTCTGATAACTTACTGTTCCATAGTGCTTGGGGTGGATTTAGTTTATACTTGAACTGTTGTTAGATACTGGCTTGAGTTTTCACAAAGTACTACCCCCATCCCACTGGGTGATCCTGAAGTCAAGGTCATTGATACAGAATTTTATCTTAAAGCTTTCGTATATAAATATGGGTGGGTCAACTCTAAGAGGAAAAAAATTGCTCATCTAGGAGCAAATTCTTTCCTTTTAGGGTAGGCCTTAAAGAGCTATACCTCATCTAGAGAAGTAAACAGGAATTTATGCAAGTTAATATACCATTATTTTCGGAAAAGAAACAGTAAGGGGGCGGGGGCGTTTATTAGAGCAGGGGCATTTTCGGAAAAGAAGCAGGGGAATGGGGGTATTAGAGCAGGGGCGTTTAATAGGATTGATACGGTATTTATTTATATATTTATTCCCAAGCTGTCATCTCGCCAGAGGGTGAAGTTGTTCCCCTTTGTGAAATTGGTGGTGTTGCCTACTAGATCACCTTAACATTGTTGTGTTTTGCAGGTGCATTGTCCTATGTCTCTAGCGATGTGGGTAGTCTAATTAAAGACACATTACGGCTAAAGGGAATCATGTATGCAGATGTGAAACAGAAACTCATAGGAGAATCAAAAGAACAAATAAATGTATGTATGCATAATACGGTTGGAGATTTGACAGTTTGAGAGCTTCATGAAAAACGTCGGTGCTGATGCTGAAAATTGTAGGCTTTTTCAGCTGCCATGGCTTAATTCCGGGCCTTTTGACTTGATTCAGTATGTCTCTGTGATATTTGTACCATGGTATACTAAGTATTTCTGGGGTTACAACAAAATAAAATACTGGCAAAATGAATGTTAGTATCCAAAAATTGGGAGTATATAGTGACAGGACTTCCTACAAATTATTTATAAAAAATAAAGCTATGCATCAGTTGAGATTTACGTATCACATTATTATTGTAAATGAAAAAATCCATAAAAAGGGAATACCGATTATTAAATAAAACGGCATTCTATTCAATTTAGTGGTGTATTTCTAAAAGCAGTATGCGGTTATGTTTCAAACACGTTTTGCAAAAACTTTACGAACAACAAGACACATTATGTTATAAGGTATACGTATAATTCGACCATAGAAACTGTTGGTTAAACAACGACAAAAATACAAATATTTAAAAACATCCTTCATAGACACTGAAAATGACATTCATTACTTTTGGGGATGGGAGTTCTGAGGGATAGAAAAAGTAATGTTGCAAATGGCCGGCTATGGACTTTTGCGATCATCTACCTTTGTCATTTGGTTCCTTCAGAGGAACCAAATGGTACCAATGAAGGTAGATACGGGCAAAACTGAACAGGTCACATGGTAAGTTCATGATCATAATTTACTTCTCTCATGCTATCTTCATCACTAAGACTTTGGAACTGTATTATGGTCAGTCTTTATCGATTAAGTCACTTACATATTTTAATCCTACTGCATTCAGAACAGTTTTGGCCGCCGTTCTGAGTGCAGTAGGGTTAAGAATGTTCATGCATATATTTTAGTGTTTGCAGTCTGATTTACAATAATTTTCTTTTCAGCTTCACAGTCCAACTGCTTCCCATAACTTTCTTTTTCAGTCTTTGATTTATATTCTGAACAACATCAAATGGACATACGTCACCACAATTGCCGATGAGGACGAGTTATCACACGCGAAGCACAGCAGTTTCCTCCGCCTGGCCATAGAACAGAACATCTGTATTCAGTATTCCATCTCAGTGAATTCTTCACAAATACCATTGTCTGAAATCAAAACGCCTGGTGTTGTCGTTTTCACGTCTGATCTGTCAAAGGTCGAATCTCTTCTGAAAGGCCTGCCAACCAAACATGGCGTAATAATTGTTACACATGACATGGACGAAGTTTCGTTCAATATTACAAACAAAGTTTTGATTCTCAGTTATGGATTTAATCCTGTGACAAACTTTTCAAACATCGTAATGCAAGTGTTAGACCGTGTTAAAAATATTTCCAGAAGTGAAATCGATATGCAAGGTACCAGCATTTTCAGGAACTATTTTGTATGGCGCCATAACTGTTTCTGGAACACTTCCGGTGATTACTTTAGTCTCTTCTGTGAGAATCTATCCGCCATTACAAGTTACTTCCTGACAAGAGCTTCTGAAACAGATATAAAAACTGCAATCTACGAACTGAATATGATTGATGCTGATGTTCAAAATAGTTCTTCCAGAAATGATGACTCAACCAGAATCTTATCAATGGCCGCATACAGTAATGGCAACGTCCATAAGGTTAGTAAAGGATCTGTGTTTTATCTGTAGTTTTGTTGCGGGTTACACTACGGACTGGCAGTGGTCTTGACGTCGAGCTTGGTCCAAAATTTGATTGATCCCCAGTCTTTGGTTCACGTGATTCACATCGCCCAAAGAAAGCGTCATCCAATTTTGATGTTGCATCTCCCATCCCATTCTGCTCGTAATTTAATGTCGAATTTTTCAAACATTTGTTAATGAAAACGTTTACTTAATTGGATACAATTAAGCAACCGCCTGCCTCAAGAGTTCAAAATAGGCTTTTATATAATGATAGTTATGCGATGATATGTGTTTCTTCTTTTGGAGTGATGTTCTAAACTTTATCATTTGACAGAAATTATTTCGAAAAGGTGCCCGCCTTATCTAAAATTCTATCTCTGCGAAGATCACGTGTGTTGAGCTTCGATACAACATTTCCCTAGACAAACATTGTTTTCTACTTTGTCAATGTATAAAGTCTAGCACTCATCCCCAGCAAACTCTACAGACCTTGTACAGTGTTTTCTGTTGCAGTATTTTGTTTTCATTTTCAGACTGCTACCGAATCCTTTACACTTACGCCGGATGTATCACAGATAGTAGACGGTGTCAATTATACATTTCCCAGCAGTCAGTGCACAGGTTGGTGTCCGTCTTGTACCACGTGTTCAGGTCATGTGACATACGATGGCGACTACCGCCATTTTCCGGGCGACTTCCTCGTGGCAGGAATGTTGCCTATTCGGAAGAAAGGAGAGGATGTATTTGGATGTGGCTTTGTTGCTTTCAACCAGTTTTCGGATATATATGCAGCAGCATTTGTGTTCGCGGTTGAAACTGCGCAGCGTCGATCACCTGACCTTTTGCCAAATGTGACTTTAGGAGGTATCATTTTTGACACATGTTCAGATAACACCATAGCATCAAGAACGCTTCTTAATTTCGAGTCATGTTTATATTCCTTTGAGCCAGAGGGAAACACTTGGCCAGTCAGCCCACAGATAGTCCCAGGATACATTATGCCAAATTTTATAAGTGACAATAATTTGAAAGCATTCACTGATGTAGGAAAGTTAGGGATTGTTGTTCATCCAAACGGGGCTTTAACAGTGAACAACGAAGCTGTCTACTCCCCAGCACGGTTTAATTATAGTGCTATTGTTCACCTTTTAAAAAAGATGGATTGGTCCTTTGTGGGTATTGTTACATCAGCTGATTTTGACAAATATACACTAGATGGTTTCTTGGAGAACACTCTGGCTAAAAATATTTGTGTGGCATACAGAACAGAAATTTCTGCAACAAATCAAAATTCTATACATGACGCTATCAGCACTGTTAGACAATATGATGCGAGTGCTGTGATTTTCTTCGCTAAACCAGGTGCGGTTAGAGACTTTTTCCGAGCATTGACATATAAGCCAGTGAATAAAGTATGGATTCTTGTTGAAACACGCGAGGATTATTTAGATTTCTCCGATATTTCTCCGCCGCTTGGCTCTGTCATATTCCAAAAGAAAGGAAAGCAAAACACAGAATTCAATCAAAATTTTGCAGCGGATGACAGTTCTGCAACATCACCTGCTAATTCATGGGAAACCGTTTTTAAAGAAGCACGTGACAACTGTGTCAGTCCCACGTGCACGCGAAAAATGGCATCGGCAGATATATGGATGAGAGCTTCAGACATTATCAAATCAGTGGATATTTTGCTTCACGCCATCCATAACTCGTACACTACATTGTGCCCTAATCTTGAAGGTTTGTGTCCCTCATTTTTAGAGGCCGGTTCAAGTCTCACTATAAATGAAACAAACAACGTGAACTTCGAATACCAAGAGGAAACCGTTCAGTTTGCAGACCCCAACAGTGTGTTGGAAGGGTATTCTATATCAAATGTGCAGAGCAACGGGCTTGTTCAGGTAAGAAGTCTTTATATCGACACAGACAAGTGGGAAACTCCGAAAAGAACTCAATATGTCCAACCTTTTTATTTATGCTCTTTCTTATACTACTGGCAGTTATATTTGTTTTGATTTTACAAGAAAATGTGTATAAGTAAACTGAAAAGAGGGATCGTTTGAAATAAAAAGAACATCAAAATATGAAGTTAGCTAAGTCAGGTTGATTGAGTTTCATCAAGAGAGATGCAAAATATGTAACTTTCCTCATGCCACCTGACGGTTTCTTTAGCATAATGAAACTCATAAAGGTCGTTTTTTTAAACAAAGTTGAAATACAAGAAAGAACATCCGCGAGTAAATCTAGTTCCAGTGAAAGTCCGTAAACTTAATAGTATCATTTATTAAGCACTACTTCTCAAAACTTAATGTCATCGAAGTACCCACATGCCAGTTCTAAATCATCTCATGCAGTTTTCATTACTGTTATTGTCAAAAGCATATTGCGTTATGGTAATTTATTCCCTTTTCAGGTTGGTTCCTGGTCAACACAAGGACTTGATCTTGACAAAGACATTATCAAGTTCTACACTTTCGAAGGTAACCTAATTGAACGTAATATCGGCTCCTTCTGTTATGCCAAATGTAACTGCATCAACAATTACACCGCAGAAAATAACACAGGATTATTTGAAGCAGTTGAGCTGGATCCAGAGATGGGATATGTAGATTCAAGCGCAGAATTTGACAGCAAACTGTGGACTATTATAGTGGTTATTATTGCCTTGTCTGGATGTGTCGTTACTCTTGGTTTGATGATGTATATAATGTGTAAGGTCTGCGCAGGCGCACTTATTAGGAGATACTTGGCTTTAGGAGTACTGCTGCTGGTGGCCATGATATTTTTATTTTTGTCGGTATTACCATTTGTTTTTACACCCTCGGAAGTTGGGTGTGGGATGCGATTCTTTGCACATGGATTTTCATATGCATTTTGCTTTGCTATAATTTTGACGAAAATGACTACATTAAGAGATTACAAGTACATTGGTTTAGGTGGTGAAATTTCGAGACTTAACCAGTTCGTATCGGTGTTCTTTATAACTGGTGTTCAAATAGCTATAGGTGTGCAATGGTGGGCCTTAGGTGGCTCCACGTTGATTCAGACGACTATAAAAGAAAAGACGTCGGAAGGAATTGAAAATGTAACATATTACGCCTGTGATTTTAGTAGAAAGGAATTTATAACGTACCATTCTTATGTTCTATTGCTTTTGGTGATTTGTTGCTTTTACTCAATAGGGGTAAGAAAAGAGACGAAAAATATGAAGGAGGCGCGGCTTCTTCTTATTTGTTCATGGTTCTGTCTTGCTCTGTGGATAGCTGTCGTAGTGACGTTCCTGGTTTTACAGAGAGACTACTTAGAAGCTATAGCGGCCATAGGAATACTAGCCAACGCTCTGTCTATGATTGTGATCATATATCTCCCAAAACTGACAGTAATAGCAAAGCTGAAGTATGAAATATCCGAGAAAAGTGGGAAGCGAGTTGAAAACGGGTATAAAGTTGACACAGACTTTCAGTTTGAGAGGCCATACTCTCTACCTGGAACTATGCATAGCTCATACACAGATAAAACCAACACCCTCCCACGCAGTCTGGCAGCTTTTGATACCAGTTTAAGTTATTAAGGTTCTTTTGTCTTCGCTCTTAAATCACCCTATGTGGAAACAGAACTAAGATGAATTTAGGAATAACACCAGAGATAAAATAGGACCATATACTGCCATACAAGAGATAGTATATATGGCATAAATGTTTGTGTTACTTTTTTATTTGAGTTTAATTTTGCAACATGTTGATGATGTATGATCGGAGATTGGAAAAATAAATCAAATGTAAGATTATAGTACTTCAGTCGAATCGACGTATTATGTTTGTTTTCGAAATGAATTTAAAATATTGAATATTCCAAACTGGGGTTGCTTTACAGCCGTCAAGGATAACAATTGAATTGGTTGTTTAGAGAGATCATAGACTTGTTTATTCTATATCTGACGCTTCAGTAAACACTTTAAGTTTTTAATTTGGAACTAAGGGACTAATTCAATATCAGCATGACTGTTATCTATGGAATGATGATGATAGTTGCTTATGCGCCGAAGCATCATGGGAAGGATTCGGCCGATTTCTCTATATATTCCAAATTTTATAAATGAATGATGGCATCTGTGAGTCACAGTTCTTCAGCAGTGTATTTTATGTTTTACTAGAGGACTCATGTCGATGTGTACGCTCATGGTATGCAAAGTAATCATGATGACCTATTCTCGTCATAATAGGATCTTGTCACAGCATGTGTTCGATACTCATTTTGTGATGCCAAGAGGACATGATGGTCATTTTGATAATAAATACGCCTGTTCTGACAAAAAAAAAACTGTACAAGTTTTGATTTGATTCGATTTGTTGCTTAACGTCTACGGTAAACAGCTCAGGTCATGTCGGGACGGTCAGTTAACCTAACCACACTATTCCTGGGAAGGCTTAGACCTCCTAAGCGTTTAACCAGTACTAAGTGCACATACTTTCGCCAGTAACCCAGGACCTCTAATCTGAGTCATAGTGACGTAGTTAGCACATATACAAATGCAGCTTTTGTGGCTGATTAGGATCTATGATTAGGACTGATGGGTGATGTCTATTTACTGTTGTACACGCAAACCCTGCATACACACAAGGTTGAAACGACGTTGTTGTCAAGATTGATGCAACGTCGTATGACCTTTCACAATGTTGATAAGAGGTTTTTGTCATTGTGTGACTTAATATTATTCGTTATATGAGCCGCGGCACGACAATACCAACAAAGTGGCATGTGCGCCCAGGAAAGAATCAGATCAGCCTGGACAGCCGCCATGTCTGATCAGAGTTTTCGATATGTGCTGCTGTGAGGCTAGCTAATGGTCTACGCTAGCTCCATGCGGACAACGAAGACTGATCAGCCTGGGATGCCAAGGCTGATCTGAGTCTTCGCTGGGCGCATATGCCACTTTGTTGGTTTTGTCGAGTCACGGCTCTATTATATAATCCACGAACAGACAATCATTTGGTTCTTTTTCATACAGCTTGGTTGCGATGTCCGAATTTCCAGTCTGCTTTCTGCTTCCGATAGAGGAGCACGTATAAGCTTTGAAGTGCAACTTAAAAGTGTTATTTCAGATGTTTTCACCTTATATGGAAACCTTTCAGTGATAATGATGGAGTTTTTTCGTAGTAATTTATCGACAGAAACCTTATTAGAGCCCCGTCACTGAAGCTATTCTCATAAATGGGGCACATTATAATTGAGCCACGACACAACAAAACCAACAAAGTGGCTTGTACGCCCAGTGAAGACGCAGATCAGCCTGGGCATCCACCCTGTCTGATCAGAGTCTTTGCTGTCGGCATGAAGGTAGCTTAGACCCTAAGCTACCCTTCAAGTGCATGCAAAGACTCTGATTAGACTGGATGGATTCCCAGGCTGATCTGAGTCTTCGCTGGGCGTACATGCCACTTTGTTGGTTTTGTGGCTCAATTTTGTTAGATGGCGGTTAAGGCGTGTTGTGAACATATAGAAAGTATGAAGGAAAAGCATGTAAATTGTGTTTAACTCATGATTTGTTTTCCTTCTCCATCAAATTTTGCCATGTGTATTTGTTTTTTATACATTTATTTTTTTCCACTCTTTTATAACATTTATTCTGAGTTTGACATGCTCTGCTCATACGTTTACTCGTACATGTATTAAGAATGTAAGAATTGTCCATTACATGTGTACATTAATATATTGTATATTTTGTATGTGTTTGTAAAGACTATCATATTGTATTTTTTAGAACACTGAATATGTATAGACAGAACTTGTGATAAGTAATATCAAGTGTAGATATTAGGGACATATTACTAAAATTGTTAGTTTAACCTTGTTAACAGAAAAACTATATAAATCCAAAAAGTTGATATTAAAATATGAAATTCAATGTGTCTATTTCTCGTTATCATCGTACGACTTAAAATAAAAGAGATAAACCTAATATCTTCGCATGGCAAGGGCACAAAACCCACTTTGTTCCTTGTGAACTTAGTACCCTTGGCTTGCAAATGTGACCTATCATCTGCTGATACGGTTTCTTTAAACAACTGTTCTAATTTTACATATTCAACTCGACGGGCCTATTAAACCTTTGTAAACAGTGGATTAAAAAAGAGCAATAATAAACTAGTATATAAAAAACATGAATCTTTTCGCATGTAGCAGTGTATTAATGTTTCTAGAGTTGTGCACATCTCTTTGCAAATAACAATAACACATAAGAAGAGAAACATGGCTGCCACGAATTCCGTCATTTGAAAAGCTTGAAAGTCAATAACATGCTTTGCCATCAAATTTTCGCCTTCTGTCACTCATATATGTGTCCTACAGTCAACTTTCGATATCTCGAACACTGATATCTCAAAGCACTAACTGATACCAAAGAATATAGTTCGAAAGTAAATAACATGCTTTGCCATCAAATTCGCCTTCGTGTCTCTCATACGTGTCCTACAGTCAACGCTCGATATCTTGAACACTGATATCTAAAAGTACTCCCGGATATCAAAGAATATAGTTTGGACACATGGCCTTTTTGACTAACATATCAACTCGTGTTATCTCAAACTGCTGATATCTTAAAGTAAATTTTCTGGGACCAGAAAATTTACTTTGAGATATCAATAGTTTGAGATGAACATGGACTTTGAGATATCGAGAGTTGACCGTACTCATTTTTGAGGCTAATCCCCTTTCAAATAAGTCAGTATAAAATGTAAAAGTAAACCGACGAGGCCTCTTAAATGTAGACAAAAAGAGAAGTTTCTTCGACATTTGATTCCCGTCATAGGAAAGGAAACTGCGGAAAAGACGCAAATCAGTTTGCACATCTACGGAGACGATTCTCCCATGTTCGAAGTCCTGAGACTCATGTCATTGCGTTGCGCTTGTTTGTTGCGCTAACGGAAGTATACAAGGCCATCTGGAAGAAGTCCGATTACCATGGCCGCATCAAGAATGTTTTTATACGGAGTGATCGTTATCGCAAATCAAGAGGGCAAATTCATAACATGCAACTCATGGCACCGAGCGTGTCCTCTCAAATTCGAAGAGATGCATTTTCTCAAGCATCTGTCAAAGCGACGCTAATTTTTATAAAATAACAATAATAATCATGTTATGGTTACATGTAAGTTTTTAAGTGAGATGAATTTCAAACAAACTGAACACACTTCCGAACAAGCCGACTGGAGAGTCTTCAGATTCACGCCCGCCGTTCTGTATGACTGAACACTGGCGGCGGATTGCGGTCTACATTACTGACTTCCCTGAATGGACCCAGGGTATGTAGTGGTGGGTGGAGTCTGTGAGGGCTATACACTGGTGGTGCATGTGTCAGAGGTGTTGGAAGTGGCACATCATCGTAAAAACCTGAAAAATATATGTTAAGAGATTATTTATCGGATAAAAAGTTCAGGAAAGATGATTTCACCCCATTTATCAAACAGAAAAGTACATGTATAATTATACTACACTAGATGAATGATTGGCAGTATCCATAGTTGCTGTAAAATAAATGAACAGGCTCAGTTTCATCTGAAGACGTTGACATTCACCTTGGAGCCTCGACAGCACGGTAGGTTAAGCGCTGGCCTGCTGATCTAGCTGTCCTGAGTTCGAGCTCCGATGGAGGCGAAATATTCTTAAATGTAAACGGCGTGTTCCACTGCACACAGCCTTTGACAGAAATACTTACATACTGTTTTTTTTTTAGTATGAAACTTCCTGAGTATGAAACTTCATGCACTTGTTTGATGTAAGTAACTTAGCTGAAGGAGAAGTCGACTTCACACTAGGCAGTCACAGCTATTGAGTAACTAAAGAATTACAAAGTGGTGTAACTCTTCCAGAAATGGTCCTTTGGTTCCTATATTTATATCACATGATAACGTATTGCCATTATACCGTGTCGTTGCAAATGGGGTAACTGTTGTAAAGTCCTGTTAGCTTCCTTGGTCGATGAGCTTAGGAGGTCTTAGCCTGCCCAGGAATAGAGTGGTTAGGTTAACTGACCGTCCCGACATGACCTTAGTTGTTTACCGTGGACGTTAAGCATCAAATCAACCAACCAACCAAATCCTTGGTCGACGAAGTCTTTCCAAAAAAGGGGTCTACTCTTGAAGGAAAGAATTTGCTCCAGGAGGAGCAAATTCTTTCCTTGAAGTGTTGACCACGTTTGAAAAAGGAGGCAAATTATGTAAAAGGAAAATTTGCTTTCCCCAAAAGTGTACCCATTCCTTTAAGTCAATTATATTACCTGTAGCTGTAATTTGTATTTCTGGAGACACAATAGCCTTCCCGTTGCCTTGGCGAAAATGTTTGGTGTAGCAGTACCCCACCACAATGACTAGTATTAAGATTCCAATCACAGCACTAAATACTGACACAATGATCACGATAGGTCTGAAAAAAGATTTTTTTGAAGTTTAATCTATTGTATACTTCATTTTGTTTCAAAGTTGAAAAGAGTCCTTTTTCTGGTTCTTAACACTTGAAAGCCAAAAAATAAAAATAGTTGAATCTGCAAACAGCGTAGGTCCAGATGTGAGACGGCTCATAATGAGCCATCTCATCTGGATCTGCACTATTTGCCCTCAGTTCTTTGAGTTCTTACTATTATGACTTGAACGATTTTTTTTTAATTTTAAAGACATGAACTTTATCGTTTTGGTGCTGTAATGGATAAAGTCTCGAGAGTGATTTGACTTAATCAGCATTCCAAAAGTTACAGAAACACCAAAATATAGGCCTACTGATGTGTATGTAAATTTCAGTTGTTTAAAAATTATGTGGTGATGATTTCACAAAACTTATGAAAGCGGCAGAAGCTATTTAACTACACCAGTTATTTTATAATAATAATAATTTATTAAGATATACCCCTTTACAACGGGGGCAACCTCAGTCGGGGTAACTGAGTTGCATCTAGGTTATATACATATATACAAGTTAAGACCATTAGCAGAATACTAACTCTAAAATTATAAACATATCCCTTAGGAAATGTCATTTCTAAAATTCATATAAATATAACCTACAGTAATACTAGAAGAAGGGCAATCACATACTGTCGTAGTATGCAGCACAACAATCAAGGCCACGCATAAATTATCTTTAAAATAGCACACTGGCATGCTGATGGGTCGTGTCTGTGGACTCGTATCGGGAGTACGCAGACCGAACACAGCGAAAGAAAAATGAATGCCGTGTGACCCTGCTTGCAAAGCTGTATCATTTGGGACTCATATTTTATCACCAGTTATTTTACTTTTCATTTCAATTCAATTCAGTTCTTTATTCAGATTACCAAATACAGTCAAACCTGTCTTAAGGGGTCACCCAAGGGAAGCCCAAAAATTGGCTGCTTAAGACAGGTGACCCCTTAATACAGGTTCATTTGCACTGTATTTTGGTTCTAGGGACCCAGAAAAGGTGGCTGCTCAAGGCAGGTGACCCCTTAATAGAGGTGACCACATAAGCAGGTTTGACTGTACATTTTAGCGCATCTACAACACATCAAAGAAACAAGACTCTGATCTAATCACATTTACCTTCCCAGCAGGCACATGACGTCGCAGTGACGTTGTCGTCCCAATGACGCCAGTACGAGGTCAAATTGTTGCCGCAGCCCTGTGCCCGCTGGATTTAAGGGCTGGGATGTTCTGGCCATATACCCTGGTCGGTCAGGATAGATGTGAAAAAAGGATGTCAAGACAGTTTCTAGAGCAGTGCATCCTGTATCAGCAGCTCTGCCAACACCCCCCCCCCCCCCCCCCACACCACCACCACCAAACAACGCTCCATCCGATCCATCCCCAGACCAGGTTCCCAGCAGGGAACGTGACCAGGAGTTCCCTAAATTGACAACCACAAAGCATTATAAGGATGAACGAATATGACCTACTGGTTGAGCTATACGATTTGCACACTTGGTAAACCCGCAATTCCATTCCCAACTGGAAATTAAAAATACAAGCTTCTGCATGCAAATAGATGGCCAAAATATAACAATGATATTCTACTCCTATGTGTATAAAGCATATTTATGTAAATACATGTAGTTTTTTTTATTTGCTCTCGAGTAAGATAACGAGTTATCGTAAAACTCCTGATAGTGGCCAAAGTACCGAAATCCGCCGCTTTCGCCACTTTCAGGAGATTTTTGGTTACTCAAGTTTATCTTTTACAAAGCTGAACTCTTGTGCTTTACGTACTTAAAACTCGAATAGCATTTTACGTATATCTGTTTGCAGGTTTGATTTTTTTTATTTCCATGTAGGAATGGAATTGGGCGCGTACAGGGCTTATTTAAGCATACCCGACACAGCAATGTCTGTCCTTGAAGGAGCCACAGCAACCGTTGCCATGACATTGAAGATAGTTGATATTGTCATTCTGGCTCGTATCAAGATAGTCACAATTCTCTTCATGACAGTAGCATGGTTCTGGAAAAGAAACGACCAGAAATAAAGGTATTACTTTCTAAGGATGAAATAGCAATTTTTTTCTTTGTGAGAGAAAAAACGATAATTTCATGCCAGTGAATTATACCATTCGAGCCCGGTATTCGAGTCCGGCTTTCCAGGGGGGTACAAAACTTGAATCAACGTTGATTCAACGTTTTTACGTTGAGTCAGCGTTGATTCACTATTGAGTCAACGATATGGGCCTGCTGGGTTATGTTATTAGTAATATAAGAATTGTTCCTTTCTCGTCAGTAATTAATTTATTTTCCCTATATTCTCGAATGAACGTAGATTGAGAAAATGCCATAAAATCTCATGTCACCCATCCCACATGTTGCCATAAAATCTCATGTCACCCATCTCACACGTTGCCATAAAATCTCATGTCACCCATCCCACATGTTGCCATAAAATCTCATGTCACCCATCTCACATGTTGCCATAAAATCTCATGTCACCCATCCCACATGTTGCCACAAAATCTCATGTCACCCATCCCACATGTTGCCATAAAATCTCATGTCACCCATCCCACATGTTGCCATAAAATCTCATGTCACCTATCCCACATGTTGCCATAAAATCTCATGTCACCCATCTCACATGTTGCCATAAAATCTCATGTCACCCATCTCACATGTGAGAGTGAAAATATGTGATTTTTCTATAAATAAAGCCATGGTATGTTTTTCTCCCTACGAAAGCAGCTGTTAGACATCCGGTTAGAATACAATTCTGGCGATTTAACGACACATACTGGAATGGACAATATAATTTTTCTGTCTAATTCTCATAGAGCTTCAACGGAATGAATCTCGAAAACGCTAAGATGTTGTCAATTTTTTTTAAATACTAATCTAATATACTTACCCAATAGTAAAACTTTCACACAGCAGATTATTAGTAAACTAAATCTACGACATTCCATTTTCTTTTCGAATCTGATGCAAAAAGAAACATTTCATCAAAGTTTAAAGTCATCTTTTACTGAATGAATGACGTAGAATCAAAAGTTCTGTTGTTTCCTACGGCATTGCTGGCTATTTTCATCAAATGATAAAAATCAGTTCAAGTGAAGAATCTAGTTTTTAACACTGAGACTATCAATTGTTTTAACCATCAATACATATTTCTGCCAATGATTCTGCAAGTATTTAAATTGCTTCAAGCCGTTAAGTCACCAAAGATTTTTAACAGTGCGCCATGTAAAATGCTATTAAGGTGAAGGATATACTTTCATGTAATGCAACTCTTGCGGTTTTCATTTTTGTCTCTCTCTTCTCAGCAGGGGTCAACTCTTAAAGGAGAAAACCCTTTACTTTAAGACTAGACGGCTTCTGAAAAGGGTTATTCTTCAGGGGAAGCATGTTACTAAAGTGGTTCCCCTTTGTAGAATAAAATAAATTAAAAAAAAATAGCGATAACATGTAGATGTACTAATACACATCAATTTTTTTTTTTTTTTTTACTTTAAAATTCAATAACTTGCAAAATCAATTTTCATTGCCTTTTCTATTTTGGTTAGTAAATGTAGACAGAACAGCCGTTGCCCGCAACGTCCTCGACGTCGAGGAAAGGAAACGTATTGATAGAACACTATTTTTATTAATAACATCCGACTTGTCTTTTAAGGTTCCATTTTCAACCAAAATATACCATTATTCAGTGAATCACTTTTATCAAAAAGACGCATTTTAATCATGGCTTTCTAGAACGCCTTTTGTACTCAACTATTTCTATGTGACCCGCGTCCTGAAGAAACCTTTCTTTGGGCATTTGGAAAGAGCGCATGCATTGACCCGACTGCATGCATGCGCATATCGGTTCAGCGCATGCGCATATCGAAAAAAATTAGTCTTTGTACGTATTTGAAAAAATCAACTACGCATATCCTGATCATATTAGGAACTCACACTAGCAATTCTGAGTATGCTCAGATCACATGGACCATAAGGTGCATAGGTACACCTCTATGCTTTCCATCATATATTCAAGGGAGACAACTTTTATGACTTCCCGTTTTCTTCCTTGGGCGATGAAACAATCCCGAAAAGTCTTAAAGGAAAAAGTTTGCTCTTATAGGAGCCAACTTTTCTTTTAGCGTTGAATCCCATCGAGACTGAGTGGGACAAAAATAAAACTGGGATAGTTGATTCCCCTGAGAATATATACTTAGGTTCTTAAGTATGGCTTTCTCACGTTTCGGCGCATGTAATTTTTGATACATTTATTCTCAACGGCCGGAATGATAACATTCAGCTGTCTATCGCCGAGATAGCATTGAAATGCTATTTCTTAAGCTTATTCAATTAGTCAAATTTGTACTGATTGATTATCATTGAATGAAAACAGTGATCATACGAGCTGTCTTATCCGAATACACACTTTCTACTATACACTGTGCACTATAAAAAAATCCATAGATTTTACGGTAGAATAACTGGCAACCAGCTGCCAGTCCATTTCCCGTTATTTTTACGGGCGCTCAGTGTAGAACATCATTGGAAATCACGATATTGTAGAGCTATGTTAATTGACCGCATTCGAAAATACTTTTATAGTGTTGAAGGGATGTATGACCAAAACAATTCTATCCATTTCTACCCAACTCTGCGTGATGATTCCTGCACATGCTTACGGGCGCCCGTAAAAATACTACTGACGGAAAACGGACTCGCAGCCGGCTTCCAGTTATTCTACCGTAAAATCTACGAATATTTTTACAGTGTGTAAAAAACTCCCGTGGATATGGCAGATCCTCTACCGTAAAAGTATGGGATACTACCGTAACTTTCTTATATGGAAATGACTGCTCTGTATGAAGACCTTGCTTTAATCCGGTATCTAATTTCTTAAAAATTAACTTATCATTTTATATAATGCAGTCATTTCCATATATTATAAAGTTACGGTACTCTTCCGCACTAGGCAGCCTGTTGTAAGGTCTTTTACCGTAAAATCTACGGGACTGTTTTATAGTAAAATAACCACTGAATTTAATTACTTCATAGTTGTCAATTTTCATATTACAATGTCACTATCCATTTTAGTCCGCAAAAGCGTTGTTGCCCATGCAGGCCTGAACTGACCTTTAACTCCTCGACCAGGAGTTTAAAAAGGTAGATAAGTGAATTTATAAGAATCAGAATGAAAGCTAAGTTTTGTCAAACAATAGACCTTAATCAGTTCAGTGTTTATCATTTTCAAATCATTTAAGGCCACTTTTCCTCATAATGGACATGCCCAAACTCAAAGATGGAGCTACCCCATTCCTTCATAATAGACTAAACCTAAATTCAAAGAATGAAAATGTCAAATTCAGACGATATGTATAGTATTTAAAGCGTTATGTGAATTACCGTATTAATCCTAATAAACACCCCTGCTCTAATAAAAGCCCCCCGCCTCTTTTCCGAAAAAAATGTTATATGAACTTGCATGAATTTCTATTCGCTCCCTGGATAAGGTAGCTTTTGAAATAGTGTCAACTCTTAAAGGAAAGAATTGGCTCTTAGTAGAGCAAATCCTTTCCTTTAAGAGTTTACCCCTACTGAGAAAGGAGGCAAAATAGTAGAGTTGCTTCATCTGAAAGTATACCCATCACCTTAATATTGCTTGCTAGAAGTATTTTGGCAGTGGCTGATTTACTACAATTCAGGCTCTAAACAACGCTCCCCCACGCCCTCATTCCTAAAATGCAACGCCTTCGGGGCGTTTAAAAGGATTAATACGGTAGATGATTTTATGGATCATAAAATCATCTTATTCACATAATGATTTACGCACAGTATGGATTCAGTAAGCAGACACTTTTTTATTTTAAGATAAATGGGGCACTTTCAGGAGAAGCAACTCTATCTCCCTTTTCAATGGGGATTAGCTTTTAAAGGAGAGGTTTTTAGCCTTTAGGAGCAGATTCTGTTCATTTATAATGAGTAAACCTCATTTGGAAGGGTTACGTCGTCCATAGAAACAAGGAGGAAGTCACAATAGTAGTCTCTCTTTGTAAAAATGTAGAAAAGCATAGACGTGTAATCGTGCACCTTAATTTCACCGAATGAAATCCAGCGGACACATTGATGTTGAATTAATGTTGTTTTAATGTTGTTTTTTTTTTGTTTTGTTTTTTTTCTCTTCTTTTTAATTTTCTCCCTCTTTTACCACATAGTAGGTAGGGATAGTTTGGAATACCGGTAGATTGATAATTAAAAGTAACACTTAGACGGTTTGTTACTGATTCTCGATTGAAATACAATGTATAGGGATTCTGTTTACCTTCACAGGAGGCTTGGTTTTGGCACGCCTCGTCTGAACTGATACTGACTCACATTACTTTACATGATATGTTCAGTAACAATCCATTTACGGTAGTGATCTATCTACCTATCTACATACGTACCTGCCTGCCTACCTGTCAGCCTACCTGCCTGCGTGTCGACTTCGTGTCGACTTATCAATTACCATTCGCTTAACGGTTCGACATACCAAGCAACACTACACAGCCACTCGTCTCCCGTCTGTCCGTCTGTCCATCCATTCGTCCGTCCATCCAGCCATCCATTCCGCCCGCTCGCGATCCGTTCTATCAACTCCTACTCATTACCCACCTTCCCGCCTGCCGAAGAGCGTGTTTAGCTAGGGGTCCGGGATCGAATCTCGCTGGCGGTGGAATTTTCAGCAACCGCATACATAGTTCCATTGCACATAGCCTCTCATCATCATCCTTCCATCGTCCTGATATGACTGAAATACTGCCGGAAGGGTTGTAAAACTGCAAGTCATACCTACCTACTTACCACCCCTGTCCTGTCAATAGCTTAAAAGCCAGAAAAACCAAGGACACCAGGCGATTTGAAAATCTGAAGAAAAAGATCTCCAGAAAGGCCTGCAGATCCACCTACAATTACCTCAATAACACTGTGGACCCGGACTCTTCAGAAAACCCCAAGAAATTATGGACTTTTATCAAATCCAAGACAAATGACAATACAGGAGTAGCTCCACTCATGGCAGAGAATGGCATTAGGGTCGAGTCGGGTAACTTCGAACGGCGGATAAATTCGGACATACCATTGCAAACAGTGAAAATCCAGATGAGACGGCTCATAATTCATCAGGATTTTCACTGTTTGTCCAGTTAATTTTGTTTTAATTCCAAACAACCGACATATAAAGGAAACAATATCACTGTCCGAATTTACCTGCTGTCCGATTTTTCCCGACTTTACCCTAGTTTCTCTGACTTCCATTGTCTGTAAAACGCTAGAGCATATTGTGTGCAGTAGTATTCATCAGCACTTGGAGGGACACAGCATACTTACGGATGCTCAACATGGCTTTCGGAACTGACGTCCTTGTGAAAATCAGCTGATACGTACCATTCAAGACCTTGCAAAAATTACAGACGATAAAATACAGACTGTTGTTATTTTGCTAGATTTTCGAACGCCTTTGACAAAGTGCCTCACCTGCGACTTCTCCAAAAACTGGATTTTTATGGTGTAAGAGGTGGTCTACACAGTTGAATTAGCAGCTGTCTTGCGGGCAGAATACAGCAACGTCTCCATATATCATTCATGGACAAACATTACATGAAGCAAGCTCTGGTAAATACTTAGGAGTAACTCTCCAGAATAACCTATGTTGGAATGTTCATATAGACAACAGTGCCAGAAAGGCCAACAATAACAGAGCATTTCTTCAGCGGAACCTGCAACAGTGCCCTAGAAGGACAGAGGAGCTCTGTTATAAGTCCCTAGTTCGACCTTTCACAGAGTACGCTAGTGTCATGTGGGGTCCTTTTACAGAGAACACCATATCAGCAAGCTGGAGATGGTGCAGCGCAGAGCCGCACGCATGATCTATGCTGACTCTAGGCTAACCAGTAGCGTCACACCTATGTTGCAGCAGCTCCATTGGCCCACTCTTCAAGAACGTAGAGCCCAGGCAAAGGCAACCATGATGTACCGGATTGTTTGTAACCTGATGGACATACCTCACTGATTCTCAAGAAAGTGTAACTTTTGGGTGGTTAAAAAATCGAAAAAGTAAACAAGTCATATAGAGATCGCTGACGGTCATTTCACAGCCTTGATGTCTCACGAAGCTAAATCTAAAGTATTGCACAGTAAATATCAGGTGAATTCAGATAACGAGAGACAACGTGAAGGCACTAAAACTTCACTTGAGTATTCTACGAGTCATATATACCAAATACTTGAAGCAATTGCTAGACGTATAAGGGTATAATCCACCGTAGAGGCAGGTGATTTTGTTTAGGCCGAAGTTGAGCTTTAGAAATCTTCACTCTGTTATTTCTGAAAAAGCAAGATGCTCTTCTTCTACCAAAAAGAAGCAGTGCGATCTCACTGTACTTAACTAACAGGAAAGAAAACTATTCCTGCAAAGCACATGAAGTTAAAGATTTGAAATCCTCAAGGAAAACTCCTGTTTTAAACTTTACAACTTTAACCTGTCTGTATAAAACGCATATGCTTTTTAGAGCATCTAGAGTGGCTACACTGCTATTCATGTCTTCTGTATTGTCCCGTAAAATACACGATCTTAAAATGTGACAGTGAATTGTTTGTGTTTAGATATAAATATTAACATAAATGGCTAGATGCGGTGTTGTTACATGAAAAAGTTCTATATTTAACCACAGAGAAGTGTTTACGTTACAATTTGTCAGTCTGTTTGCTTTTTTTAATCAGCATTCTGCTTTGCATTTCAAGTTCTTTTTCTCAGTTCTTAAATAGAAAAACTTGAAATCTCAATAGTTGTAATATGAGACTTTCCGACAAGAATATTTCAAGATACATGCATCTAAAAGTCAAGCATCTTTGACTTGTGTATATTTTGTTGTTATATGAAAAAATATTACCATAAAATCATTTTATTAAGTCAGCGAAACTTGTTTTAAATTTGTATTTTCCGGGACATTAATGTTGTATTTGATCGCACGATTTCTCAAGTCTTCCCACTAAGAAAATATCCAATTTCTGGTGACAATAACGCCTATATAACACTTAAAGATGACTAAACTGCAGAAGAATATCATTTCTAGCACCATATAAATTGCGAATTAGGCAATCTATTTTTGCAGACTTGAAATTTGACCAAATTTTGCAAGAAAACAAATTAAAACTACAGATAAAAAGAGCAGATTACTCAGTCTAGGGCAGAGAATAAAGACACAAATATTATGATTAATTTAAAACATAATTTCTTATCCTCAGGTTTGTCAGAACTTTTTTCTTTAAAGAACTGCTATTAAATGTAACTGTATTTTACGGGACACATTTCTGTATTATACGGGACTGCTCGAATGTCGATTTATTTTCTTAAACTAGACCACAGTGCATCGGTATTTCATTTTAATTGCCCATTACAATCCGTGGAAAATATTTAGCGCATAAATGGACATATCAAATTCAGTTTAAGAAGAAGGTAAATACTAAACGAATATTTTGTTGAATCATCAAATCATAATATGAAATATTCAAAAACTGAAAATTTCTCCCATATTTTCAATCTTTTGCAGCTTCTGATTGGCCGTTCATGTGTACATTATTAAATGAAAAAGACACTCTGTCCTTTTTAAGAGTGTATCAGCTTCTTGCTGGCTCCATTCATGAACTACTCAACATTTCTGTCCCGTATAATACGTCCCGTAAAATAATTTTTTGAAACGTGAAATTTATTTTCTATGAAGCATATTCGTTAAGGGTTACGATAGTTGTCCAATGACCAGTAGGGGTTGTCTTCCTTCCACGGCAGGCACTAGGTTTCTTTCTTGTTAAAAAACTGGGTGACTTTGGCTTGACTCGTAAAATACACTTGAAAAATTACGTTTTTTCAGAATACTAAGGACGCGTCAAAACAAAATTTGAATTTAAAAGATAGTAAAAAAATATTTATGATCTGTCAGGGTAACTGATTATGACCTCCTTTGTGAAAAAACAATCCTGGTTAGCCTCATCCGAAACTTTGGAATGCATTGTAAATGCTTGGACTCGTAGAATACACAGAACTCAGTGACAAGAAACAATCATGAGTTAAACAAAGCATTGTGTTCCAAAGTATACCCATTAATCACTAGTCGAAAGGACTCGATAAAAGCAACCTTTCCAAGTCAAGACTATTTGCTTCACGCCGAAAGTCTTCAAAAGAATTGAAAGTAAATATTGACTAATTAAAGACTTTAATTATGACATGCAAAAAACAGGGGGGTCCTACAGTATCAGGTATGACTATGTGAGTGTTTCCGTGTATTTGAATCAATATTATAACTTAAATGTTTAAGGTAGTGGCAGAACCTTCAAAGCATGCACTTATTTGATTTAATCGACATCTCAAAACATAATTATACATGCGTTTAAAGCCATGACACCATTCGTTACACTTTCTTGAGAATCAGTGACCTACCACTTATTTGACACCAGCCATATCAGTGAGACGACATACCATAAGATTCCTGGTTCCCTTTGCAAAAACACTCGTTTATCAGAGATCACAGACACCATCAGGATAGAAACAGCCTTCCCCGGAGTGTCGTGAGCTGCCCCGGCCCTCTATTGACAGCTTCAGCAGGGAGGTGCAGACTGTCAGATTTCGCTAGATTCGTACTGGATGATTAATAACCGCACTGTAAATAGTTCTTTTTGACCACTTTCACCTTGACTGAAATAACCCTGCTGCAACTTATCCATCCATCAACCAGTGCAGCTATTTCATGCATTTTTTTCACAGACCGCAGTTGGTAAGTTTATACTTATAACATTTTAACATTTGTAATTAATTTGCCACACGTGACAGTGAATATTATAAATAGACTTATTAATGAGTTAAAAATGAAACCGGAAGTTAGATATCAAAATTGAGGACATGAAGAAGAGACAGGGACGACGAACCGCGTTAGGGTTCAATAATTCCCTAACATCCAAGTAAAGATCCAAGTAAAGATAAAGGTAATGGAGAAGTCTAGGTATGTTACGGCGAGTAGTGTCACCAGTAGCTGTTAGACACGGTTACCATACATACCAGTACAGAACTCCAACTGTGCTAACAGTCACTGCTCGTGCATTTCCGGTTTGAGTCGGTGAAAAGGACACCGGCAAAATATTAAAAAAACTGCAATGGGAGCGGACCAGAGTACCAGAAAAGTCATCGTAGAAGGAACAGATAATATAAGAGTAATGTATAATTCGATGCCATGCTTCTCGTCTTTTTATAACCTTGAAGATTCGTGCCTTGTTCTCAGCCTGTCGCTGTAGTTTAAATGGGTGGGGTAGCGTACAGTACAGGAACGAGTTGCTCAACGCGAGCGCTACGTAGCGCTTTTTAGCACTTGGCTATGCAATGGTATGTTACAAAAAAAGCACTTCGTAGCCTTCCTCACAAAGTGTTTTTTGTAACATACCGTTGCATAAAGGGGAAAGCGCTCGGTAGCCCTTCCTGTTACATGTGATTAAAGTGAGGCAAATTTCACTGTGCAAGGCACAGCTATGGAAAAGCGCTTTTTGAAAGCACAATCGTTACATAGCGTAAGGAACGCTACAGAACGCTATTTTATAGCACTTTGCTTATGCAACTCTCGCCAGGTTAGGGAGAAGCTCAAATGGAGCTATATAGCCCGATCAAGGTATATAGCCCGTTCGAGGTATAGAAATTGCATTGTAATTGGAAGATTCTTCACCTGAATCCATTTTGAATATAATTGCAAAATTTTGAGTACTGGGCTTTCAATAGTGATGAAAATCATGTTGGAATGCAAAGCAATTTGATTTTTCTGCCGTTGCGTTTTTGTGAAAGAACCACATTGGGTTTCTAGAATTACCGGAATCTACGTTATTACCGGAATACACCGGAATACACCAAAATATACATTTATATTATCAAAATAAACGTAAATATTGCCAGAATAAATGAAATAAGTACCATTTCCATATAAGTATTAGTTTTTTTTTTATTGGTAGTGAGAATAAATGGACCAGCATATGGGTATTAGATAGGTATCACTGTGCAGATTGCAAGCTGGTTTGGGTCTTTGTATTGGTCGGTCACTTGCCAGCAATTGCATTCAGCAAATATTAAAGGTAGGTTCCTGTACTAGCGATAACAATTATGTCCACAAAATAATTTCGTCTTTATCTGAGCAGTATTGAATTCTCTAATTTTTCTGAATTTGTTGCTACTGAGAAACTCGTCAGATGTTGAAGAAAATAGTCATTTTCCCTTTTCGTTTATTTTCTTGCGTTGGAATTCCAGTTCTAAAAATAACTATGTTTATTATGTCTATAAGTGCGCGATTTCTGACGCCATTCTCCAAAGGTCAATTTTCCCTTGTCGTGAGTTCTCCTAGAGGTCCTGGCATGGTGGATGGGTTAAAACTATCCCAAAATGCAATGCAGCATGACCTCAGCTGCGTTGTTTTCCAACAACTTGGATGAAAGATCATCAAAATTATCATGCATTCCAAAGTACAGGAACCTACCTTTAAATGACATATTTTAGATAAAATTATTTATATTCTGGTCAAAATAAAGTGTATTTTGGTAAACAAAAATCTGTATTTTGGTATATTCCGGTGTATTTTGGTATATTCCGGTAATAAAGTGTATTACAGTATTTCTAGTAACCGAACCACATTTTTATGTAAACATGGTTTTTCCCATTCTTCAATTGCAGTCCAATGATACCTCTGAGATAATCCCAGCGTAGCAGGCATGTAAACCATGACACAGAAGTGTATATATCTGTCTAGTTTGAGGGGGCATCTCAAAGATATTCTTGTATTTAACTAATGAAATTTGCATATAACGCTACGGTGGAAATTCAATTTTTTTACAAAATCATAAAAGGTTTGTAATCCTTTATAGTGTTGTTCATATAAAATTTTGCAGTTAAGTTTCATTTCAAATGCAGAAGCAATAATGCTTTATTTTCCACTCATTTTTATACCTCGATCCGGCTGTATATCTTGATTGGGCTATATAGCTCCATTTGAGCTTCTCCCTAACCTGCAGTACTACCCCAACAAAATAGGGCCTTAGAATCCGCTACCGTTACACTACCCCTACTTCACAGTGTAGCGGAGTGGAACGTAACATCAGGAGTCTCATGTCTAGGTACAGTACACCCATAGTGTGTTTTTGTCCCACCTGCGACTGGCAAAAGCGAGACTGGTAATATGAAAATAGGCACTGCCTTTAGGTGAGCGCATTGCTTTTTACAATGTATGGGTGGTATGATAAAGCCTCATTGGTGTTACCATGTTAACTCTAAAGTTTCGGACAAAAATGCATAGTCAAATTGTAGACCCTGATCTAACTACTCACTGTGCGATTTGTGATTCAATCTCACAAGTTGTCGTTTGAAATTTGTAATAAAATTATTGCAACTCAACAACTGCAAACTCCGTCTGAAAATGGATGAGAAACTGACCGAGAACAGCTTTACCCACCTTATCTTTCGTCTTGGAAAACTGGCTATATTTTTTTCAGTTTCTTCTCTGCAGCGCTTTCTATTTCCTTCAATCTTCACCCAACGCTCAGCCCCCTTGCATTTGCCAGCAGTTTGATCAGGGTCTACACTGTTTGCCATTCCATAATGATATGCATCTGTTGGACACATTACTTCACTGTGAAATCAAACAGTTACATTAATCATTTTAGGTGTCCAAATTTTTTTAATTTTTACAATACAGTGTAGAGAACAAGCTCTGTAAAAAATGTTTGCTGTTATATTTTCAGGTAACAGAATCAGTGGTAGGAAGATTGATTGGAGTACCAGAATCTGAAGTGTCTAAAGGTTTGTGATTGCCAAGTTTGAATTTGATTATTTGATTTGTACTCAAGCCCCAGGTAAAGGGTACAGTAGTGGGGGACAAAGAGGAATATAAGGCTTGGAGGCAGGAGGGGAGGGTGGGGGGGATGTGTTGAGTGGCATTTCAGGTAACAGTCAGTTTTTGGAAGATAGATCTGAATAATCTAAAAGTATTTCATTGGCTAGCATATTTAGTTGGGCCTATCAGTTTATGTGTCCAAATTTTTTTTGCAACTGTTAAACTCAAGAACACTGTACCCTAGGATCTTGAAATTTTATATAGGAAGTTGCTGGAGGTAAGATTCGTTGCACAGAGCCCTTCATAGTCATCCTTCCATCATCCTGATATGACTGAATTTATTGATCTTTATCAACATAAAATTGCAAAGTCATCCATCCATTTAACCCATTTTTAGGGGACATATGTAAACAGTGCAGACCCAGTTCAGATGCCGCAGAACGCAGCGTCTGATCAGGGTCATCACTGTTTGCTTACAGAAATTTCTATGGAAAATACAATTAAAGAGAAACCCCTAGAACTGGAAATAGACTCATCCAAATAATAAGGAATGGCAAGTCCACTGGTCAAAACTGGGTTAATCATCCTGCAAAATAGCTGAAAAATAGATCAGGGCTTCCGTTGATGGGCATATGGCCGTATATAATTTTACGCCCAGGATTTGCTCTTGTACGTCAAAATATTGAACCTCTGGCGTCTGGCATACGTCCGATAATTGTTACATACGGCCGTTTGATCTTGTCCTGACGTACGAAATATCGCCACTGTCATTAAAATTCTAGCATGTGTCATAACTAATTGGATTAATGCAGGTTTTAGCCAGACAAAAAGACTGCCTTCGGGCAAATCAAGATTGTCTGTATGGAGCACCGAACCACATGTCGGACCGCCTACCTGTCAGTAACGAGTGTCAAAATAACATGCACTAGTATATTCAACCTCTAAGGACAGTCTGCTAAACAACATATCAAATCACAATGACTGGGGTGTCCATCTTTTATTACGATTGTGAGAATGTAACTGACCTATATGTGTAGGGCGTATGCCGACTTCAAAAGCATAACAGATGAACACTGAAGAATGTATTGACAAAGTCTGTCCGAAGTTTTTACGAACACAACATTCATATTTGCCCTTGCCCTTACAACAGATAGTCTTGTCATCCATACTGCCGGCAATGGAGTTTTTAGGAATACGAACCTATTCCGCGAAAAGTGTAGATTCAAAGTGAAGATACACTGTTAATATTGATAGTCACTATTTCCGACGCATTATGGTCGACGCTATGGTAATAATATACAATGTTTTGAATAGTGGTCATATTAAATACGAAATGGAAACGTCCATTTCACCGATTTCCTAGTTGTATCGTCATGCAAACCAGTGCGAACAATGCACAAAAATAGCGCATTCTGATCATGGTCTACGTGACTATATATTGGGTGTACTAATATGCAATTACCTGCTCGTTTATGGGTCTAGCACTTTTTGTCTTTGATGTAAAGATCAAAGACGCCGCTGTGAGTATATACATGTGCCATACGCAGTGTCATTTTAACCGTGTGATGGCTAAAGGTACCTCAGTAGTACACACACAGATGACTAACAATCGTATCACCCAGCGCAACTAAGCAGTCAGACCGTCTTTCTTGTTCGCATCTTACATGAATAATAATGAACGTCGACCTAGCGACAACTGAATACTTCGGTGGAAGCTAGTCAATATATGCTCTGCACAAGTTCCGTAAGTCACCGTATTTCCGATGCGGCCCATTTGGCAGCAGTGAAGGTAAAATTATGCAATTTGGGTGCGTTAAACAGACAATGCAACCATCATAACTTAGGTGAGTTCTCAGTTTTTAGACTGCTCAGACGTCGCGATGTTTGTCGTAAAACATTACACTCAAATGACGTTGTGGTTATTAGCAATCAAGCGTGCAAAGAATATTCATTCATTCTTTCGTTTATTCTATCGTTCACTTCAATAATTCATACACTCACTCATTTGCTCATCCATTCATATTTATTGACTGTATGACTGACAGATTGATATACATTTGATACTCGTAATCTCAAACACTGATATCTCAAAGATCCTTCCTATAACAAAGAATATAGATTGGATACTTTTCTCTTTGTCTTTCCATTTTGACTCCGGATATTTAAAACTACTGGTACTCAAAGTAAATTTCCTGGGACAATAAGATTTACTTCGAGATATCAGTATTTTGAGATGATCTTGGAATTTCAGATATCGAGAGGTGACTCTATTTATTGATCTTTCTGAATGGTTGGTTTAGTGATTATAGAAATTAAATAAAGACATGGTTGAGATCAAATTTAAGGAGCATTTTACTTCACAGAGAAGATGACTATCTTGATGCATATCTTCTGATATGGTCAGGCGTTTCTACATATATAAACCGAACAGCAAGTGTATACACATATACAATTTGGCGTTTAATAGGTTTAGAAAGCGTCTTATTTATTCTTTTTTTCTCTCTCTCTTATCCATAATACAAGCCCTTTTTATGTTTCTTCATTATTATAAATAACTGCAGCTAATTAATAAAAATATCTCCTTTTACTAAAATGTTTAATGTCACTTGTGTATGGTGAATTACATTTCGGTGACTATCAACGGCTGGACATCCATACTGAAAATGTCAAACACAACGGAATGACACATCATTAGAGGTAAAAATAAATCGCGTTCCTGGGACATTTTATGAGAAATAAAAATGATATTCTTTATTTCTAAAATTTAAAGCGCAACACAGAAAGTTGCATATTTTAATCTACAAACAAGATAATAAAAATGACTGAAGTTTGCTATCATCTTGCTAAACACATCCAGACCCTGTTACAGTGTAAGAGGCTAGAATCTCCACACTTTTCGCGCAAAAGTATTGACGCCATGACAGAAGTGAGCCACTTTAGGTCCGTTAAGCTTATGCTTATATATTGTATTCTCTGAAAGGACATTTCTCCTGTTGAATGATCAGTGACCTAAGTTGGGACTGATGTGTCCCTTAAAGTCCAGGAGTTTCTGATGCCCTCTTTCATTCTACAAATACATTTCCTTACTTTGTATTCTCTGAAAGGACAATTGTCCTGTTGATTGATCATTGAGCTAGTAGGGACTGATGTGTCCTATTGCGTCCGAGTGTCTCGGATGAGCTCAGTCAATTTACAAGTGAATTTCCGTATCTTGGACCCATGTGTTGCTAATTGCAATGTAATGAAGTGAACCAAATAACGAATTCAGTGGTGCAGTAGCCTCAATTTACGAGTGCGAGTGTAACATCGTAGGGAAGGCATGCTTTGAACTCGTTGGTCCGCATCATGCTAAAATGTCTTAACCACCTTGTTGGTGGATTTAACTATGTTAAAGATGTGCATTTTTCTGTGTCAAAGACATGCAGCTAGCGCTTTTTGTGTGGGACTAGGTTTACTGTGGATATGGGTATCTGAATATAGACAACCGGGAAAACGGATCAGTCCTAGCTGGTGAGGGTTAAATAGGTAGAAAAATGACTGTATAGCCAGGACTGAACTGCTTTCCCATGTCTCTGGCGTTGTATTGTGAAGGAACGCGTTTACTCGACCTAAGTTTCTTCCATTATGCGGACTCTTCAGGGGAATCCTGTCTAAATTGGACTCAACAAGTGCGAATCCAAGTTATGATTGCATCTTAAAGTGTTTATTTCACGAGCAGTGTTAAATAAATATATATCACCAGTAAGAGTAACCATTGTGCATTTAAGATAAATTTTAATCATACCCATCCCCCTTTTACTTCCGTTTTGATATGTATTTGTTCATAGCCCTGGTGACATTTCTTCTGTGGATAGACATTTTCTATTTACAATTATACTTCATATTTTCGCATCTTAAAAGATGACCGTATGAAAAAAAAAAAAACAATGGAAATTGAGTTAAACGTACATTACAGTAAATGTCTGTTAAAAATTTGATATATTCTCGTGCATTTCATGCCGTTTATTTATCATTTTGTGATTGGAGGAGGCCGAAAAATGTAACCGTGGACATGGGATTTCAGGCTAAAAATAGTATAGCTTTGCCGTCCCTCCTTAAAACGGTATATTTGAAATAATTTAAATATACACAGCCATATTCTGCAGAGTTTAGCTTTAACTTGATGTATAACATGATTAGTTTCTGCTGAAAACAAAAGATTCCTTTGAAAATGACCCTCTGGAAGTGTCTACTATTCCAACATCGTGCGCTACGTCCAAGGACTTACGTATTGTTCATAAACAAACAGGAATGACTCTCATTAGACTGCGCCAATGCAGGCTTCCCCTGCGTAGAACCAATAAGTTCACTACAGTTTTAGAGATGTGTGTGTGTGTGGGGGGGGGGGGGGGGGTCGGTGGGGGGGGGGGGATAAAAATAATCATGAATAAGTCATTCGGATAAACTTCAGACTTCCAAAAAATTCTCTCAGTACGTCCAAAACTGACACCATGGAAATCTAGACTTCCAAATTTTGAAAGTTAGTGGAAGCCCTGATAGATTCTAACAACAACCCTAGATTTTTGTGTAAAACTAATGCATGCCAAATGGCCAATAATATTGACAAAGTTTGTTAGGTAAATAAAGCAGTACCTTAGTTAATTTTTTAACAATTGGGTATGTTGCACACTCCTTTTCATTCATTTGGGTATCCCATATATAAATTGGGTATTGAACATTTAAAAAAACATTTTATTTTTCGATTGGGTATTGATAGTTCCAAAAACCACGCCTACTTTAAACAGCTATACATCCCTCCATTAACTGTAAGGTAAAACCACGGACTAATGTAAGACATTAAACCACGTGCGGTTTTGTTTGTGAGACTATATCACGTGCTAAGTTGTCATTGCGTTGGTCAGATATACACTATCAGGTGACTTTGAGTGGCATACTGAGTGTGGCTTGGAACTGTGTATTTAGGTAAACATTTGGACTTTACCAGTTCATTTATGATGAAGGTAACAAATGATTGAGAGTCGAACCCAGAATGACTCAAATGGCCCGTAATTTTGTTGATTTGAAGCTCAAAATACCAATTGCAAAATACTGAAAATATGGTGTACGACTTTGTCTGCCCTGCACTTGATATTGGTTTCCAATACTGGTTCCCCGAGATTTTACATTTGCTGTATAAATGCTGAGAACCAGTAGGCTATGTTCAGTAAGACACTCCTAACTGCATGCAGTGTAGTGATAAAAGCCGGCACGCACGGAACTTTTCCGTTTTGCATATCTATCTATTTCGTTTACGTTTTGTTATGCAGCAGGATTGATTTGAATTGATTTTTTGATAATTTATTTGGATAATTACGCAAATATGCTTATGAATTAAGGTACAGATAAAGATGGAGTTATGATGGTAGTTATTTGTTTGTCAGGGTCAGAAGGCCAGTATGGTCCAGTGACAGCAGAGGAGAGAGAGATCATCAAGAGGCAGATTGAAGATGAATATCGACAGAAGATATATAATGCAGTAAGTTAATATAGATACTTTGTAATATTATTATCTCAGATCATCTAAACCCCTCCTTGTCCAGAGAAGAAGGGGTATATGGAGGGATTTTGATGATGTGCAGAAGCAGAAAATATACTTTTTTTAGCATTACCTTTTAACCCTAAATCAACCCTATTTTGCCTGCTTGCTTCACTTGAACCTGACCATAACTTAAACCCAAACCTATTACCGGTAACAAAACTAGCCCATAATTCCAACTCTGTCCTAGTGCTTTGTAAGTAGCAGACAGCAGGAAACATTTTTTGTACATTCTGTATAAAATTTGTAAGAGTGAATACCCTACAATCACAAATATTGGGACATTATGGACAGAATAGTTACCTCTGGACTGAAGAAAACTTTTTACACCCAGATCAGACTGTTCATTTAGCAGTTAGAGTCTAATCTATTTTGTTGTCATTATAACCAAAGTATGGTATGCTACAGTATTTTGGAACATTACTGTAAATTTTTTAACAATATTCTATAAGCCCTGCAGTACTAATTAGCACACCATCTGAAACCGAAATGGTTTAGTAACAATATCTGCTTCAAACTGTGAGATATACTGAAAAATGGACCTGTTTACAATATACATGTACAAGCAGGATAACTAATGCAGAGCTCCATATTAGAAGAATGGGGATAGTTCTGGAATAATCTTTTTGTTATTTTTCAACAAAAACATACTGTGGCATGACATTAGAACTGTCTCGGTGAGAGGGTTCCAATGAGTGGTCACAATATATATTGACATTGTTTTGACTTTTCTTTCTCTATTCTTTTCTCTTTCAATATATTCATTTTTCTTTCTCTCCAATTAAATTTCTGTCAGAGATTTCTCAGGAAGTACTACAGTAAGGGTATTTGAAATTTAGTACAAACCTTGGTAATGACGAGTTGTAATATGTATGAAAACATCAGCCTCTTCCTGCTTATTATTTCCTTTGTTTGTCCATTTTTTCTTTCTATCCAATTAAATTAACCTTTTTTAGCTCACCTGAGCCAGAGGCTCCGGGGGAGCTTATAGGATGGTAAGGCTCCGGCGTCCGTCGTCCGTCGTCCGTCCGTCGTCCGTCCACAATTTAAAACGACTTCTCCTCTGAAACCGCTGGGCCGATTGTAACCAAATTTCATATAGAGCCTCCTGGGACCTTAGGAACGAAAAGTTGTTCAAACGGTCCTGGTCACATGACCAACATGGCCGCCATGCCCATATATGGTAAAAACCTGAAAAAATCTTCTTCTCCAGAACCAATAGGTCGTTGGTCTTGAAACTTGGTATGTAGCATCGGGTACACGAGTACTACCAAGATTGTTCAAATTATGACCTTGGGTTGACCTTGACCTTTTTTACGGTAAGGTCAAATTTGCTTACTCATGCTTTTATATGGCAAAATGCTGCAACATAAGATATCTTGGAAATTGTTGAAGATTTTGGCCTAAAAATTGGTACATACAGTCATCTTAATGACTACATGAAGATTTATGAGTACAAGAGGTCAAGGTCATTCTTTGGCCTTTGACCCAGAACTCTCATATTTTGACAATATCAAACAATCTCCTCAAAAACCACTTGGCCAATTGTAACCAAATTTCATATAGTTCCTCCAGGGGTTGAGGGAATGAAAATTTATGCATACGGTCCAGGTCACATGACCAACATGGCCACCACGCCCATATATGGTAAAAACCTTTAAAAATGTTCTTCTCCAGAACCAGTTGACCGATGGCCTTGAAACTCGGTATGTAGCATTGGGTACTCAAGTACTATCAAGATTGTTCAAATTATGACCCTGGGTTGACCTTGACCTTTTTTACGGCAAGGTCAAATATGGGAAAATGCTAGAACATGAGATTTCATGGTAAGTTTTGAAGATTTTGGCCTTAAAAATTGGTACATACAGTCATCTTAATGACTACATGAAGATTTATATGTACAAGAGGTCAAGGTCATTCTTTGACCTTTGACCCAGAACTCTCATATTTTGACAATATCAAACAATCTTCTCAAAAACCCCTAGGCCAATTGTAACCAAATTTCTTATAGTTCCTCCAGGGGTTGAGGGAATGAAAATTTGTGCATACGGTCCAGGTCACATGACCAACATGGCCACCATGCCCATATATGGTAAAAACCTTTAAAAATGTTCTTCTCCAGAACCAGTAGACCGATGGCCTTGAAACTCGGTATGTAGCATTGGGTACTTGAGTACTATCAAGATTGTTCAAATTATGACCCTGGGTTGACCTTGACCATTTTTACGGCAAGGTCAAATATGGGAAAATGCTAGAACATGAGATTTCATGGTAAGTTTTGAAGATTTTGGCCTAAAAATTGGTACATAGAATCATCTTAATGAGTACATGAAGATTTTTGAGTACAAGAGGTCAAGGTCATTCTTTGACCTTTGACCCAGAAATCTCAAATTTTGACAATTTCAAACAATCTGCTCTAAAACCACTGGGCCAATTGAAACCAAATTTCATATAGAGCCTCGAGGGGTTGATGGAATGAAAATATTTGCTAACGGTCCTGGACACATGACCAACATGGCCGCCATGCCCATATATGGTAAATACCTTTAAAAATCTTCTTCTCCAGAACCAATTAAACGATGGCCTTGAGACTTTGTAAGTAGCATTGGGTACTTGAGTACTATCAAGATTGTTCAAATTATGACCTTGTGTTGACCTTGACCTTTTGCAGCAAGGTCAAATATGGGAATATGGTAGAACATAAGATTTCATGGAAAGTTTTGAAGATTTTGACCAAAAAATTGGTATATACAGTTGTCTTAATGAGTTCATGAAGAATTATGAGTACAAGAGGTCAAGGTCATTTTTTTACCTTTGATCCAGATTGCTCATATTTTGACATTTTCAACCATTTCCTCAAAAGCCAAAGGGCCAATTGTGAACACATTTCATATAGAGCCACCAGGGGTTGATTGAATGAAAATTTGTTCAAACTGTCCAGGTCACATAACCAACTTGGCCGCTATTACCACTTACGGGATAAATCTTTAATATTTTTCTTCCCCAGAACCAATACACCTATGGCCCTGAAACTTGGTAAATAGCATGGAGTACTAGAGTACCTCCAAGACTGTTCAAATAGTGACCTTGGGTTTACATTGACCTTTTTTGCGGCATGGTCAAATATGGGAAAATGCTAGAACATAAGATTTCATGGAAAGTTTTGGAGATTTTGGCCTAAAAATGGTATATATGGTTGTCTAATGAGTACATGAAGATTTATGAGTACAAGTGGTCGTGGTCATTCTTTGAATTTTGACCCAAAACTCATACTTTGACAATTTCAGACATGATAAGTATAAGCCACCTTGCCAATTGTTCAGGTGAGCGATTCAGGACCTCATGGCCCTCTTGTTTCTGTCACAGATTTCTCAGGAACCACTGCAGCTAGGATTTTGAAATTTTGTACAAATGTTTGGTATAACTTGTTGTATAGTGTAAGAGAACTTCAGCATCCTTCTCTTATTGTTCCCTTTGTTCATTTTTTCTTTCTCTCCAGTAATTTTTTTGTCAAAGACTTCTCAGGAACCACTTTACCTAGGTTTTTGAAATTTGTTACAAACGTTGGGTATGACTAGTTGTATCATCATATAAGAGACCATCAGCCTCCATCTGCTTATCATTCCCTCTTTTTTTCTTTCTCTCCAATTTAATTTCTGTCGAAGATTTCTCAGGAACCATTACAGCTAGGATTTCGAAATTTGGTACAAATATTGGGTGTGACTAGTTGCATTGTGTAAGAGAGTATCAGCCTCCATATATGTATCATTCCCTCTTTTGTTCATTTTTTCTTTCTTTCCAATTTAATTTTTGTCACAGATGTCTCAGGAATCACTATAGCTAGGATTTTGATATTTAGGCCAAACATTGGGTATGACTAGTTGTATCAAGTAAGGGTATCTGAGCCTCCATCTGCTTATCAGTCATTATCATTTGTTTTAAAGTTTGTATTAAGTGTGGCAGTGTTTCTTTTAAGCGGTGGTGCTGGCCGGGGGTATACATGAGCCCACTGCTCACATGCTCTAGTTTTGTTTTTCATTTTGCATACAGTATGGGTTGAGTGTATATGACAGAACCAACTTGAACTTTCAATAACTTTTGAAAGACTGAACTGATTAGACTGAGATTTCATCCTATTATAAAAAATCACTCCCTCATGAAGTCACCGCAGTTTCTACTTGCTCCTTACAGCCACGTGGTATGATGGGCCATTAGTGACACAATTAAATGAAGGACCCTAGTATTAATTTTTGTTTCCTGGATATTTAGTATCAGCCTATATTAACGTGCTGTTATTACTTTATAACTCCACCATAAAAACTGATTGCAATTAGTCATTGTGTATGAGACAATCTTATCTTTTACAGAATGTAGAACTTAACAAGATACAGACAGAGCAGTTTGCTAAAGCTGTACAGGAGGTGGAGAGTAAATTTCTGTAAGTTGATAATGGAGGATACAGGTATTACAGGATAACCCTTAATCAGTAAACATTTTGTTGAGGCATATATAGACTCCCTTTGCAAAATATTTTCCTTTCTTTGTTAAACAGATTTGTGCGATACATTTGCAGCTGAAACCTTCTGTACAATAGATGGATGACTTGTGATTTTACACCCTGTTCAACAGTATTTCAGTTATATCAGGATGTTGGAAGGATGATAATGAAAGGCTGTGTGCAGTGAAACCCAATTTATGATTGAATGATTTCTGCTTCCCAGAATCAAACTCAGGACAGCTAAATCAACGGGCCAGCTCTTAACCCACTGAGCTACTGGGGCTCCTATATATTTCTGTAAGTGCACGTATTACAGAATTACCCTGAACCAGTAAGGAAAAGGAAGTAAATAGTACGCAAAGGGAGGCATAAGTAGCCTCCCATCAGAAGATAATGCCATCTTTCCTGTATTGATTCTCTCCCTTTGCAAGACCTGTTTTGATCAAAGAAGATAATCCTGTAGTATGATCAGTGTCACACGTACAGGGGACCTTCAGATGGATGGATGCACATTCAGGGGAAGCAGCTTTGTCATTTTCATTTCGGCCTCTTTTGCCAATTGAGGTCAACTCTTAAAGGAAAGGATTTGCTACCTTTGGAGCAAATTCTTTTCCTTTTAGAGTAGATCCAACCCTGAAAGACTGGCTACATGGAAAAGCATATAATAAGGCTAAGTGTAATTGTTATAAATATCATGATGCTGCACCTAAGTGTACTTGTAAATTGTATCATGTGGCTAGCTAAGATGTTAGGCTGGCTTTACACCGTCTCAAAAGAATTCAAGATAAGAAGCATTAGACAGGTTAGATTTTGGCCTAGAATAATTGTACAGTCCAACTTGTATTAAGCAAGCACCTAAGGGATAATAAAAAGGTGCATGCTTAAGACAGGTGCTTGCTTAATACAGGTACATTTCAATGTATTTGCCTTTTCATGCTTGCTCATAGAGGTGGCCACTAAGACAGGGTTTTCTGTACCTTTCTTGCAGTTCATTTTGACAACATAAATTATGCAGTGGCTTGATCTCAGAACAGTAAAACCTCTGTAATGTTTTCTGAAAATTAAAAAAAAAAGTTTGTGGTTACCTCATTTGCATTTAAGGTTCAGATTTTTCAAGAACTAGGAACCAATTTGACCAGACTTGGCCTAAACAATCCTTGCAGTGAGTCTATCAGAGTTTCGCAAATGAAAAACTTATGAAGGCTGTAATTGCTGAAAATAAGGGAATAAAAAATTATTGCTTTCTCCAGCTTGTCTCATATTTGCTGTGGAGTATCATTTGAAGATAGGCTCTGAAAACTTAAAAAAAAGAGAGAATGATTAAGATGTGTAGTGAAATTTGGTGATGGTTATTTAGATTTCAATTTTGTTTGTACATGTCATCTCAAGAATCCCCGAATGGATGTTGAAATAAGGGTAGAAGGAGTCATACATCATCTCTTTGAAATTTATGGAAAAGGTTTCATGGCTCATTTCCATGTCAGTATTGAAAGATAATGATTTTAATTGGTCATGTTAAAATGTCAAATGTCAGACTGATTTCAGGTCAAGTTGTGTCTTGTTTCTGTTCTTATTCATGTACTATATTCAAACATTTTAAACCATTTCTGTAAGGGACCCTTTACATCTTGAATTTGGACCAATTCTCCTATTCTTTTCGGGAATGTTATATATTAGCAAACAGTGAAAGCCTGGGTCAGACTGCTTGTTTTTTCAAGCATGTTTCAGCCAATATTGAGATTAATACAGTACAATAAATGTTCCAATCTCTCTTGCAAAAAAAATCAGTGCAGACCCAGATCAAACTGCTCCTTCAGATCAGTCAGATCAGTGCCTAAATTATTTACAGTTGCACCCTTTTTTCAGAAGAAAATATCTAAAAACCATTTTTCCACATTTTTGTTGCTAATTGACCATCCAAGATGGCTGCCATCCACCATTACTAAAATGGCAAAAGACTTGAAAATAGCATAAGTATGATACTGACAATGTATCATGAGCCACAATAACTGATTTTGAGCAGATATGTGTTGAAATGGTACTTGCATTGAGTTCTGTATGTGAAATCTCAAAACAGGTGCATCATTGCATTCTGTGGAAGTCTTGTTTTGAATGAGGTGCACAAAATTTGAGAACATTAATATATTGGTAGTAGGGATGGGTATCGCCACTGAAAACCGTATCGCGATATATCACAATACACTGGTCCGTATCGGGATATGTATCACAATATATCGTGACTTCTTTTTAAGTATGTACTTCCATGTTACATGCTTTTACTGTGTTGTTTGCTTCTGTCTTTTATTAAATGATTGTAATAAAAATTAACATCCCATTCTTTACCTGTTTATTTTAACACCAAAACAAATTATAACCAGCTCATGTACTTTATTAAAATGCAACTGTTACTGGTCTGCGATCTCATTTTATTTTCCTAATTGACTTACTTACTGACGTGACCCTGGTGACCATGCATCTGGTGCATGACTTCTTTATTTGTTATTCTGCCCTGACCCAGTTTTGCCCCAAGGCGAGAATGAAAAAAGCATGCAGATTTTCAACACCAGTTGTCATCAAAGAATTTAAGATCAAAGGAATTGACACGTGTCTGAAGTCTAGGTGAATTAGTGACATGAAAAGGAAATACACTAAATAATCGGACAGTAATTGCTGAGCAAATGTTGTAGACCCAGATCAGACAGCGCATTGGAGCAGTGTGATCAGGATCTGCAGTCTAGTATGTCAACAAAATAATGAAACTTCCCGTAAGTGAAAATGTGATATACACACACAAAAAAAAATGTTCTAAAAGATGTTCGAATATTTACGTAAGTTATGAATGGGAATATGTGTCAAAATGATCATACCGTTGATAGGATCAATTGGATACTGACAAAAGGATTAAACTGGACACTATTATCTACAATCACGGTAATTTTTGTTTACATCTTCTTTGTGGGTGATAATTACGGAGATAAAAGACAAAAGAGGAAGCGAGTCTCTGGCAAAAGTAAACAATCAAAACCTGTTTTTAAAGACTATTGGCTTTAATTGACTTTACTACCTAGATCCGTTTTATATAAAAAAAAAAGAAAGAATATTTGGGGCAAAATACTAACAAAATGAAAAGGAAACTGTTAATTAAAAGCATATAAAACGTTTTCACGAGAATGTCCGGAAACACCCGAAATTTACCGAGCGTACCGGTATGGCCAAAACGTATCGTGATTCGTATCGTTGGAATTTTGAATCGCGATTTACCGGTATACCGGTAATATCGCGCACCCCTAATTGGTAGATGTGTTTATATATTCATAGGAAACATTCAGGGTCCCCAGTGTGTCAGGATCTACAAGATGAGGTCTTCCAGTGCTACCAGAAGAACCCTAGTGAGCCCCTAAACTGCTCAAAACAAGTTAAAGCTTTTACATCAGCTGTGGAGAAAGCTAGACAGGTGGGTATAAAATATACAATACAAACTTTCTGCATATGCATATTAAGATGTCTTGGACTGTTCAAGACCACTTCATTAGCCTATATATACCAGCAAGCATGCATGTACAGACAAGTCAGACAGGGTTATGTCTCTTGAAGTCTTCAACATCTATTTTCTGCTAATGTACAACATTAACTGTGCGTGTGTATGTGCAGGCTTGAGAACTGACAGTTCACTTCAAGGTGTATGGGTAAATCACCATGTTTGAATGCCATTTTTGCAAAGGGGAATAACTTAGGTGACAATGTTGGCTTCCCTGGATAACAAAACCCTTCTAAAACATGGTCTACTATTGAAGAAAAGAATTTGCTCCTAAAGGAGCAAATTCTTCTCTTTAAGAGTTGACCATATTGAAGAAAAGAATTTGCTCCAGGAGGAGCAAAGTCTTTCCTTTAAGAGTTGACCATTGAAAAGGAAAGTAATTTTGAAAATAGTAGATTTGTTTCCCATATTGCCTGTCTTTTGGCAAGTGTAAATATTATAATCGAACCAAGCAGACCCAGATCAGACCTCTCAAAATGTTTTTCCACCTGTTCAAATTTTAGGATACTTAAAGTAGTTGGTTAAGCTATCCAAATTCAGGTGCCCAGATCGCTGTCTGTAGTGCACAGTTTGTGTCACTGTCAGCTACATACCTGTGCTATGCAAGTTTGATTCCCATTAGATGCTTTTGATCTGGCAAGTGTGAATGGTTGGCTGTTCCCCTCTGGGATGTCATTTCACAGAACATTTCCCAGCCCCTATACAGCTTTGAACTTCCACTGGCTTTCTTCCATCACAGAGCAGTCATCTGATTTAATGATAGGATGTAATCAATCAGAGTAGTAAGGGAGAAAAAAATATTTAGTTAAAGAGTATGAATACCACCATGTTTTTCCACCATTTTTACAAAGGAGAACAACTTTTGTGACTTTCTGTTTACTCTCCTGTGTGATGTCACCCTTCCAAAATGGGATCTTCTAGTAAAGGAATGAATTTGCTCCTGTAGGGGCAAACTCTTTAATTTTTTCTTTTAAGAGTTGACCCCTAATGAGACGGGAGGCAAAAATGAAAATGGTGTGGTTGTCTTCTCCTGAAAGTATACCCATAAATCTGAAATCTGTACTTCTTTTTGTTTATATTTCTTTCAGAATGCATCACTTGCCAGACAAGATATCAAGACATGACATGATGCCACAAAGATTATTAGGGTTTTAAATAGTTTGAAATGAAAACTTTTAAACAGTGTACTAGAAAGACAGCACAAAAGGCTGATAAAATAGTATATGTATAGAGAGCTTATAATTAAGGTGTGTGATAGCTATAAACATGCTCATTTTTCTGCTTGGAATAGTCAAGGAAAATAAAATCTCATGGTTAAAGTAGAGAGTATCATCAGTGTTTTGACAGTCATAGGTGTGCAATATGGTCATTTCTGGAGCTTTCCTGACGGTAATATAAAGAGAATTTACTCAAAATTTCTGTTGAAAGACAATTTATCTAAATTTTCTATAAAACCTTACACTTTGACATGCTACACATGTTTGTCTAGGAGACATAACAAGTTAAAAGTTTACTGTTTTTGATGACAAGTCTAGAATAATGCATGTCAAAGAATCAGTACATCAAAGGCATGTTTTAGGTTGCAAAGCGACACTAATGCACATGGAGGTAGGCTGAGGCTTTGATCTGTTTTCATGTTTTGGAAGGAAGTTATGTAGACATTTCTCTCCCTTGAAATCTTTCAATACTACAGTCACAAGATCGATCCCCCGCTTCTCCGGTCTTTCGGAAGAGACTTTAAACCGAGGTCCCCTCTCCATATGACCTCGTTGTTGGTGGGACGTTAAACCCGAGTTCACAGTCACAATTGTTTCTGCACTACTAGGTTAAATGAGCCATGACATGAGAAAACCATTACAGTGGTTGTGCGCCCAGCACAGACTCAGCCTGGTGCATCAATCCAGTTTGATCAGACGCTTTGCTAAGCACTCAGCTGATAGCTAAAGGCCTAAACTAGCTCCATGCGGACAGCAAAGACTCTGATCAGAGTGGGTGGATGCCCAGGCTGATCTGAATCTGCACCAGGCGCACAACCACTTTGTTGGTTTTGTTGTGTCGCGGCTCAAATTTCATAATTTCCAAATAAGAATTTAATGAGTTGCTTTTGTAACGAGACTAAGCAATTTAAAATTATTTTTTAGTCATTAAGCAGATACCACCACTTAAATGTAATCACCAGCCTATTGAATAGGACAACATAGCGAAAAAAACAGGACAGAGAATATTAGATGAGATGTCAGAGTTTATCATATAAAGTGGCACACTTATCTGACATTGTTACCTTTGCACTACTAATTTACACTTGTATGGCACGCCTGGTGGTTCCTATGCACTACTTATTTAAATGTATATGGGACACCCGAATTTAAAGGTGTATGTGACACCCGATGGTTAAAGTGACTAAATGACTAGGTTGTGTTAGTTAAATGTGTATAAGCTATAGAATTAGGCATTATTCAGTACTGTAATACATATAAAACAAAAAGAGACCTGTCCACGCAGCTTGGTGCAGTATTCGATTTGAGATTAAAATGTATATTATGACCTCATTGAAACCAAACTTATTGAAGTGCTTTAATAAAGGACTACAAATGAAAATACCATTAAAAAGTTTGTGTACTTGGACTGATAGTCTGAGCACACAGTGCAGACCAAGATTAGACTGCAGTCTGATCAGGATCTGTTTTTAAAGGGCCATTACAGTAATCATTTTAGGTGACCCGTGTTTAGAATTTTTATGGTATAAAGACTTTATAACAAACTGAAGAGCGGCTGTAGTGTAGTGGAAAACACTCCTGACTACCAGTCCAGGGGTTTGCAAGATTGATCCCCCCGCTTCTCTTGTCTTTTGGATGAGACTTTAAACTGAGGTTCCCTCTCCTCGCTGTTGGTGGGACATTAAACATGAGTTCACTCACTCACTCACTGTAACAAACTGATCATCAAATGTGCTGTGTCTTGCACAAATGTGCTTCTCTTGTTTGCAAACAGTGGATACTCAAACCAGTCTGTGAATCAGAACAATCTAGCTAGGCCAGTAAATTTCTAAGAGGCCATACATGGTATGCGTGAACAGCAAAGGCTCTGATCAGACTGTGTGGATGTGTAGGCTGGTCTTAGTCTTGCTGGTTTCATAAGTATCAACTCAAATACTGGCAGCCTTCATGGGAAATATACTAAAAGGCAAAAGAAAGTGTACACTTTTTGAATGCATATATTTTACTTAGTTTTTGTGGCTCAGGTCTGAAATTTTTCCATGAGATATTTGAGCCGTGACACGAGAAAACCAAAAAAGTGGTTATGTGCCCAGCACAGACTCAGATTAGCCTGGGCATCCACCTAGTCTGATCAGACTTCCCTAAGCACTTCAAGGGTAGCTAAGGGTCTCAGCTACCTCCATGCAGATAGGGAACGCTCTAATTAGACTGGGCGGATGCCCAGGCTGATCTGAGTCTACACTGGGCACACAACCACTATATTTGTTTTGTCCTGTCGCAGCTTATATATAGGCTCTGAACAGAGTTGTGCAGGCTGAACTGAGCCTTTGTTAGTTGCATATCTATGCAGCTCAAATACTCTCTGCTTACATGAGGAAACAATTCAAGATACCATGTGAACAAGTAAGGCTATTTGTCAGGCTCCTTGCAAGACTCGTGATAAGATAATAGTTGATTATTCTCCATGAGAACACTACCTATGAAGCTGTGGAATGCTGGATCTTCTCCAGAGCATCGTAGTATACAGGCAGTTGGTAGATATTGAACATTTTAATGCTCTTATGAACGTAAAACACTGTTTGATTGGATAATATCAAAAATTTGTGATCTAATATCCTGTGATATACTGTTGGATTCCTAATGTTATTATGAAACTTTGCTTCTCAGTGGCTGACATCTGATTTTACATTGCTGAAACCACTTGGGTTGGGTGCAAAATACTACACTTTGAAAGATGAAAATGTGAAATAGTGCATTAGAATGGGACTGTATTAAAAATTGTCATTCTGGGAGATAAGTTTAGGGGATAACTCAGGGTTTGCGCTCATTGTCGCAAAATGCGATGAAATAATAAATTTGACGCAAAAAAATATTAATTTTGCGACAACTATTGGCGAAAAAAAAAATCGCTGGCGAAAATTTTTGTCTGGCCTTGGAACGTCACCTCCGGCTAAAAGTCATTGACTCGTGCGGCTTAATGGTCGTCAATGTATATCTTAATTGTCAATTAACACCTCAATTATCGATCACAAAATTCGGTATCTGATTGAGTCAAACCTGGACACGCGCTGCTAACGTTTGATCAATGCATCGACTTTGGTCACGCCTTCTTAATTATTATTCATGACACATGACCGATAGCTACCAATCAGAGACAATCGTATTGCATTATGTCACGGAAATTTAACCATAATTAGATCACGTGGACAACTATGCGAGGTCAAGGGTGACAAAGATGGCAGAAAATTGTTTACACGGCAAACAAACTGTCTTTAATCAGTTCGGATTATGGGACTTAATTGCGGCAAATACAATTAGACAGTGCCGACTTAAATTACGCATCGAGGAGTTTGTTTCGGTACACTTTGATCGTCTTGTCGGTTTGTGTGTCGGAAAAAATCCTAGCGCAAACCCAGGTTTTTGCGTTTTTGACGCATGAATAAAGGGTAAAAACGCATCTGTTTGATGCTTCAGGAAAACGTCTTTAAAATACTGGTTGGCGCATCGTTTGTGAAATGGAATCATCAGCAAACGCCTCGTATTTTGCGCATGGCCATATGGGTATGTCTACAAAAGCGTGCACAAAAACTGCCGAACCTATTTGCGTGAAATTTCCCAGCTTTACCCGCGATTAATGCGACAGTTCGGTGCAGAAAGTGCTGTATGACGTAATTCAATATCCGGTAGACGGGTAACTACATTTGATCTGAAAAAAAAAAAGTACATAACCGGACTAAAAATTGGGTGTCCCAGTCCATGTTTTGGTGTCATTGAAGGGTTCCAGTGCAAATAGACAGACTGCTATATTTCACACGTAATAGACTGAGACGCAGTCTTCGATATTTATTTCCGGCAATTTGATCATGGCTGCTCGCACGCGAGTCAGAATCAGTTCAGAAGTTGCTTTTTAAGTTTTTCCAGCGATCTGATCCACCAGAGATATCATCAGCGGAGCTGTTAAAACCCATTATTCTTGGCCTGCTGAGTTTGTGCGTTGACATTGTTGAGAAACGTAAAAAACCCAAGACATGTTGCATCTGGCTCTCTGTTTTAAAAGTAATATCTAATTGCAGTAAAACCACAAACAAGAGGGCCATGAGGCCCTGAATCGCTCATCTGAACAATTGGCAAAGTGGGTTTATCTTACATCTTGTCAAAATAGTCAAAATATGAGTCTTGGGTCAAAAGTCAAAGAATGACCATGACCTGTTGTACTCATAAATCTTCATGTACTCATTAAGACAACCATATATACCATTTTTAGGCCAAAGTCTTCTAAACTTTCAATGAAATCTTATGTTCTGGCATTTTTCCATAAAAAAGTCAAGGTAAACCCAAGGTTATCATTTGAACAGTCTTGGTAGTACTCTAACATTCTATGCTACTTACCAAGTTTCAAGGCCGTAAGTCTTTTGGTTCTGGAGAAGAATAATATTAAAGGTTTTTAAACTAAATGGGTATGGCGGTCATGTTGGTCATGTGACCTGGACCGTTTGAACAAATTTTTGTTCAATCAACCCCTGGAGGCTCTATATGAAATGTGTTTACATTCGCCCTTTGGCTTTTGAGGAAATGTCTGAAAATATGAGAGATCTTGATCAAAGGTCAACGAATGACCTTGACCTCTTGTACTCCTAATTCTTCATGACCTCACTAAGACAATTGTATATACCAATTTTTAGGCCAACGTCTTCAAAACTTCCAATGAAATCTTATGTTCTAGCATTTTCCCATATTTGACCTTGCTGTACAATGGTCAAGGTCAACACAAGGACATCATTCTGAAAAATTTTGATAGTACTGGTGTACCCAATGCTACATAAACTTTCAAGGTCATCCGTCGATTGGTTCTGGAGAAGATTTGTATAGGTTTTTACCATATATGGGCATGGTGGCCATGTTGGTCATGTGACCTGGACCGTTTGAACAAATTTTCATTCCCTCAACCCCTGGAGGCTCTATATGAAATTAAGTTACAATTGGCTCAGCGGTTTTGGAGGAGATTGTTTGAAATTGTCAAAATATAAGGGTTCTTGGTCTAAGGTCAAAGAATGACCTTGACCTCTTGTACTCACAAATCTTCATGTTCTCTTTAAGATGACTGTATATACCAATTTTTGGGCCTTAATCTTCAAAACTTCCCATGAAATCTTATGTTCTAGCATTTTCCCATATCTGAACTTGCTGTAAACAAGGTTAATGTCACCCAAGGTCATGATTTGAGCAATCTTGATAGTACTCAAGTACCCGATGCTACATACCAAGTTTCAAGGCCATCTGTCAATCGGTTCTGGAGCAGAAGAATTTTTAAGGTTTTTACCATATATGGGCATGGTGGCCATGTTGGTCATGTGACCTTGACCGTATGAATAAAATTTGTTCCCTAAACCCCTGGAAGCTCTACATGAACTTTTAGGACAATTGGCCTGGTGGCTTTTGAGGAGATTGTTTGAAATTGTCAAAATATGAGAGTTATGGGTATAAGGTCAAAGAATGACCTTGACCTCTTGTACTCATAAAGTTTCATGTACTCATTAAGATGAATGTAGATATCAATTTTTAGCCCAAAATCTTCAACAGTTTCCAAGATACCTTATGTTCTAGCATTTTCCCATATAAAAGCACAAGGAAGCAAACTTGACCTTACCGTAGAAAAGGCCAAGGTCAACCAAAGGTCATAACTTGAACAATCTTTGTAGTACTTGTGCACCCAGTGCAACATACTAAGTTTCAAGGCCATTGGCATATTGGTTCCAGATAAGAAGATTTTTTTAGATTTTTACCATATATGGGCGTGGTGGCCATGTTGGTCATGTGACCTGGACCGTATGAATAAATTTTTGTTCCTTCAACCCTTGGAGGCTCTATATGAAATTTCGTTTCAATTGGCCCAGTGGCTTTTGAGGAGATTGTTTGAAATTGTCAAAATATGAGAGTTCTGGGTCAAAGGTGAAAGAATGACCTTGACCTCTTATACTCATAAATCTTCATGTACTCATTAAGATGAATGTAGATATCAATTTTTAGCCCAAAATCTTCAACAGTTTCCAAGATATTTTATGTTCTAGCATTTTCCCATATAAAAGCACCAGAAAGCAAATTTGACCTTGCCTTATAAACGGTCAAGGTCAACCCAAGGTCATAATTTGAACAATCTTGGTAGTACTCGCGTACCAGATGCTACATACTAAGTTTCAAGGGCATCGGCCTATTGGTTCTGGAGAAGAAGATTTTTAAAGCTTTTTACCATATATGGGCGTGGCAGCCATGTTGGTCATGTGACCAGGATCGTTTGAACAACTTTTCGTTCCTAAGGTCCCAGGAGGCTATATATGAAATTTGGTTGCAATCGGCCCACCGGTTTCAGAGGAGAAGTTGTTTGAAATTGTGGACGGACGCCGGACGCCGACGCCGGACGCCGGAGCCTTACCATCCTATAAGCTCCCCCGGAGCCACTGGCTCAGGTGAGCTAAAAAATGCCAGGCAATAAAAACTGCTAAAAAGTACTTCTTTTTTATTTCATAAAAAAACAACAAATAAATTGCAGCTGAAGTTTGAGAAATCAGTGCATTTACTTTCAACTGATTCCTGAATCTACTGCTGAAATTTATACATGTATGTTGATGATATAAAAGGTAATTTTCTGCTTTCCTATGCTCTAGAAAGAAACTAAACAGCTGCTGCTAGCCTATAGTATATTTCACCCATAGGCAGGTCTTAGCTCTCAAGTGTGGTTAAACTATGAAAGAAGCAGAAAATTACCTTTTAACAGAAGACTTTTTTTTTGGCGAAAACTGGCCAAAAGTCTGGCTCTAAGCTAAAGAAAATGGCACAAAAAAAATCTGATTGGCGAGAATGGTGGCGAAAGAAAAAAAAATCCTAGCGCAAACCCTGGATAACTGTATTTAAAATAGTCATTTGGGGAGGTAAATCTTCGGTTTTATGGTCGTTATACTGTGACACGTCAGCCGAGCTGTTAAAGGCAGTTTGCGACCATAAAACCGACGATTTACCTCCCCAAATGACAATTTTCAACACAGTTATCCCCATTCTAATGCACTTGTTCCACATTTTCACCTTTCAAAGTGTACTACTATCCATTGAAAGCCCTTTCATTGGCTTAAAACCAAACAATACTCAATGAGAAGTGACATTTCATAATGACATCAGGTTTCCAGAAGAATACCCCAGGATATACTCTCGAAATTTTTGACATTATCCAATCTGACGTCACAATATATTCGTAAGTGCATTAGAATGTTGGTTGTATGTTCAAAAATTGCATTTAATTCGATGCTGACCTGTCACGGTAAAACAAAATTTGAGACCATATAACGAATCGCTTCCTCAAATGACAATTTTGAGTACAGTTATCCTCTAATTCTGTTTTTTTTTTGCAGTTGACTAGGTACTAAGGCAGACCTGCCTGAGCAAACATAGTGGATCTAGATCAGACACCTCTCCCTCTCCTTTATACATCACCGCCATAGTAAAATAAGCCGCAACATGACAAAACCAACAAAGTGGTTGTGCACCCAGCTCAGACTCAGATCAGTCTAGGCATCCACCCAGTCTGATCAGAGTCTTCACTGTCCACATGGAAGTAACCTAGACCCTTAGCAACCCTTTAAGCACTTAGCGAAGAGTCTGGTCAGACTGGGCAGATGCCCAAGCTGATTTGAGTCTGCGCTGGGCACACAACCACTTTGATGGTTTTCTCTTGTCATGGCTCAGATGATCTTATTCAAAATTTATGATAAAGCCAGTAATTCCTTAAGATGTCTCAGTAGCTGGAGTTATTATGTTACATGTTCATGCATTTTGTAAAATTTGTATAAATTATGTTGTAGGCAAACCCAAAAAATAGTCAAGTAACAGTAGAATCCCAGATCAGACTGAACACAGGGTAGTCTGGAGCTACACTGCATATACAGGCATTGCACCATTTCCAGTAAAGGAATCAATAATAAAGATAAGAGATGAGTTTGAGGAAAATTCTGGGATTCTCCATGAAAAAACATTGTGATCCTTCCTCAGTAGAGCTATCTTGATGAGATGGTTCTGGTAAGGTGTCACATCGTTTATTTTTGAAGATTTAATAGAATGTTCTAAGAACTAGCCTAAAAAACTACCATTGTCTGGAGCTCTTGTCAATTATATAGAAGTACATCTGTCTAAACTTCATTTAAATTTCCCAGGAGAAATTCAATTAGCATAGCACATGTCTAGACTGTGTTAGTGTAAACAAGATTGATCATTGAAAGAACCATGACTGCACTTACAAAGCCCTGGGCCAGCCTTCATACATGCTACTTGAAAAGGCCTTCATTTTATTATCCCACATTATCTAGACCGTTCAAAAACTCTGAATAGCCCAGATCTGTGCTGTCAGGTCTGGGTCTTCAGTGATTGCATGTGCTGATTTGTAGGTTTTCCTGCTGTCAGGCTAAATTTGGTTCATCTTAAGTTTCTTTGAACTAAGATGCACTACTTATACTGTATTAATCCTAATAAATGCCCCTGCTCTAATAAATGACTCCTGCTTCTTTTCCACAATTATGGATGTATTAACTTGCTTGAATTCCTGTTTGCTTCTCTGGATAATGTAGCTCTTTGAAATGGGGTCTTCTTTTAAAGGTAAGAATTTGCTCCTGAAGGAGCCTTTATCGAGAAGGGGGGCAAAAAGTTGAGTACATTCTCTGACAGTATATCTATGCGAACAGTAGGTGATTTTGAATGTGGGTTCATTGAAGTAGTTTAATAAGAGGTTACATTTAGGATGAGAAAAAAATACTATGTGTTCCTAATGAGGAGTCATAACATACAATTTCAGTGGGAAATAGGAAAACATATCCCAGAACTGGCGTGAAGCTTGTGCCTTGTAATTAATCTCAGATCAGGCTGAGCATTTATGCAGACTGATTGGAGCCTGTTTTCATTGAATATATTCTTTAGGATTCTCTCTTCTCTCCTTTCTGTGAGAGGGTTCTATATATACTTCAGATTTATGTGTACTTTTTCCATATTTTTTCACCATTTTTACAAAGGGAAAGAACTTTGATGACTTCCCTTTTGCTTCTCTGGGCAACAGAAGCTCTCCAAAAAGGGGTTAACTCTTACAGGAAAATTTTCTGCTCAAGAATTTGCTTTTTGGGAAGCAAATTCTATCCTTTGGGATTTACTCTGATAGAGAAGAGAGGCAAAATGGGAATGGCAGAGTTGCTTCCCATGAAAGTGTACCCATTCAGCTTACTGGCTAAATACTATATCAAAGGGCTGTAAGACCCACAACCAGTCAAATTCCACAGGACCCTTAAGGTGGACGTATACGCAATAACTCTGTTCTTACTTGTTTAAAAAACAAAACAGAGTTATTGTTCATCATCAAATTGATTAACTGTGGAGTAGACTAACAATGTATACCGTAAAGATCCTAAGTTTTCGGGCACATAGGTCTGTACAAACAGTGGAAACTGAGATCAGACTGTTCCTTAGGAACCAGAATGATCAAGATCTTCACAGTTTCCATTCCATCTGCGCAGTTTTGTCGACATTACTCTATGGTAGAACCGAATAACAGGAAAATAAATAGTAGGGCAAGGACGGCTGTGCTCGCAGCAGGTGCAGAATTTGGGCAGTCTGTTTTGGGGATATTTTAAACTTATACATTGTTTTTTCTAGGAAACGAAACGGCGAAATGTTTGTTTTTTAGCTCGCCTGAACGAAAGTTCAGGAAGAGCTATTGTTGTCACCCTGGCGTCGGCGTCCGCGTCGGCGTCAGCGTCGGCGTCCGAAATGGGCAATGCGCTGCAGGCGAGCTATCCTGTACGCGGACAGGTCTTGTTTGTTTTATTCTTTAACATACAAGTTAAGTTTTACTAAAATAATATGCATAAGCATGCCCCATCGACTGAATATATTTTTCCATGACGTTTTTCATGAAATTCAATTTTCTTGTACTTTTTTAAAGAATGTAAAAATATACTTATTAACAAGAAAACTGCAATTTTTTGTTATCAGTTTGTTTCAAATAGCCTCTTTTACAGATTATATAATTTGCTGAAATGAAAGTGCGTTCATGTGCTAGAGATATGAATTTTAATAGAAAATGTGTTAAAAAGTATGTAAAAATACAAAATATTGTTTTTTAGGAAAACAAAACGGTAAAAATTGTTTTTTTCATATCCAAATGTTTTATAGCTCTTTGGGTTATTCAGATGGTATAATGGTTTAAATGCCCCGCCAATATTTCTATTCAGTATTCGTCTACCTTAAATTGCTTAATGCAGGCAGTGAATACTCTGGTTAGACTACATGGACTTGGAGGCTGAACTGAGTCTTCACTATTTGCACATTTGTCTTAGTGTGACTCTTATCTCAGAGTAGACCCTATTTGTTTTAAAAGAAAAATGTTGATTGTTAGCTTAAAAAGTTTTGCAAAATCATGTTTTATAGTTTTTGTATGGAAACTCACTTAACTGCACCAAACTTTAATAACTTGATTTTGCATGCTTTGTTGTGAACTTTGATGTTTTAATATTATATTTATGTCTCCCCCCTTCAGGGTCGGGAGACATATTGTTTTTCCCCGGGCATCTGTCCGTCTGTCTGTCTCCGTCTGTCCGTCTGTCACAAATCGTGTCCGTTCTATAACTTGAAAACCGCTCAAGCTATATTCATGAAACTTCATATAAATATCAATCAACATGAGACGACGTGCAGAGTGCAAGAATGGTAACTCTGGCATTTATACTTTTTGAGTTATTTCCCTTGGAACTTAGTCCATCACAAAATTGTGTTTCAATCGTGTCCGTTCTATAACTTGAAAACCGCTCAAGCTATATTCGGGAAACTTCATATAAATATCAATCAACATGAGACGACGTGCAGAGTGCAAGAATGGTAACTCTGGCATTTATACTTTTTGAGTTATTTCCCTTGGAACATAGTCCATCACAAAATTGTGTTTCAATTGTGTCCGCTCTATAACTTGAAAACTGCTCAAGCTTTATTCACGAAACTTCATACAAATATCAATCAACATAAGGCGATGTGCAGAGTGCACAAATGGTAACTCTGGCATTTATACTTTTTGAGTTATTTTCCTTGGAACTTTGTCCATCACAAAATTGCGTCTCAGTCGAGTCCATCTATAACTTTAAAACCATTCAAGCTATATTCATGAAAGTTCATACAAATATCAATCAACATCAGACGACGTGCAGAATGCACTCTGGCATTTATACTTTTTGAGTTATTTCCGTTGGAACTTAGTCCATCACAAAATTGTGTTTCAATCGTATCTGTTCTATAACTTGAAAACCGCTCAAGCTATATTCATGAAACTTCATATAAATATCAGTCAACATGAGACGACGTGCAGAGTGCAAGAATGGTGACTCTGGCATTTATACTTTTTGAGTTATTTCCCTTGGAACTTAGTCCATCACAAAATTGTGTTTCAATCGTGTCCGTTCTATAACTTGAAAACCGCTCAAGCTATATTCGGGAAACTTCATATAAATATCAATCAACGTGAGACGACGTGCAGAGTGCAAGAATGGTAACTCTGGCATTTGTTCTTTTTGAGTTATTTCCCTTGGAACTTAGTCCATCACAAAATTGTGTTTCAATTGTGTCAGTTCTATAACTTGAAAACCGCTCAAGCTATATTCGGGAAACTTCATATAAATATCAATCAACATGAGGTGATGTGCAGAGTGCACAAATGGTAACTCTGGCATTTGTACTTTTTGAGTTATTTCCATTGGAACTTTGTCCATCACAAAATTGCGTCTCAGTCGAGTCCGTCTATAACTTTAAAACCATTCAAGCTATATTCATGAAAGTTCATACAAATATCAGTCAACATCAGACGACGTGCGAAATGCACTCTGGTGCTTATACTTTTTGAGTTATTTCCCTTGGAACTTTGTCCATCACAAAATTGCATCTCAGTTGAGTCCGTCTATAACTTTAAAACCATTCAAGCTATATTCATGAAAGTTCATACAAATATCAATCAACATCAGACGACGTGCAGAGTGCAAGAACCATAACTTTAGCATTTATACTATTTGAGTTATTTCCCTTAGAACTTTGTCAGTCACAAAATCGTGTCTCAGTTGTGTCTGCTCTATAACTTGAAAACCATTCAAGCTATATTCACGAAACTTCATACAAATATCAATCAACATTAGAAGAATTGCATAGTGCAAGAACCATAACTCTTGCATTTATACTTCTTGAGTTATTTCCCTTGGACCTTTGTCAGTCACAAAATCGTGTCTCAATCGCTTTATTACTTGAAAACCGGACAAGCTATATTCACGAAACTTCATACAAATGTCAGTCAACACTAGACAACCTGCAGAGCACAGCATTTATACTATTTGAGTTATTTCCCTTGGAACTTTGTCATTCACAAAATCGTGTCTCAATCGTCTGAGCTCTATAACTTGAAAACCGTTTAAGCTATATTCATGAAACTTCATACAAATATCAGTCAACATATAAATAGAAGACGTGCAGAGCACTGTAACTCTTGCATTTATATTTTTTGACAAAAACTAAATATGAATATCAGTCAACATTACATGACATGCAGATCATAAGAACTATAACTCTTGCAATTATACTTTTTACTTATTATGAATCCCTGCTTCAGGGTAGGGAAACATATTGTTTTTCCCTTGGCGTCTTAATGACTGATCCTTTTGACATCAAAAAGGGGGGAGACATTCTGTTTTTTCGTAGAAAAACAATTCTAGTTCACATCTGGTCCTTTCATAAGAATTGAACAGGATTTGACATACCGTTTTTATCCTCTATATTTGGACAGTGTAATTCTGCACTCTTGATAAGGAGGGTAATTAAGTTGAATGGGGAACACTTTCAAGGGAAGCAACTCTATAATTTTCATATTTGCTTCCACTCCCATTCGGGGTCAACTCTTAAAGAAAGAATTGCTCCTGTAGGAGCAAATTCTTTCCTTTAAGAGTGGACTCATTTTTGGAAGGATTTTATTGTTCAGGGCAGCAAACAGGAATTGACAAATGTTGTCTCCCTTTGTTAAAATGGCAGAAAAACATGGAGGCATACACCTTTGATATTTACCATTGTTGGCCTAAAAGGGGAACATAAATATTACTTGCAGAAAGCCAATGCTACAGACCCAGATTATACTGCTTCACATACTGTTCCACTGACACTGATATGTTGTTTTGAACAATTGAATGTAAAGAACAGAAACACTCATCAGTTCAACAATTTTATTTAATCCAACCTCCAAACAAAATAACAGAGATAAATACCCTCATATATATTAACAATTTTCCAAGTTAATTTGCAATAAACAGCATTCACATGAATGCTATCAAACATCTTGGCTTAAATAAAGTGGCGTTATCACTCCCCACTATCTTTTTTATCGGAGCGGAACCATTTAAACAAACTTTGTTCCCCAACCCCTGGAGGCTACATATGAAATATGATTCCAATCAGCCCAGTGGTTTCAGAGGAGATGTAAAGGTAAGTTTCTAGGATTCATGGTAGCTCAGTGGGTTAAGCCCTGGTCGAAGTTCAATTCCTGCTGCAGGCAGAAATCTTTTCAACTGTAAATGGGGTTCCATTGCACACAGCCTTTTAATATCACCCTCTCATCCTCCTGATATGATGAAGTACTGTTGAAAAGGATGTAAAATCGCAACTAATCAATCCATCTATAAGTAAATTCTAAAACGGGGACACCTAACATAATTACTGTGTCTAACAATGGAACTGGTTTTACAATGCAGTAATGTGTCCAAAAGCTGCAGATAGAACAGCAAATACTGTAGACCCAGAGCAGTCTGATCTGGGTCAGCACTCTTTGCTCAGACCTATCTGTCTGTACCAATTCTTTCGAGATTTTCTACTATGATAGGTAAAAAGTGCTCAGGTAGCAATTTACCGATGGTAAAACAATCAAAACTGGCATTTTATCATGCAAGGTAAACTCATTAATATTGGGCTTCTACCATGACACCTAAAAAGTGCTCGGGTAGCAATTTACCATAGGTAAAATGATGGCATTTCACAATGAAGGTTAAAATGGATGGATGACTTGCGATTTTATGTCCTTTTCAACAGTATTTCAGTCATATCAAGATGATGGGGTGGTGATAATGCTGTGTGCAATGAAACCCTGATTATGTTTGAAAAGATACTCGCCTCAAGTGGGGATCAAACCCAGGACTTGCAAGTTAAAACTGATAATGCTGGTGGTATGTTTATACAGTAAATGTATTTTAAGTACTGGAACATATTTAGGCCTGAGCAAACTGCAGTCTGATCAGGGCCTTTACTGTTTACCATTCTATCTGCATTGTAAAACCTCTTACATTTTTAGCTCACCTGTAGGAAGTACAGGGGGAGTTGTTGTCACCCTGTTGTTTTTGCGACACCTATGTGTCAGCATTCATTGTTTTGGTTAAAGTTTGTAGCTCAGCTGAACTTGAAGGCTCCCAGGGAGCTAACTGGAAAGGCAGGCTCCATGTCCTTGTCGTCCATCAACATTTTCAAATGACTTTGCCTCTGAACCCACTGGGATGATTGTGACCCAATTTCATAATAGAGCCTTCAGGGGTCGGGAAAACAAAAGTTTGTTCAAATGGTCTGGATCACATGACCAACAGGGCTGCCATATATGGTAAAAACTGCATTCAATTAGTATCCCCTACATGTTCCTGTGTAGCTGTGAAGACTCTATTCTGTCTGGTTACATAGAAACTGAGCTAAATGCACCAGGTGAATCTTTTGGTAACATGCACAAACACACATGCATGCAGACACACATGTAGGGTATTGCATAAACACTAATTTTCTTTGCAAAGTTGTGCTAAAAAGGCAGAACAACATGAACATTATAAGAGTATGGCCTTGTGAGAAGCAGGCCTGGATACAGACCACAACTAGCTGGCGGGCTCTCTCTGGACAACTGATGGGCCCAAAGAAAGAGGCAGGGTTCCAGATAAATTCAATGAAAACACAAGATAATATTATGCTTATCTTTAAATTTATGTTATGCATATCAATGGAATGACGCGATTCCAATGAGCTGTCACAACCTATAATTTCACTCTAACCTTGTAAAATATCTCAAATTACCATCAGGTGCTCTGTATTACCTGCATTCCTGCATTATACTGGACACAGAGCCCCGGGTGGCGGGGATTAAGCCCCAAAGCCACCCCCTAGATCTGGGGCTGAGAAGAGAGAAAAAATACTTTCAGATCAGTGTGATCCATACACAAAAGACAGGCTTTCCTGTGATCCCATTTCAGTAACTTTAACTGAAACAGACACAAAGGTTTTCCTGTGATAACACTGCAACTGCTTTTAAATGAAACAGAAATAAAGCAAAAGGACATTTTCTTGTTGATCCTGGTACAGTCTACCAAAGATCCGGGTAGAGACTATCGAAATTACCATTAACATTAAAATTTGGTGCTATCAAATATCTATGCAGTTCTTTACTAGCATTATGCATGCTGATTGCAGTCCAGCATTCTACATACCATAAAAATTTGGACACCAAAAGATTACCACGTAGATTTCCTAAATGTTGAACAGTTTGGCTTTTGAATGCAGTAATGCTTCTGAAAATGCAGATGGAATGGCAAACTGTAGACCCTGATAAGATTGCAGACTGATCTGGGTCTGCACTGTTTGCTCAGACCTACCTGCCCCAGTATTTAGAATTTTACGGTAGTAAAAGGTCAAGCATAGTCTGATACATTGTCACTATATTCATAAATGGGCAAAACCTACATGTAAATATGTCTCAATTTACCTGCACAAGTTTTATAAGTAAGAATTCATTCTCAATTTTTGGACAGACTTCATCTTGCCAATACTTGCTAGACCCAGTGGACGCATAACGTGGAAATGTTGTCAATACAACATCATTACATCGCATCAACGTCAATACATAATGTGCCTGCTGGGGACATCCCCTGGAGGTTCATATTCAATGACTGAAGAGGCTTATGTTGAGTGGATACACTGGCAGGGGAAACAACTCTGCACTTTCATTTTAACCTCCCTTCTCGATAAAGGTCATGCAACTCTTGCTCCTCTAGGAGTAGATCTCTTCTCCCTCTAAAACACTGGTGGAGAAACATGGCAGAACCCTAACACTTTATGGTATTCAAACATGTACCTTAAATACAGTATCAGTAATGAACTGGCAGAAAAAGTATTGCACAAAGTAGGATTTTACCAAATAAATGGATTTCATATTTCTTGACAGCAGCACTCGTTGACTGAATAATTCCAAAGCAAAAAGCTGTTCATATACAAACCAGTCCAACTCTGCACAAACAACGTATGCTTCTGGTCAGCTAAAAAATAGGACATATAGAGGACAGATCAAACAGTTCTTGGCCCAACCTACTTCTAGCCTGTTGTGCATATAAACTTAGCATAAAAGTATAATGGCATCTTTTACTAGATCCAGTAAGAGGTTTCTTTTATACAGTGCCTCACACTTTTGAAAAGTTCTGAAATAGACAGCTGTTGTGAATACCTATTCAAATGTATTCCCAACCTTTCAAAACATATTGGGTCAAGACCTTTCTGACTGAACCTCACATTGTATCTTAGCAGTTACTGTGCGCATGTACAGAAAACCTCAAAAAAAGGTGTTATTGTAATTTACATAATATGAAACATGCCTTTATGCTGTTTTTGGGAGCCCTACCCATACCTGTCAATGAGTGCTATTTCTAAATGAACTTAAAAATATAAAAAAAAAATTATGCACAAGAAAATCTTTGAAAACTTGACATATGATTAAAAAAGGTTTAACGCTGACACAGAATTAATAGATACATTTAGATGAATAGCACACTTACAAATTTCCAGATCTAGAGCTGGAAATTTTTAAGTTTCTTATTTCTGCAGCAGAGGTAAGCAAGAACAGCTACAGAAAATAAATCAATAAATGAAAAGGAACATATTTCTCCATAAAACATTATATGACCCCATCTTAAAAAATCTATCTTAGGGTCTGGGTTGGTATGTACTGCATCTACCATAACTTACTATGCTGCGACACAACAGACCAACAAAGTGGCATGTGCATCAGCAAAGACTCAGATCAGCCTAGGCATCTGCAACCCATAACTCACTAAGCTGCGACACAACAAACCAACAAAAAGGCATGTGCGTCAGCAAAGACTCAGATCAGCCTGGGCATCTGCAAAGTCTGATCAGAGTCTTTGCTGTCCACAAAGAGCTAGCCTAGACCCTTAGCTACCCTTCAAGCACACAGGGAAGACATCAGACAGAGCGGATGCCCAGATGAACTGAGATTTTGCTTTGTGTAAATGCCACTTTGTTGGTTCTGTCGTGATGCAACTCAAATGTGGTTAGGGCATGCACAGTTCACTTTTCAGAACCTAGTTAAATCATCTGAAGTTTGGGCAACAGGGTACTTTCAGACAAAAATATATTTCCTTAATACAACAAGACCATTAAGTGTTTTCCATATGGTATGATCTAGAAATTTTGGCCATGCTACAAATATATTCTGTGCCAGATGTTCAGCATAATGTAAAAGTAAATGTAACCATTAGCAATTATAACAATTTAATTTGATAAATGCAGTTTATCCTCAACACCAGTGATTATTGGTAGCCATCATAAAAACATCAGCTGCAGAGTGACTAGTGCGCAAAGGAACACAGATGGTTAATCACTGGTACTGAAGACTAAAATAGCCATCAGAGGAGATGGCAAATCCCCCGACCGAAGACCCCCATGGGCCTTGGTAAAAAGGGTGCACTTCAAAACACATATAAGTAATATATTGTCATTCTTTTATGCTTCTGATTGACATTATCTGTTTAACAGATGCATGCTTATCTAACACTCAGACTAAAACAGTATGATTGACTGCTAAAAAGAAGTAATATCTCAAACAGTCACCATTTTACATAAATATATAGCATATGATACATTAAACTTTCAAAATGTGTGAATAACTTCTAAAGTACAAGCCCTACAAACCTAATTTTGAGCTCTCTAGTAAGTGAATTTGGACAAAGAATCCAAATTTGGAAAAAAAAAAAAAAAAAAAAATTGGGGGGGGGGGGGGGGGGTGGAGGGGTCAGAGAGAGTTAGGAACACTGATAAGATATCACAGCATGTTCATCAAGATTCTAAAAGTAAAAGGTATAAGGTTATTAAAACTGGAGCAGGCCAGGGTTATACAGATATGGAGCAGAGTCTTAAAACTGTGGAGCAGGCCAGGGTTATACAGATATGGAGCAGAGTCTCAAACAGCAGCTCAAACTACCAAAGGGAAATAACTCACAAAGTATGCATGCGGGAGTTGTCATTCATGTATGAGACAAATCGTCATGACCTGTTCTTCATATCTGTGAAGTATCATGAAAATATTTCAAAAGGTATTCAAGCTATGGAGCGGACAAGAGATCATAACTAAAACCATCAAGGGGAAATAACTCAAAAAGTAAGGAAGCAAGAGTTGTCTTTCTTGTTTGCGACACATCGTCATAACCTGTTCTACATATCTGTGAAGTATAATGAAAATATTTCAAAAGGTATTCAAGTTATAGAGCGGACACAAAATCACACCTAAAACCATCAAGGGGAAATAACTCAAAAAGTAAGAAAGCAAGAGTTGTCATTCTTCTTTGCCACACATCGTCATGACCTGTTCTACATATCTGTGAAGTATCATGAAAATATTCTAAATGGCATTCAAGTTATAAAGCAGACACGAAATCACACCTAAAACGATCAAGGGGAAACAACTCAAAAAGTAAGAAAGCAAGAGTTGTCATTCTTGTTCCCGACACATCGTCATGACCTGTTCTACATATCTGTGAAGTATCATGAAAATATTCCAAAGGGTATTCAAGTAATATAGCGGACACGAATCTGCCAAAAAATCACACCTAAAACCATCAAGGGGAAATAACTCAAACAGTAAGAAAAGGGAGTTGTCGTTCTTGTTTGCGACACATCGTCATGACCTGTTCTACATATCTGTGAAGTATCATGAAAATATTCCAAAGGGTATTCAAGTTACAGAGCGGACACGAATCTGCCAAAAAATTCACCAAAGGGGAGATAACTCAAAAAGTACAATAGCAAGAGTTACCATTCTTGTACACGACACATCCTCATGACCTGTTCTACATAACTGTGAAGTATCATGAAAATATTCCAAAGGGTATTCAAGATATAGAGCGGACAAGAAAATGTTTACGGACGGACTGACAGAGGGACGGACGGAAGGATGCCAGGCTCATCGCTATTTCCCCCGAACATTTCAGGCGATAAAAAGGAACAGAATAATTTTACACTGCAGTTATGCATGTAGTAAACATATAGTGTGTGCTTGAGCTCACAATAGCAGACCATTTGCATAGTGTCATATGAAACAGTTAATTTTCTATGCAAAGATTCATGGCATTATGTTATAAATTTCATCTTGCTTTTTTAAATAAACCTATAATTTATAATAAGTAAAAGAAAACAGATGTCAGCATTCTTTAAAGTCGGCCAGTGTGTTTCAAAATATACTGGCAGATATGAGGTGATATTTAATTATGATTTTGAGACAGTTTCTCTCCCATAAGAAAATAATTTGAGCCCACAAATATTTTAAGGTGAAGTTGCATAAAAATTCTAAAAAATAGCCATCAGAGGAGATGGCAAATCCCCCGACCGAAGACCCCCATGGGCCTTGGTAAAAAGGGTGCACTTCAAAACACATATTAGTAATATATTGTCATTCTTTTATGCTTCTGATTGACATTATCTGTTAACAGATGCATGATTATCTAACACTGAATAAAACAGTATGCTTGACTGCTAAAAAAAGGTAATATCTCAAACAGCCAACATATACACAAATGTATAGCATACGATACATTCAATTTTCAAAATGTGTGAATAACTTCTAAAGTACAAGCCCTACAAACCTACTTTTGAGCTCTCTAGTAAGTGAATGATAAAGAATCCAAATCTGGTCAAATTTTTTTATTTTTTTTTTATTTTTTTTAGGAGGGGGGGTGGGGGGGGGGGGAATGTGGAGGGGTCAGAGAGAGTTCGGAACACTGATAAGATATCACAGCACACAGCATGATCATCAATATTCTAAAAGGTACATGGTTATTTAAATTCCAGAGCAGGCCAGGGTTATACAGATATGGAGCAGAGACTCAAACATCAGCTCAAACTACCAAAGGGAAATAACTCACAAAGTATGAAAGCAAGAGTTATCATTCATGTATGAGACAAATAGTTATGACCTGTTCTGCATATCTGTGAAGTATCATGAAAATATTTCAAAAGGTATTCAAGCTATGGGGCAGACACCTAAAATCATCAAAGGGAAATAACTCCAAAAGTAAGAAAGCAAGAGTTGTCATTCTTGTTCCCGACATATCATCATGACCTGTTCTACATATCTGTGAAGTATCATGAAAATATTCCAAACGGTATTCAAGTTATAGAGCGGACACAAAATCACACCTAAAACCATCAAGGGGAAATAACTCAAAAAGTAAGAAAGCAGGAGTTGTCATTCTTGTTCGTGACACATTGACATGACCTGTTCTATATATCTGTGAAGTATCATGAAAATATTCCAAAAGGTATTCAAGTTATAGAGGGGACATGAAATCACACCTAAAATGATCAAGGGGAAATAACTCAAAAAGTAAGAAGGCAAGAGTTGTCATTCTTGTTCGCGACACATCGTCATGACCTGTTCTACATATCTGTGAAGTATCATGAAAATATTCCAAAGGGTATTCAAGTTATAGAGCGGACACGAATCTGCCAAAAAATCACACCTAAAACTATCAAGGGGAAATAACTCAAAAAGTAAGAAAGCAAGAGTTGTCGTTCTTGTTTGCGACACATCGTCATGACCTGTTCTACATATCTGTGAAGTATCATGAAAATATTCCAAAGGGTATTCAAGTTACAGAGCGGACACGAATCTGCCAAAAAATCACCAAAGGGGAGATAACTTAAAAAGTACAATAGCAAGAGTTACCATTCTTGTACGCGACACATCGTCATGACCTGTTCTACATAACTGAGAAGTATCATGAAAATATTTCAAAGGGTATTCAAGATATAGAGCGGACAAGAAAACGTTTACGGACGGACGCCAGGCTCATCGCTATATCCCCCGACCGAAAGGTTCGGGGGATAAAAATTGGGACAGACAGCTCTAGACAGTGATATTCTTATCCAGTGGGTGTGAAAAACATGACCTGCCACATGGTATGTTATGAAGTGTAAACAGCCAGAAATGAACTACTAAGTTCAGAAATAACTAAAATGCTGTTTTTCTCTAATTGACAAGTATATATACATTTATAAGGCACTACACTATGAGCCTATTACAGGCTTAGAACTTGCAATTCAGAAAAATCTCTTTTCATAAAATCTAACCAACAAAAACTACTGTGCACATATAGGTCTCCTGCTAAGGATTTCATACAGTCAACTGGATTTCTTTATTGTAAAATTTTTTGGCATAATTATTGTTTTCCAACAAAAATTTGAGGAGAACAGCAACTAAATCTCTTCACATTAATTATATGAAAAACAAAAAATACAAGAGACTGTAATAGACGTTTGAGAAACCAACACAGAGCTACAGATGAGGTAGGAATTAAATAATAATCCTGTGAATTTTTTTTCTTATTTTAACAAAGTTATGATCCCTCATTAGATCCACTGCTGAATAAAGAATAACAAAAATTAACTCAAAATAATCCTAAAACATCAACCCTCATCTTCAGCACTGTAACAATTATTGAAGATGGCAGCCATATTAGAACCAATTATATAAACCTTTACCCATTCCATTCGGGATACCCCTTTAGGGGTATCTGGGCAAACAGTTTGGATCCAGATCAGGCCCCACAAACGTGGGGCCTGATCTGAGATCCAAACTGTTTGCTGCCTAGACATCATTTCTACAAGAGTTAGTTTGCCCAATATTGTCAAAATATTCTTGATTTTTGATGCAGATGACAATTTCAGCAGACGACAAAAAATACCCAGAATGCAATGGGTTAAAGATGTACAGGTACACCTCCATGCTTTTCTGCCATTTTTACAAAGGGGAACAACATTTTGTGACTTCCTGTTTGCTTCCCTGCATGACAGACCCCTTTAATATGGAGTCAACTCTTAATGGAAAGAATTAACTTCTTCAGAGAAAATTTCTTTCCTTGAAGAGTAGCTGACCCCCACTGAGAAGGCAAAAAACGAAAATGGCAGAGTTGCTTCTTCTGAAAGTGTATCCATTAAACAGAAATACAGAAAACTAGCCCCACCATGATAAAAGATGCTAGGGATATGTGCAGCTTGATCTGTGTTCAGTTTGCACATACAGTCAACCCTCTTTACAACGGCAGTTATAACAACAGAAAAATTCTTTATAACATCATTTTGATTTGCACAGAATGGCTAAATTGTTCTAAATATGCATTTTTTACAACAGCAATTTCAGTTTAACGTCAAACTTTCTGGGAACAAATGCCGTCGTTGTAAAGAGGGTCCACCTACCTAAAAGTGACAAAACCCAAAAATCCATTCCCACACATTTCAAATACATTTCAATGAATAAGAAACATGCATAGAAATAATAAATTTAACATGTATGATTGAAAAAGTAACAAACAAAATATTGCAACCATCATACCCATGAAAACAAGAAAATCAGAGCTCTAGATAAGAGGGGGTATTGAGGATAATTAATTAAAAGATAATTTTTCTTATTTCTCAATGAAAACATATGTTGTGACCCCTCTCAGCGAGATGGTTCTAATGAAGGGGTCACAACATATGTTTTATGGAAAAATATTGAAAATTATCCATAAATTATCTCTGTTACCCCCTCTTATCTGGAGCTCTGAAAATTCTCCAAATTTACCCAATTTTAAGGTGAATGGGTACACTTCGAGACAAGGTAAGTCTTGCTAAGAACAATCTGTCTTTCATTTAATTGGGGTCTTCTCTTCAAAGGTAAAATCAATTTCCTCTCTATAGAAGTAGCCCCCATTTTGGAGCAAATTCTTTCCTTTGAGAGGCTCCATTTTGGAAGAAAATCAAACAGGAAGTTGCAAAAGTTGTTCCCCTGTCCTGGAAAGCAATTAGGAAGTCACAAAAATTGTCTCCGATTGTAAAAATAGTGGAAAACATGGAGTTGTACCTGTTCACCTAAAAGCTTTAGTTACTGTAAAATAGGCTTTATTTACTGATGTCAGAGCTCAAGTCAACAAGACCTGTGCCCGTACAGGATAGCTCGCCTGCAGTGCCTTGCCCATCACATAAAAAAAACTTTAACGTAAAACTTTAAAGTGTGACGCTCACGCTGACGCCGACGCCCAAAGTGACAGCAATAGCTCTCTGTACTTTCGTACAGGCGAGCTAAAAATGGGAATTTTTCCCATTACTCAAAAGAAATACAAGTTATGACTACCCACTAGAATTGCCTCAATGAGGCAGTTCTAATGAGGGGACAGAACTTATATTTGTCCTGAAAAAAAAAATGAATAGATTTGATCAAACCCACCCTTATCAAGGGCTTTGTAAAGTTTGATTTTTTGTAGTCTTCAACCCACCAACACCAGAATTAAAGCTCTCTTGAAATAAAGATAATGAAATCAAATTTAAAGAAAATGAAAGTCGGTGTTTCGCAAATCAATTTATACTTGCATATTAAATGCCATCGGTATGTCCCAATAATAACAATTGCTTAAGCTTCTGAAGTTGACACAGACCCTTTGGTACTGATAGCATCTTCACTTTGGTTACAGAAACTAGTGTGACTGAGTCATGATAATGCTCTGGAGGTCATCAAGCTGTCACGGAAACAACCTTGTGCGCTTTCAAGATGACATATGTTTTGTTGAATAAACTTCCTGCCCAATCTTACTGAATAAATTAGATGATACATGTATATCAATCATGGGATTTATTCTGCAACAATGACAAACTAGAAATAATTTTTTTTTGACAAAAGCAGATGTCCCAGCACTTGCACTTTCCCAGCAATATCCTTTTCCCTAAATGCTGCTTTGTTAACATACCAACCTCAGCACTCCAGCACATTATCATGCATAAATTTTTAAAACCAAAGTTGAGATCTTCACCAAGGCATGAGTGTCACATAGCTTTAAAGGTCACATTATCATTTGCACCCCTGGTTAACAGCTGTTATGAAACTAAAAAGAGCTGTAACAAGACAAAAAGAGATATAGTTACCAAACAACCTGATGACCAGGTCGTTTGTAACTATGACTCTTTTTGTGATGTAACAGCTCTTTTTCATTTTGTAACATCACTAAAAACATAGTTAAGGGTGTGATTTCAATGGCAGCTACATGCCACTACTTTCCCAATAAACCTGAACCTCTTTATAACATGGTTTCAAGAAATTCCATGCATCCCTAATTATCATTTTCTTTGAATATACTATATTAATTTGGCTATCAGGCAGGCCTTATTTTATTTTCTTTCAAAGCCCCAAAATCTAGATCCAACTGATATAGAGTATGTGTTTGCTGATTCGTACAGTTTTACATGTACTGTCGAACCTGTGCTAATGGTCACCTCTGAATAAAGGTCTCCTGTCAACAACGGTCGGTTTGAATCCCTCCCGTCACATTTCCTTGTTAAATTACCTGGGAATAGCGGTCCACTGCGAACTACGGTAAACGGTCACCCGAATCCATCCCGAGATGGGCTATTTTCTCCGAATAACGGCTAGTCCTTGTGTCAAAACACAGCTTCAATTCCACACACACATGTTTGTGTAGTGCCAAATCTATTTTTAGCACTAGACTTGTGAGTGAGTGAGTGAACTCGGGTTTAGCGTCCCACCACCAACGAGGCCATATGGAGACGGGACCTCGGTTTAAAGTCTCATCTGGAAGACCGGAGAAGCGGGGGGTCGATCTTGCGATCCCTGGATTGGTAGTCCGGAGTGTTATCCACTACACTACAGCCGCTCCTACACTAGACTGGTTATTGATATTCGGGTGCAGTGAAATTACTTTATGTAACAAAGTGTATTCTACCCAAATAGTGCAGAATGCGTTTGATTCTATAAGTGGTAATTTCTGTAAGGTAATCAAGGTCAGCTTTATTCGGCTATTCATGTCTTATGCAGTAAGCTCAGTCAACCGATAATTAATAATCAGTAATTGGTTTAATCAGTCAGTCAAGCATATCGCCGAAATGCTGTGTGCGTCAACTGTGAAAGCAGACATCTTTTTACCCATACGTGTATTTTGAAAACCAATTATTTACAGAATGTAGACTTAAATTAACAATAATATTTTGAGAATTTAGTTTCTGGAATTTCTCGAAGTATTTAAATGGTTTAAATATACATTGAATAATGATTTCGCGCACATGCAAAAATAGCGGGAACATATTAACGCTCGCCTGGAAACAAAAGCGCCTGAAAAACTAGAAAATGTGTTTATGAAACACTATGCCCCTAACCATATGCTTGCCTCTTAAGAAGGTTCATCCCATAATACTTGTACCTTTGTACCATAGGCTTCAATGCACGAAGTCGAAAAAGGGGCTTAACTCAGTCAAAAATTAAAAAAAAAAAATTCGGAAGTTAATCAGGTAATCTACACCTTGGGCAATATCTTCATGCAAAAAAAATCATGATCCTAGCATCAGGGGTTCTCGAGATATTTTGTTCACAAGGCTAACAATGCACTAAGTTGAAAAGGGGCATAACTCGGTCAAAAATATACAAATTTTTTTCAAAAGTTAATCAGGTCATCTACACCTTGAGCAATGTCATCCTGCAAAAAGCCATGATCCTAGCATCGGGTGTTCTTGAGATATTTTGTTCACAAGGTTCCACAGGCTAAGTCAAAAAAGGGCATAACTCTGGAAATACTTGACCAGCGGAAAAAACAACAACACGTATTCACTTATTTTCCATACTGATGTGTATAAAGTTTCAAGTTCCTACCTTTTACCATTCTTGACCATATGTTAGGGTACCTTTGTACCATAGGCTTCAATGCACTAAGTCGATGAAGAGCTTAACTTGGTCAAATATTTACGATTTTTTTTCAAAAGTTAATCAGGTCATCTACACCTTAGGCAATATCTTCCTACAAAAAATCATGATCCTAGCCTCAGGGGTTCTCCAGATATTTTGTTCACAAGGTTCCATAGGCTTACAATGCACTAAGTTGAAAAAGGGGCATAACTCGGTCAAACATTCACAAATTGTTTTCATAAGTTAATCAGGTCATCTACACCTTGGGCAATGTCTTCCTGCAAAATTACACGATCCTAGCATAAGGGGTTCTTGAGATATTTTGTTCACAAGGTTCCATAGGCTAAGTCCAAAAAGGGGCATAACTCTGGAAATACGTGACATGCGGAAAAAAGAAAAAAATACGGGTCCGCTTATTTTTCAGGTACAGTGGAACCTGTGCTTACGGTCACCTCCGAATAACGGTCCCCTGTAAACAATGGTAGGTTCGAATTCCTCCCGTCGAATTTCCTGGTTAAATTACCTGGGAATAGCGGTCCACTGCGAACTACGGTCAACGGTCATCCGAATCCATCCCGAGACACGCTAATTTCTCCGAATAACGGTCAGTCCTTGTGTCAAAAACACATTTTCACTTTCAGACACACGTGTTTGTGTATTGCCTAATCTATTTTTAGAAGTAGACTGGTTATTGATTTTCGGGTGCAGTATAATTTATGTAACAAAGTGTATTCTACGCAATTGAATAGCGCATAATGCGTTTGATTCAATAAGTGTTAGTTTCTGTAAGGTAATTAAGGTCAGTTTTATTCGGCTAATCATGTCATAATTATACAGTATGCTCAGTCAACCGCTAATTAATCATCTGTAACTGATTTAATCAGTCAATCGAACGTATCGTCGAAAGGTTGTGTGCGTGAAAGCAAAAGTATTTTTACTGATACGTGTGTGTATTTTGAAAACAAATTATCAGAGAATTCAAACCTATAGCAACAATAATATTTCGGAAATTTATTTTCTGGAGTATTTTAATGGTATATATGCACTTTGAATATTGATTTTGCGCACATGCAAAAAACGCGGGAAATCTCCGACGAAGTTTACATTTATCTGTCAGTCGATCAAAATAGTGAAATTATTGAATCTTTGGACAACGGCCACCTGTAAACAACGGCCAATTTTGTTTTTTCCCATGGCTGACCTTTGTTCACAGGTTCGACTGTACATGCCACATATAAAATTTCAAGATCCTAGCATATGCGGTTCTTGAGTTTCCCAGCTGCCAAAAGCGTTACGGACGGACAGAGGGACGGACGGACGGACAGGCCCAAACCAATATGCCCCCTAAACTTCTCCGAAGTTGGGGGCATAAAAAGGTACAACGGTGATTCTCCGATGAGGTTTACATTTACCATCTGTCAGTCGATCAAAATTGTGAAATCATTGAATCCCTAAACAACGGCCACCTGTCAACAACAGCCAATTTTGTCCTTTCCCATGCCTGGCCTATGTTCACAGGTTCGACTGTATTTTTGCTGTACTTTTCTTACACTTGAGAATTACTTTTTATAATTCAGTGTTAACCTAATACACAGTTCTTGTTTGTTTTGAAAAGCTAGAATTAGATCTTGGTTTGGTACCCAACTTGGAAACTATCATATGTCCGCTGTCTGTAAAAGGGGTGATTTTTAAATGGCACAGTTTGCAGATTTCTACACCATTATATTTGCATAAGAAAACAAAACCCAGGTGAAACAATATTATTTGGAACAATATCAATCCATGTTATAAAGATGTGAAAAACATCAAGACTATTTATCAGCAAGAAATGAAGATTTATAGAACTTCAAAACAGCTAGTATTGTGTAATACTGTCAACGTTTGTGAGTGTAAAAGAACTGAATGAGTCAGCGAGCAGGTCTCAGCCCACAAAATGGAAATTTAAAAATATGCGTGACATTTTGCACTAATGTTATACATGTAGATATCAGTCGAACAATTTTCTCATCATCTCTCAATAAAATAAGTTGTGGACTTTGAAATTCTGCTCCTCGATTGTGAAATCAAACTCCCTTATCAGAGAGACTGCAGCGATGACGGTCAGAAATAAAATCATCTGCAATGACTGAAAGCTATAAGCCATGCACAAGTGTGCACAGAAAATGATTGACATGCTCATTTGTTTAAACATCATGTAATTAATTTCTTTTTAATTGGCATGATGCATGCAGAAGAGGCCCTAAAAGTTCAAGTGTATGAACCTGCCAGCTGTACAAATCTGCAACTTGCCGCTCTATGTAGTTGCAGGTTCATCCTGGAAGGGGAAACTCCCATCTGATAGCCACATAAATACTTTAACCCATTAATGCCATTAATAGTGGACTCTTCTATCTGTATATATTGGACGAGTCCATTTGCTATTTAAGGGGTGTCAGCTTTAGTTTATTTTTCGATTTTTTGTTTGATTTTGAGGAAAAATACCCATTTTGTTGTACACAAAATGTGTAGACCCTGATCAGACGCCGCATTTGCGGCGTCTGATCTGGGTCTGCACTGTTTGCCTATATCCCATATTTGGGGTGCTAGGCATTAATGGGTTAAGGCATTTCTGTTTGAATGTAACATGGACTTCCAAGGTCTTAGATCCATAATGACAAATATAGGAAAATTGGTAAATGCCCCCATATCAACTACATCTACGAGCAGAAAACAATGTTTGTTTCAAAATACAGTTGAAAATGACAGAATATAGTCTGGCTACAGACCCTATGTTCAATATATCCCTGCAAAGGAACATAGGAATCTGCCCAGCAGAGTAATATACAGATTTGTCTGGAGCCAGACTAGACAGAATGTGATGTTTGGTTTTTAAAAAAGCTGACAATGGCAAAACGATGTTTGTTTTTAAATGCAGTTGACAGTGGCAGGATATTATATATTTTTTAAACATAGTTGACAAACGCAGAATATGATGCGTCAATTTACTTATATTTACCATTATGGGGTTAAAACCATACATATCAACTCGGACCAAAATTGTAGTGTTATAAAGTGGTTCAAGAGTAAATAGTTCCCACATAAAATAATTATGCCCCATTAGAGTGAGGCAAAAAGGTCATTTTACAGTATTTCCACAACCAGATCACAGTAGACGATAACAAGGGAGAAATTTCGTGATAGTTCCTTGACATTTTCTATTTGTGCATAAAAACATTTGTGGCAGCTCATTCGAACAAAATAAATATGTTGAGGAATCACATTAGAACAGCATTTGCGTAAGCTCATTTGAACAACCTATGTTGTGGAATCCCAAAAGAACCACATTTATGTAATCTCATTTGAGCTGCCCAATTTTTGGAATCCCATTTGAAACTGCCATTAGTTTTAGAAAGTCTCAATGAGATAGCACACCATATATTGTAGAAATTTTTATGAACAAATAAGAAAACAGACAGATCTCAAACCATCCTCAAATACTCTCCCCTTCATGGCCTTATTTGAAGCTTTAAACCCAAAGTTATTTTCCCCACACAGGTTTTCTGAGATTTCTTTCATACTCATCCAGTGTTGACTGTTTATACAGCCCAAGTTTTACACCAGTCCTCGCACGGTTAGTATTTACATGTTTCACTGGAAATGGATTAAATGACATCTTCTGTTGCCTATATGCCTGCAAATGATCGTCAAATGAGCTGGACTTAGCTGCCAAATTTTTCTTATTGGAATAGTACATGCTGACTGATGCTGATTTGGAATCTGTTAAATAACTAACATCATTTTTGGGTTGCGTAAATGAACCAGATTTTGAGCTATTTTGGTCCTTCTTCTCACTTTTTGGTTGTGAAGCTGGTTGGTTTGACAGAACAATCTTTGGTTTACTCGTACCTTTAGACACACTATTATTATTCATATTTATTTCATGAGAAGCTTCAAATTCCTGACTGTAAGTTTCAACTGATGAAATGCTGTTTGCTAGTTTGGTTTCAGTTACTTCAAGTCCTGATTTGCATCTATCAAGTTTATTTGCCATTATGTCTGTATGAGATCTGTTTACAACATCACCATTAACTACTGGATGAGTCATGCTATCACTTTCATTATGAGCACCTGAATAGCCTGACTGACGCTTCACAGAACTCTGAACAATTAAGTCTGTAACAGCTTCAGTTTCAGCTGAAGGTTCCCCCGCTACCTTAGTACTATTACTTTCACATTCAACTGAATCAGCTGCAAGTTTATACAGATTAGTCCACTCATTGCATGAGCACTCTTGGTGACAATGTCCTTCATGAACACACTCACAGCTTTGCTTTGAATCCAGAGAATTCTTCTCACCCTTGCCTCCCACAGCCTTCACCTGATCTTCCTTGTTTTCAACTTTTGCATCACATATAGTGTCACTGTCACTTTCAATCACTGTCTCTAGTGTTTCTGACTTTTCTAATACTGACTCACCTTTCACAAGGCCTTCTATCACAACCTTAACTACTGCTCCCTCAACAGCACCAACTGAACTAGAATGATCAGGGGAATGTATTGAAGTCCCATAACCTGAATCATTTAAACCATTACCACCACAGTCTTGTAGACATTTATCAACACCTTCATTATTATTTCTTTCTTTAGCTTTGTCAGGGAAAACTTTGAGACCATTAGACTCTTCATTATTTGCCTCAGTTTCTTTCCCATATGCATCAACTGTTTCATCCTTCTTTGGACTATTTACAGGACTCATGGGTATATTTGTGCTCCCATCTTTGTCTGAATCTTGTTTTTGTTTTTGTACCCATTTACACTTTGTGTCTCCAACAATATGAGGTGTTATGGGTTGCACAGATTTTCGAGTCTGCTCCAATGGGACTGGTTTTGTCACTGGATACATGTTGGCTATCCGAGGTCCAGCTGCTATGTAGCGATTTTTTCCGTGTGTTCCCTGCTTGGCAAGAAACAGATGGTTCACAGCTGAAGGCAGTTCTAGCTTTGGAACTATGGGTTTAGTCTTGGCAGCATATTGTTGTTTAGCTGAGGCAGCTGAAATGAAATAATCAGATTTTAGAGAAGAATACCATAGTTACCTAAATATTTTCAACGGAATATTCCAGCAAATAGTGTATATCCTGATCTGCTGACTCCTTGTGAGTAGTCTAATCAGCATCTGCACTGTTGGTCAATAATCTATAATATTTTGAACTACGACATGACATAATAGTTATGAGCTTACGACATCACATAATAGTTATGAGCTATGACATGACATAATAGTTATGAGCTTACGACATGACATAATAGTTATGAGCTACGACATGACAAAACCAACAAAAAGGCATGTACGACCAGCCAAGACTCAGATAGGCCTGGGAATCTGCCCAATCTGATCAGACTCTTTGCTGTCCGTATGGAGGTAGCTTAACTCCTTATATACCCTTTAAGCACACAGTGAAGACTCTGCTCAGACTGGGCAGATGCCATTTTTACATAGGGAAACCAATAATATTGAGCTCCTGTTTGTTTCCCTGGGCAGCCCTCTCAAAATTCTTTCCTTTAAGAGTCGAACCCCATACAGAAGGGATTTTGAGGCAAAAAAATAAACTTGTACAGTTACAAGGACAATTCCTAAGGCGGACGTCAACAGAAGCAAATGTTTGCATTCGACATCATCAAGGTGCCAGATGTCTGGATGTTAGCGACGTGAATGATCACAAATTTTCACACGACATTGCTTCCTATCCGTTCAATGGGGAAAAGGGTAACATCATGTTAGAATGAGGAACGTCTCCTCTAGCCTATGTAGATACTGTATAATCTGATTAAAGTCTGCATGACAGCCTAAATGTATAGCAAAGAACCAAGAACCTGATCAAATTTGCAGGCATGGTCAAACTGACCCAACCTTAACCTTTTTCATGGTAAAACGGTCACAGATGTTTTAAAGACTGATTTTAGTTGTTTTTGTTTTCTTATAGAGATGATATACTGTGACATTTAAAGACAATTAAATTATTGATATTTCATTGATTGAAGTACAACTGGAGGCTACCAAAGCATGGCCAAAATTCTAAAACTTGGGACATCTACAATAATTAACATAACTGAAAATTGTGTCCTAAAAATTTAACAGTTAGGGGTATCAATACAGTAATGCATCCAAAAGATGCAGATGGAAAGGCAAACCGTGTAGACCCTGAAGGAGCAGTCTGATCTGGTTCTGCTCTGTTTGCTCACATCAATCTGTCCCAGTTTTTAGAATATTTCATTGTACCAGAAGAAAAGCTGCTTTTCACCATATTTAAACATTAATACCGGTATTCAATGGTACAGTCTGATCTGTCTGTGCTGTCCACATTAATCATTCAAAAACTCTAAGGATTCTGTAAAATGGATAATGGAGACTCAAAATCAGCATTGGATGATCTGACTCATAGTCAGATAAAGTTTCCTTTTAAAAGGAAAGGCTTGCCATGTTTTTACAGGGTGTTAAAGACAACAGATTGATTGAATAATTTGTTGCTTAACCTCCACGGTAAACAGCTATGGTCATGTCGGGGCGGTCAGTTAACCTAACCACACTATTCCTGGGCAGGCTTAGACCTCCTAAGCGGTTAACAGTACTAAGTGCACATACTTTCGCCAGTAACTGACAACTGCCCTTTTTGAATCAGCGGAAAGGGAAACGAAAGTATGTGGCCAAACCGGGTATTGAACCCAGGACCTCTGACTTATGAGTCAGGTGTTCTATCGATTGCGCTGCGCCGGCTAAAGACAACAGAAAGGAGAACTATGGGAACTTAATGGAAAGCTCTTCGCCTAAATATGAAGTTGTTATCGTACACTGCTTGTTACATTTATTTCCCAACATTACAGCATCGTAGGCCAGCGATGCTGCAGTGACTAGATCCCAGCTGCATACAAAGATTCTTCTTGCATGTCAAAAAACCCCTCTGCAATCGAAATGACGTCATAATCACTGGCATAATTTCTTTTATCAGATAAAGGTGCAAGTAATCAACAGCCATGCAACGCAGTCATAGCCATCGTAATTATGTGAGCAGGTGTACTGTCAAGGTGCGACAGCACGCTTTCGGCAGGTTTGCCTTAGCGACGGATCTTGACTTTCAGTTAGACGCTAGACTGATCATTAGTCCCTTATTTTTCGTTTGCCCCTAAACACATTTTATGAATCCCCATAGGACTGAAACGATCACATTATATGCTGATGGCGTAGACTATACCTTCCTTGCAGACAGGAAAGGACGTTGTGGCACGTTTCTATTGTTTCGAGTGCTGGTTCGGTTCTGGCTGAGAGAGACAGACCAGTCGTTCATCCACTGTCACAAAGCTGTCAATGAGTTCTTTAGAGTCAGCCTCAAAGAGTTTCAAATTTTAACAATTCTAAAATTGTCCACTCTTCTCTTTTAATACCTGCATCTCTATAAGAGGTTTCCAGGGCACTTCATAGACGTGTCGATAGTCAGTAGGAAATGCTTTTTATGCTGAATTATGTCCATTTCACAGTTTCCTGCCATTACTGCTACAATGCGAGTGCATTAATTTTCACTGGCGTTACCATATTTGTGACAGGCTCTGACATTCTGAGCCATCGGAAATTTTTGTTTTAAGTTAACATTTTCATATTTATTTGTCCTTCCAGAATATATTTCGAGAAACACAAAGAAATCGCGCAAAGGATTACTGCAAAAGCGAACAAAATTTGCACAAACTTGATTTATTGTTTTCATTTCACTGATTGGATACAATTTACATACAAGCTGGATAAACTGTTATAACTCGGGCTCATGGCATCACTTTTCAAAGATCTAAAATTCGAACAATCTTAAAAGAGCGTAGATGAAGGAAATTAAAGACGCCGTTAGAAATGTTGAATCACTCTTATCAGGTTGACGCTTTGACGCTATTAGTCAGTGCGCGGAAACCCAATTAACTTTATGTGATTTATGACGTAATTATCATCTGACGTTTCGTGACGTAAACGTCGCACCTCCACAAGGTTCAAAATGTCAGACACTGTCACATATATAAATAACATGTTCAGCTGTGCGTATTAGCCACACAGATAGAAGGGATACATTCATTTGGTAAATCTGATGACTGATGAGGAAAAATAGTTCCTCAAAGGCACCTGCTTGCTGCATTTAGACAATAAATTTGAACTTGATTTTTTCTTATTTTTACAGGGTTTTTATGGATACACAGATGAGCCCATTAAAACGCGCTGTCCTGTCAATACACCCACAATTAGCATTTACGATTTTGGGATCATTAAAAATACGTATACCGAAAACGAAAGACTCTGATCAGCCTGTACTGATGCACTGGCTCAAGTGTGCAGGCTGCTCTGAGTAGTTAAATTACGCGATGCCCTAAGGCATTTGTCGCGACGCCGCTGAATGATAAAGACAAAAAGCTTGTTTGAAAAGCTTGTTGTTGTGTGCTAAGCGTTCGTGGTAAACATTGTTTCTCGCCTTTAAAAAGAAGCTTCCAGCCGCTACTAGACACAATAATTCACTCCTACAGTTAAAACAATGACCAATTTATGAGAATGATAACCGCGGGGTTTGACTGTCGTATACCGAATGTAATGAAACAAAACCAAACACGCCACGGAAACAAAAGAAACCAGGTCCGATCCGTTAAACATGCTGTAAGGACGACATCAGTGAGGATTTATTTACATTTTTGTTTATTCATTTGCTTTTTCAGTATATGACGGATCTATTTGCATTTATGAACACGATATGAATTGAGTCAGGTAGCTAGTGAACATTTGCTACCTGATTGTTGTACAAATTCTATCGGAAGCTGCAAATATAAACCACACTATATCCCTGCACGGTAGCTTTTAGCCGTTTCACGATAATTTATTTCGTTATACTATACTATCCTCTGTTTTCGTGTCGAAGGAATTATATCTCTTGCGTCGCCTTTCCCGTTTCTTTTCTTTCTGCTAGTCATATTGCCAGGAGAAAGATTTTTTGCTGGTGAAATATCATATACATGTATTTATATATTTATTGGCTTCAAACTATGAGAAAATGTTTCTCCGATTGCAAGAGAAAATATTGGTGTAAAGTCAAGCCAGCCTGCCTTATTAAGCAAGTACCCAAGGGAGGTGCAAAACCGCTTGCTTGAGACAGGTGGTTGCTTAATTCAGGTCAATTTGTAAAGAAAATGGTACTTTTGGAAATGAAATTTTCACCTTTTAATACAGTTATTTGCTTCACAGAGCTGACCTTTAAGACGTGTTAGACTATAATGACGCAGACCTGAAAATTGCTAGACAGCCGCTTAGAACTATAAGGTTTCATATGCATGTAACGTTTGAATTTCTTTATTTGACGCCGCGTTACAAAATTTAAGACCGATGTAAATGCGTATAAAACATTTATTGTTCAAGAGCATTTAATCCCAATGTAGCAGATAATACAACAGACAATGTACATTTTGGAAATTTGCTTTTTGCACAGATTGCTGTAAGTATTTTGTCCAAATCAACTTAATAATATAGATAGGTGTAAGAGTTTGGAGTCAAGTTTGAAAGTTACAAAAATTAAGACCGCGGATTTTTTAATTTCTTTCCGTGTCCGAAGAGAAAAAGTAATTATTCTTATATAACTCATAAGTGATGCATAAGTACATTTGAATCATATACAAATATTTTCAAAATTTGTTTATTCCGATACAATAAATGCTCTCCGAAATAACTAGCCCTGCAATTTTGACGTTAATTTGAGCTTGAGTTACACTTTTTTACTTTTAACAATAAATACTTAAGATGACGATTGTTGAAGAATAAACAATAAAATGAATATGGAGTTAATCTAGAAATTTTCCTCTTTTTCGTAAGCAAATTTCCACAAAAATTCACTTCGACATTTCTGTGTAGCATTCCTTCGAGTATGCCCACCATGCCGACTTTGTTACAAAGTTACACGCATTTTAGCGCAAAAACCAACCGTTTTGCGCCCGCATTAGGATTTACATCGTCTCAAAACCAACTATTATTGACCCGAAAATAAATTAAATACCAATTGACGATTTCAAAACAGTTTATGGCATGAAATCCGAAAAAGCATTGCTTCCGTAGGGCCCATTTCATATCTGTCCGTGAATGTACCCCAATACCGTGCGCGACGTCTTTACAAAGCACAATTAAATGGTATTCTGTTGTTCTTTATGTGTTTTTTTTTCTAATCTTAACTTGTTGCATGAAAACCGGTCACGTTTGGCATATGTGTTTATGTGAACAGGGGTTAAATCCATGTAGTCACCCAATTACTCGAATAGCGTAAACAAACTGACTTCAGTTTGCGCTCCTATCAGAGCCGAGTAAGCCGTGATAGTCTGAAATCAAAACTTATACTAGTACTAGCACCAACCATTAACATGTGCTGACCATTTATCTGCGTTACCTGGATGACAAATAGCATTCGGACAAAATCGCTCTGCATATGCTCAAATATATGAGTACAATTTTATGCCGAATGCGCTCAGGCTAAATTTAGCATAGTTATTAACGGAAACAATGGTGCTTGATAAAAAGTGTTTACTTGAATTCAAAAATGATAGCTGAGCAAAGTTAATTCAGACAGGTTCAAAGATACAAAAATCATTTCATAGTAACAAATGTGGGCGGGCCGACATAATTGTAAAAGAAAATTGTTCTTTCGAACGCAAACGTCAAAACGAACTGGGTCAGCCTATTTATAAAACTACTACCAAAAATAGAACAGAATTCCCATCTGGTATTTTTAAGAGTTGTTAGGTTAAGAAATAAACCGGACATAGATAAAAATAGACAAATCAGACGAGTTTTCTGTTTGTTGTGATTTAATTTTCGTATATGTGAAGATAAACATGGAAAAAAGCAGTCTCAAACCGGAACAAGCTTTTCGATCTATATGGCTTGCGGCCTCTGGGCCGCAAGCCAAAAAGGGTCTCTGTTTTGAAGTGTTCTGGTGACTGGTTTTAAAATAAACAAGACCTGTCCATGTACAGAATGGCTCACCTGACACACCTCCACCATCACATAAAAACTTTAATGCAAAACTTTAATATTTTGCTCACATCGCCGTGTCCACCAATGCTTTGAGATTCGCCTCAGCCAAGATCAGATGAAATTTTATGTTTCACCAGAGGTGATTTTGCAAGGTTTTCTGAGGGACTTCATTCTTTAATTTCTGAAATCTATAGATGTATCAGTTTTAGAAAATGTAAATGTCACCTATAACATTTTATAAACTGGTATTCTTTTTTGTTAAACAGGCTGTATTTGACTCACAAAAAGAATACAGACCCTATTTTTTAAAAAATATTTTTATTTTCAATTTAAATAAGAATAAAGTCTGATAATTTATTATGAATAACAATAACATATCAACATTGAAATTCTTATGCGCAAAAATTTAAAAATACTATTTTTTCATTTTATTTTTTGTTTCATTTAATGAAAATTCCTTCATAATTAGGGGATATACCTTGTATTGTTTCGTCCAGTTTCTCTGTGGGTCACCTGATTTTCAAATGATTCATATTTTGAAAAGTAAAGTCAATGGCCTTTCAGGTGGTGTGCCATTTATATATGTTTGTAAAATGAAATGCAAGATAAATGCGAGGAAACAAATTTGCCAAAATTAACTTAAAACATCTACGGACAGGACATTTCTGACATGTACATGAAACACTGCAAAATATGTATGCTTATACTATAAAATTGCTGTAGAATAGATCAATAGGTGAAAAGTCATTTTTGTTTACTTCATATAGTTACCAAAAGAAAAACAAATCACAATTTTGTGTTTTATTGTATCTTGTTATGTGTTCTGAACCCAGTTTACCATAATTTGAAAATAGAACAACACTACCAACAGAGAATACTGTTATGCAAAAAACCTTATCAAACTGACAAAAACAACTGTACCACTAGTCAAAAAACACTCAAAATTTAAACGATGACACGGGTCTTATATCTCAGCGTGTCTACGGACAAGACATAAATTGAAGTAAAATTTGTAATTGCAATAACTCTGTGGATTCCATTTTTTATACTTCAACCAAGCTTTAATAAATAAATAATGGTCAAAATACCCATAAAATGTGAACATTAATGTAAATAAATATGACGGCCCTTTTGGGTTTTTACTCATGTAATGCAGATATCTGCATTTCAAATACAGATATCTCTATTAATATAAAACATAATATATATGTAGTTTTGAAATCAAAGATATCTCTAATTGAAAAGCAGATATCTGTAATTGAAAGAGATATATATCTAGCTGTAAAATGCAGATATTTGTATTTTTGATCATAATGTAGATATCTGCATTTCAGTTAGAGATATCTACATTTCGAATATAGATGTCTGCATTTCTAATTTTCAATTAGAGATACTCTAATGAAGCTGTAATACATATATCTGTACTTGAAATACAGAAATCTGTAATAGATATGCAGAAATCAGCATTTGAAATTCAGATATCTGAATTTTTTACAAAGAACATATGTCTGAATTTTAAATATATTTCAGTACAGATATCTGTGTTAATGTTCGAAAACAGATCAGTCTTTATTTACTGCACCGTACATGAATGATCCTATCCAGTTCTATTAAAAAGCTAGGCCAAATAGGTTGGGCCTGGTAGTGCAGTTGGATGCACGTTCGACTGGCAACGAGGACGCTGGTTTGATCAAAGTCCAGTCAGGCAATGCTGGACCGCGTAGTGCAATCGGTAGGGCACCTGACTCATAAGTCAGAGGTCCTGGGTTTGATACCCGGTCTGGCCGCATACTTTCGTTTCTCCTTCCGCTGATTCAAGTAGGGCAGTTGTCAGTTACTGGCGAAAGTATGAAACGCTTAGGAGGTCTAAGCCTGCCCAGGAATAGTGTGGCTAGGTTAACTGACCGTCCCAACATTCCCATAGTTGTTTGCCGTGGACGTAAAGCAACAAATCAAAACCAGTCAGGCAACAAGTCCTTCTGTAGGAACTTTTCCTCCTATCTTTGATTAAAGTAGAGCAGGTGTCAGTGAATGGTGGAATGATGGGCCTGCCCAGGAAAGGTGTGGTTAGATTCACTGGGTGTCTTGCCATGACAGTGTTGACCATAGTTGTTTTTTACGGGGTTATTAAACACTTAAACAACAAACCAACAGGGTCTGACTGCACATTAGGCTGCGTGTTTGAGTGTAGATCAGGAGAAAGTGGGTTTGATCCTGCTCCGGTCAGGCAACATCAAGCATGTAAAAAACCTTGAGCAAGGGTGTATAAATTATTTTTTGAAAACAAAAGTTAAAAATAATCGAGTTCAAAAATACAGATATCTGCATTTCAAATACAGATATCTCAATTAAAATTAGAGATATCTGTATTTTTCATAAATAAAGATACTATTTAAAACACAGATATCTGCATTTGAAATAGAGGTATCTTCATTTGAATCGCAGATATCTTTATTTAAAACGTAAATATAGATAGATGCATTTCAATTTGAGATACCTTCTCTGATAAGAGATGTCTTTTTTCAATACAAGATATCTGTTTTTCGATTGGAGATATCAGTATTTCAAATGCAGATATCTGAGTTTCTAAAAATACTGATATCTGTTTAAGTAGAGATATCTGCATTTGAAGTGCTAATATCTGTCAATTAAATGTAGATATATTTTATTCAAAATGAGATATCTCTATTTAATAATCAAGAAGAGATATTTGCATTTCTAATACAGATATCTGTATTGGAAATGCAGATTTTGCATTTAAATATAGATATCTGTATTAAGTTGAAGACATCTTTATTGAAATGCAGATATCTGCATCTGAAATGTAGCTATTTGTATTAAATGGGTTTAAACCCAAACAGGCCGCCATACACGCTTATGGACAAGACATATTTGAGACAACATTTGTAATTATCAGGGATAGCACTTTGAGTTAGTTGAAATCAAATAGCCTCTGCTGCAGAGGTTTTAATGGTATCAAATTTCTTCAAACTATTTAGAAGGGTTGGCCAATGAATCCAGCCTTAAATGGCTCACCTACCTCTATTCTATATCTGTTCTATCCCATAACTTTACTAGGTCGTTGGTCACCTACCTTACAAGAATTCAAGTATCTTCTTCCGAGGAATTAGGCACCTCCATATAAATATCAAAAACGACCGTTAAAATCCTGTATAGACTAGATTCTCCACATCATGGTTTGTCTACAAATAAGGTGTCTGATATAAATGGGTAATGTGGGAGATATGATGGTGGATTATATTGTGGGAGGTATGACGCCTAAGACAGCATTCAGAAAGAGACAAGAAGGCTTTTTCCCTACTTACAGACAATGTTTTCATAACTAAGAAAAAATCCTGTAACCAATAATATACCATAAAACCATAAATGATGCACCCTGTCCACTGTGTCTTGTCCGTAGATCAACATCATACTTGGAATGCAGGTATAGTGCAAACTATATAGCCATTAAATGTTTTAAGTTAACTTTTTATAGTTGTGAAAAAATAAGCAGATGGATTTTAAGGCCATTTTAGACAGTTTACATTTATTGCTTTTTTTAAATATTTTTAGAAACAGGACTTTGCGTTCTCCGTTTTTGACAAACTGGACATCTAGGGTGTAAGAAAATGCACTTATCATCAAATAAATGGTTTAGGTTTACTTAAATAGCCGACTATAGAAACGTTTTTACAACTCAAATGCATAGCAGTTGGAAACTTGATGGTTTCCAGTCACAGTTTATCAAAATACTGTTGGTCTACGGACAGGACAAAACTCTACGGACAAGACAAAATTGCACTTTTTTCATTATTGCTACTCTGTCTTCAGTGGTGGTATTATGTCTTATATTGGACAATCAACAGTAGTAAGGAGTCTACTCTTTAATAAGAATTTTTTTCCAGAGATATGCTACCTCGTAGAGAAAAGTGTGTCTACGGACAGGACACTTTTTGCGTGACATTTCGCATGGTTATTTGAAATTGAAATGTTCACTTAATGACAATTTTTATTCATATCATTGGTCATTTATACACTTAAAGAATGTCTGTGGATTATTTATAACACATTATAAGTACTGGGCACAGCAGGTTGAATTATCTGGCAGATCAGCTCCTGTTGATATTTCAAAATATCTCAGAGCGTCACACTTCAGCAGCTGAAATATTTTTGCTATAACTCCAAGACCAAATGTCGTAGCCCATTCATATAAACTATGTTATAAAGGGAAAGGAATGTGCTTTCTAACAAAAGTTTATTTGACTGTGCATGACAGATGAGTTTAAACTATCTCAGTCATAAAATATAGTATTTTTCAAGTGAAACAGCATAACACCTAGTTTTTGGCTATTTTGGGCTATTTAAATTATTATTGTAAAGAAATGGCTATTCCGATCAACATCAAAGTTTTAGGCCAGTGAGAGATGCTTGTTTCTGACATTCTGAAATGTAGTTCATGTATCTCAGTCCTGTAAAATTTGATAGGCAAGTACATAACATACGTTCAATTCAAAAATGTCATCTGATCTTGGCTGAGGCGTTAGTAAAATTTCTGTCCAAATATAGTGTTATAGGCAGTTAAATTCTCATGATCATGATGACAACCGCCACCTTGAAAGTATGGCATTGAGGAAAATGTTAACGTAATAAAAGGCCAAAGACCAAACAGCCCCTTGACGTATGGACTCCAGAAATGGAGAAATATGATTTTGAAAGGTCATGGCTGCAAGTTGAGTGATGATCAAAGGTCATAATTCTGCACATTAATATCTCATCAAATGATCAACTGAAAAACAGATGTTGAATTCCAATTCTGGTAAGGTTCATAGATTAACAGATAAAAGGCCGTAACTCTGGCATTACTTACTAGATAGAATGATATGGGCCTGCCTCTGCCTCTGTTTCAGTTTGGCATACTGTTTCTTGAGAGCCCCGATGTCAGTTGACATCCTTTCCATATACGCTGGCACCCCTGCTATACCCAGGCTGTCAGTGGGGCCTTGACCATAAGCTCCAGGGCCTAGTGAGGAGAAGTCTGGGACACTCCCTGATCTCTGGTCACCCTCCAGAGCTGAAAATATAAATCATAACATTAGGGTAAAGTTGGGTAAATTCGGACAGCGGGTAAATTTGGACAGTGACATTGTTTCCTTTTTATGTCAGTTTTTGTTTTAATTAAAACAAAATTAACTGGGCAAACAGTCAAAATCCTAATGAGACGGCTCATTATGAGCCATCTCATCTGGATATTCACTGTTTGCAATGGTATGTCCAAATTTACCTGCTGTCCGAAGTTACCCTACTTGACCCTAATGCATCTATGCATTTTTCAACATATATCACCTATTACTTTTATGATAACATAGGACATGTGCAGCAGAACAGAAAAAAACGCTTTGAAAGACTGGATGTAGGTTGCATACCTGTCACAGGTATGTTGATTTTAGGGAAAATTTAACATAAGTATTCCTGTGACCTTGAACTGGGTGAAGGATCCATAAGGGACCGACCATTTGATATTCTGGGGGGGGCCTGGTATTCTTGATGGAGACACAACATTTTATTTCACTGGCCTCTGGAAACAATTTCTTTTTTTTTCACCTTGTGGGAGCTAATTTATTTTTTTTACAAACTAACTCAAACAGGTTATTTTTTTTGTTTAATTTTATAACTGAACTATCAGATCCTTGTTTACTTGACCTTAATATCCTTTTATTTTACCCACATCAGTATTTTTTTCACCTTTTTTTCTCACAAAAAGAACATGGTGCTGTCTTTAACCAGGCCAAGGGCATGGCTTAGCTTGCTTTTGCAGACCAGTGCCTGGAGCATGTTACTCTTTACATCTAAGGTACAGATACAAACATCCCTGTATGAGTTTGGGAAAAAATTAGGCCTTAAATTAGGGAAATTTTGGCCAAAATTTAGGGCTATTTTGGCAAAGTTTTAGGGCTAACATTAGGAATTTAAGGGGTTTTTTTCCATCCCAATATATGGCCAAACATGCTTTATTCGTACTTGAGAAAGTTTGATAAATACTTACTGATAGAGTCACATTATGCATGAATGGCAATTAATAAAATGGCTGAAAGTTATGCGCTAAGAAGTTATCAAAGGGGGGTCTGGGGGGCAACGCCCCCCAGAAGCTAAAGCAATTTGCCAATTTCAATGGCAATTTTAAGACTGGAAACAATAGAGAAAAACTAGGAATGATGATAAAAATAAGGGTTTTTATATTAGGACTTTTGCCTTTTAGAGTGTTTATTTTGCCATAATGGTTTTGTCTCCCATAAGCTAGTGACTCTTTTGCAATTCAGTTTTAGTGGAAACATTTACTTAGTAATGTGGCAGATCAATAATACATGTATGTGAATGTTGTATAGGATGTTTTTGTAAATGTATGCACATGCGTGCCCGCTGGTGTAAACCAGTAGTAGATAATTTTAAAATATTACTATAAATATGGGGGTCTGGGGGGCGCAGCCCCCCAGAAGCCAGAGACATTATAAAAACTCAATTCCAATGGAATTATCTGAAGACAATATTTTTTTTTTTTTTAATTTTGGGTGGAGACAGGTTATTTTTTTCTCTTACTTTTGAGGCCAGATTATTTTTTTGAACCCCCTTATGAGCCAGGTTATTTTTTTCTTGCATATCCAAAGACAGGAAATTTTTTTGATAAATATACCAGGCCCCCCCCAGAATATCAAATGGTCGGTCCCTAATCACCTACAAGCTTGTTCTAATGATACATCCATGCATGTTCAGTGAAATTTTTAGCAAACAATTCAAGAGGTATTACACATACAAGAAACTGTCATAGTCAACAACCATTTTGTCATGTGACCTTAAAAATGGTGTCAAGGCCAACAAAACAAAATCAGCTTTGGCTTGTTCCAGTGATATAAAATACCCATGAAAGTTTGATGAAAATCATCACATCATTTTATTGTTTTCTTTTGCATAGATGTAGGAACTGCATATTCTATGTCCTCCCACAGGGGCTTGTATCACACTTTTGTTCAGGCTACAGTCATAGGTTAGTGTATGTATACATACACTAACCTATTACTGCAGCCTGAAAAAAAAAAGTGTGTATACGAGGGTTGTTCAGAAAGTTCTGATTCTAGCCGCACAACTTTGTTTAGTGGCATGCTGGGGACAAATGTTATGCATGTATTGAAAGCACTACATTTCGTCTTTACAATGATACCTAACACTAGATATATTTTCTTATTGAGTTACAATGCATGTTATTAGGTCCCAGTCATACCAGTGGGCTAATTTTATATGAGAATTTATTTTCAGTGTGTCATTCAAGTGAAAAATCATTGCAAATACAAAATAAATTTTTGTCAGCTTCTCGTCATTTGTTGCTTTCAATATCCATTCAAACGTTAGAATGGCAGCAAACGTTACCGAATAAGTCCTTGCAAAGCAATGCACTGTTCTTATGACGTTATTGAAAACGACGTCAACGTCATTTTCGAAAGCTCGTAGCGGCTACGTTGTTTACATCAATTTTAATTTTTCAACGGTTTCGAATTGGCCCATGCAAAGGCTCTTCCTAACAAGATTTTGAATGTTGAGACCCTTGTATTCGTTACAAAATCATTATAATTTAGTAGCAAGGGAAAAGATGCTACTACATAAAATGCTTATAGTCTAAATTAAAGAGGCAGTATGGAACCTAAATTAAATGTATTTTCCGCGATATTTACAGGTCACAGTTGTCTGGGGACTAAGTTTAAGTAGCAATGATAAAACAAATTCAAAGACTGCTCATATATGAACTATGACCTTCTTAAGTGAAAATCTGCAGTAGCTGTAGGGTATACCTCTTTCATATGTCCTTTAGAAAATATACACCACTTTGCAGAGTAGTCCAGACATATCATACTTTTATATATTTTCACTATCAGAAGTTCTGCATTTATGATGGTTACCAAAATAAGACGTCACAATCAGAACTTTCAGAACAACCCTCGTACATACACTAACCTATTACTGCAGCCTGAAAAAAAGTGTGATACAAGCCTCTGTGTGTCTTCCTGTGATCTTGATAAAGGGTGAAGATGGCTAAAATATATCAGTGTAAGTCTGGTGAAAACCCATCCAATGATTAAAAGGGATATTGTAGCAATGAAGAAAATTTTGACATTCTAAGATGTGACATCTTAGAATGTCAAAATTTTCTTCATGTGACTTTGAATCCAGGGTCAAGGTCAATAAACCAAACCACCTCTTCAGCTTGTCCCATTAATATATCCATATGAATTTGGCAAAATTTCTCCCACTGCTTTACTGCAAAAATATTCTAAACATGCAAAATAGGCAACACAGTTGGTGATTTTGTTGGTATTATTTTGAACTTTCACTAGAAATCATTATTATAGCTCCAATAAACCATTATGTTAACTTTTTTACCTTTAGGCAGGCATTTAAACTATAAAATTTTATTACATTAAAGTGACTTTCATAAATTTTGAAAAACTTTCTCAGCTCAAGCTGAAGACAACCTTGACTTTTAAACGTCTCTGATGTCTATAATTTTGCAGTTGAATATTATACATAATTTACTTTTCCATTTGTTATTAGCATACACTGGGGAATCCAAGCATATAATTGGCAAATTTAATAGCAGGTTCAGCCAACTTTGTCCTATATCTCACTACAATGAATTAACCATTTTTACTACCATTTAACTGCGACGATTTTCCAGCTATTGTAAATTTCTACACAACTGACAATAGCGTCTACTGTATGTTCTAACTTAAAATTGTCCAGTCATAACATTATGGAATGATGGATTTCAGTTATATCAGGACAATGGAAGCTGATAATAAAAGGCTGTGAACTTAAACAGTTGGAAAGATTTCCACCAGAGGAAATGAAACCTGAGACCTCTAGATCAGCCGGCTGGCGCTTAACCCTCTGAGCTATTGGGGCACCGTCCTCACTGACATTAATCAAGAGGCTGCAGGTTTAAGATCCACTCAGGTCATCATCTGGATTACTTCAGCTAAAGCGCAAAAATGAAAATAGTTGAATTTGCAAATAGTGCAGATCCAGATAGATGAGTTGAGCCCCCCCCCCCCCCCCCCCTCCCCCTTCCTCTTATAGAGGTGTGGCAAAAATGAAAATGATATAGTTCCTTCCCCTGAAAGTTTACCCATTCACCTTAAAGCCTTTTCTTTGAGACCAACTGAGCTGCAACACCACAAAACCAACAAAGTGGCATGTGCACCTAGCAAAGACATAGCTCAGGCTGGGCAACTTCCAAGTCTGATCAGAGTCTTTGCTGTGTGCTTAAATGTAAGCTCAGGGTCTAAGCTAGCACTATGCAGACAGTGAAGACTCTGATGCAGACAGAGAAGACTTTAGATCTTTGCTGAGTGCCCATGCCAGCAACTCAAATAATCACTAAGTATCTGTCTTTCTAGGCATTCTATCATAAGAAAATATTCCTTGCACACAAACAGACAAACATTTTAAAGCATCTTATTACAATGCACCTCCAGCCTTAAGTTAATGAAAATATATTTAAAACTAATTAACTTACTTATCAGTCCAGAAAAAATCTTCCGATATAAATCACCCTATATGTTTACTATAAACCATTTGAATACTGTCACTCATGCATCTAAAGAGTATTCGGTCAGGTCACTAAGTGAAAACCTTGAATATTTGGTCAAACTAAGCTGAGCAAACAACGTAGGCCCAGATCAGACTGCTCTCAGATCAGGATCTGCACTATTTGCCATTTATAACATCTGGCAGATAAACTGCACATGGACATACCCAAATTGTTAGACAGCAGCGAAGATATTAAAGAATTTATTTGGTAAATGAATGGTTCTAGTGTCAAAATACATAATATTAGAGTAAAACTATAGTGACAGCTCTTATAGGAAAGTTATCAAAAACTTTATGCAACCACTCAAGACTCAAGTCTGGGCTACAGCCTGAGCAAGGTTTTATGTGTTGGAATCATGCAAAATCATCCAAATACAAGTGAAAACCCTATTATTCAATGTCCTGTAGTCACTACACATAGCTTCAAGAAGCTAATCAGTCCCTTTCAAAAGCTTGATTTTTATATATCTTACGGTGGGTTAAAATGGAGACAAAAGTTGCATGCATCTTGCAACATGTTCACTGTATAAACATCCCAAAAACATAAGTTTCATGACAAATCTGCTGCATGCAACATCACCCAACATGTTGCATGCACATTTGTGTCATGAAACATGTTTTTGAGGAGTCTACACAATTATGCATGTTGCATGTGACATGTCATGCAACATGTGTCACTGTGTAAAACCCCCTTTATATGCCCTGAACATATGGATGTACCCAAACTAGAAGAACCTGTCCCTGATTGGATTGCTCACAGAGTAGTCTCATAATTGAACCGCGACATGAGAAAACCAACAAAGTGGTTGTGTGCCCAGAGAAGACTCAGATCAGGCAGGGCATCCACCAAATCTGATCAGAGTCTTTGCTAAGCGCTTAAAGGGTAGCTAAAGGTCTCAGTTACCTCAATGCAGACAGCGAAGACACTGATCAGACTGGGCGGATGCCCAGGCTGATCTGAGTCTGTGCTGGGCACATAACCACTTTGTTGGTTTTGTCGTGTCACGGCTCAATTATTTCTATGAGGCTGAGAGCAATTTAGATCACATCACCTGATGGAAAAAAATCAACCTCTTCAAATTTTAGAGTATCCAACATTTAAGGTAATTTCATGTAAATATATGTAAATTTGTACGCTGTTATTACCTAATGTTTTCAGTTCAACAATGCTCTGAAACGAAATGTAAATTGGTCTTATTTCAGCTTGCAAAACGGATATAACATTATGTTGGTAAACACACATCTTTTGTGGTCAGTGAAGTCACACAAATGTTTTTGTAAATTCCCACACTGTGAAAGGTTTAAACTGCTTATCCCTGCTAAATGATGTATTTATCCTAATTGTTGGGACAATCTAAGCAATTACTGCAGTTGTAATATAAAATTTGAGAACCTTAGCCATCTAGCTATGTTTCAAATATTGTAGTAGTGCAGTGTAAGATGAATATGAGGAAAACAATATACCGTATTAATCCTAATAAATGCCCCTGCTCTAATAAATGCCCCTGCTCTAATAAACGCCCCTGCCTCTTTTTAGAAAATTATGTTAATATTTAAAATGGCCCATGAATTCACTTTGCTTGCTGGATAAAGTAGCTCTATGATATGGGGTCTACTCTTAAAGGATAGAATTTGCTCTTACGGGAGCAAATTCATTCTTTCCTTTAAGGATTGACCCCTATTTAAAAGGGTGGCAGGAAGTAGCAGAATTGCTTCATTTGAAGTGACCCATTTACCTTTATACTGCTTATTAGAGGCATTTTTTTGGCAGTGACTGATGCCCCACTCCCCTTCCCTCCCCCTCTTTTGTAAGATGCAATGCCTCCAGAGCGTTTAATAGGATTAATGCCTTAATAAGGTACTGAATTTTTTTTGCAAATGGATGAATACTGAAGAAGGAGATGTGCACACATTAGATTTGATCACAGAAATACAGATAAAGGATCATAACTCTGGCAGAAAGGGTCCAATCATGACCCGCGATAAAATATGATCCATGTCAGGTGGTTATAACAATATCGTGAAAGTTATATGAAAATCAAATGAAAACTGAAGATAGTGTTGAGGACACAAGATTTGTCTATGGACAGATGGGCAGAACCCATTACTATAGTCCCCTTTGACAACGTTGGGGACAATAAACACAATTATGTTGGCTACTGTATTCAGTATGCAGTGGTTTTAAATATAAGCAAGGCCAAAGCACAATTTTTCCACTAAATCAAGACTGTTGCTGAGGATGGTCCCCTCCAGCAAAACATGGAAGCATCTGTTACTATTCAGTTGTCAACAATGTTTAAATTTATTGCTGCAACCCTAGTTGACTTTCAGGTAAAATGAGGTTCCATAGCTACCGCAAACATTCAGGCATAATATAAAACACCAAACCAAACTATCTTATAATGAAGTATTATCCATCAAAAACAGCTGAATAAAACATCCCAAACCATATTATTGGTTATCCCCTCGGGGATAACCATATTAAGATAGGAACTCATACTCGATTGTACGCCGTTTCCTTTTGCTTTGCTTTCACCGTTTCCTACAGGTCCCACTATCTCCCGGTACTTCTGTATTTGGCACACCCTGCTACAGGGTACTCGCCAGCATTGCTAATGCTTGATCTTTATAGCTTATATCTTAAAACCCTTTATGTCACCTTATACAAACAGTTACCTGAAAGTTCAGTTAGCACTTTACAGTGCAGATCAATAACATGTTCTACTTGATTAACCCTAAATGCAGGTTCCACTATTTACCGGTACTTGCTCTCACAGTTTGGCGCACCCAGCTGCAGGGACATGAGCTGTAAAACTTATCTTGAAGATTTCATCTCGCCTAATACAAGAATCTCGCCTAACACAAGCACTTACCAGAGACTACAGTCCACTTACCAAGAGCCATTACTAAACAGTACAAGTCATCTAACAAAAGTTAATAGCACTGAAGCTCACCTGTTACAAGGAATTACTAGACAAAAAGAAAAAGCTGTCAAACTCGCCATTACCTACCTGTCTCCACCCAAAATTTCCAAAAAAAAAAATATAGTCTGCAGATAATTCCATTGGAATCGAGCGCAGCCCCCCAGAAGCCAGAGACATTATAAAAACTCGATTCCAATGGAATTATCTGCAGACTATATTTTTTTTTGGAAATTTTGGGTGGAGACAGGTTATTTTTTTCTCTTACTTTTGAGGCCAGATTATTTTTTTGAACCTCCTTATGAGCCAGGTTATTTTTTTCTTGCATATCCAAAGACAGGGAATTTTTTTGATAAATATACCAGGCCCCCCCCCCCCCCATATCAAATGGTCGGTCCCTTATAAAACTTGAGTGCATTCTCAAACTCAAAATAAAGCACACTGATTGGCTGCTTACAAGCATGTGCTCGGAAGCAGCCAATCAGTGTGCTTTATTTTGAGTTTGAGAATGTACTCAAGTTTTATTACCTCGAACCCTGGTTTGAGTCTTCGTTGTTTGCTTTGGGATACCTCAGAATCATAAATTTTTTATTTGTTCCAAATGGAAAATTATTTTAGGCGTCCCATAATAAGGTACCTGAATGATGATTTTGGTTGAATTTCTGTTCAAATATTTAGAGATGAGTGAGTGAACTCAGGCTTATATCCCACCAACACATAGATCGTACAGATAAGGGACCTCAGCTTAAAGTCTCATCTGAAAAGACTGGAGAAGTGAAATGATCGAACCTGTGACCCCTGGATAGGTAGTCTAGCACTGCGCCTCAAATATTTAGGACAGCGATGACAAATTAATACAAGCTTGGGAAAGTCAATAGGCTGGCGATTACTGAACAGTTAAGCACTACAAGATAGAATCTCATGGTGCTTCAGTTCAGTTCAGTTCAATTCTCCTATCGACGTTCCCCAAGTGGCTCAACGGTACGTAAGCATAGTTGCACACACTTTGCGCCATGTGTCCATCCAATGTCATTCAGTCTGTAATTGTGCCGTCGGTCAGTGCTGCCCAACCAGAATCTCATGGTGCTAGTTTTGTCTACTGGTATATTAGGGTCGAGTCTGGTAAATTCAGACAGCGGGTAACAACATTGCAAACAGTAAAAATCCAGATGAGATGGCTCATAATGAGCCGTCTCATCAGAACTTTCACTGTTTGCCCATTTATTTTTTGTTTTAATTCCAAACCAGAGGACCATTGGTCCTGTAGCTCACCTGAGTCCATTCATCCTCAGCACTCAAGGGTAGGTAACTCTAAAGTAAATTGTACAATGTGGCCTAATTTCAACGTTGACTGAGTTGTTAGTCTATGGAAACTTTTAAATGCCATAGCAATGAAACCATGTGGGCAACAATAATAGAAAACAATATTTATGTAGTGGCTAATGTCATGAACATGTACGCAAAGAATCAGCTTCATCCCCCTATATAGTTTTTGAGGAAAAGATTTTTGAATATTTTTTCAAATTTTTTTTCCTTTATGTTGCCATCATGGCAACTAATCAAATTCGGTGATTTGGACAAAATTAATATGAATATGAATCATAGAGGACTACTCAAGAAACATTTCTGTAGGAAAAAAATCCAAATAACTGCAGTGAGATAGTAAAAATTGCGGATTTCCATTTTTCCCATTATAAGCCAATGGCAACTTTAAGTTGCAATAGCAACCAAACTGCTCGGGCAATTGCCAAGAAAAACAGTTTTTAATAGAAGGTAGTACCAAGATCCTTTCTGTGAAGTTTGAGCTTTATTGGTTGCATAGTTTCTGAGGAGATGATTTTTTAATATTCTTTCTATTTTTAACCATTCGGTTGCAATGGCAATCAGCCAAATAGCTCCATTTCCATAAAGTTGATATGGCTGCTTGGGGACTACTCAAGGAACATTTCTATGAAAGTTTTGTCAAAATATCTGCAGTTACATAGCAATAAATGCAAATTTTCAATTTTCCCATTATAAGTCAATGGCAACTTTAAGTTGCCATTGCAACCAAACTGCTGGAGCAATTGCCAAGAAAAACAGTATTTTTATAGAGGGTAGTACCAAGATCCTTTCTGTGAAGTTTGAGCTTTATTGGTTGCATAGTTTTTGAGGAGATGATTTTTGAATATTTTTTCGATTTTTAACCATTCGGTTGCCATGGCAACCAGCCAAATTGTGCAATTAACATAAATTTCATGTGGCTGATAGAGAGCTACTCAAAGAACATTTCTGTAAAAGATTTATCAAATTATCTGCAGAGAAATAGCAACAAATGCAAATTTTCAATTTTTCCCATACAAGTCAATGGAAACTTTAAGTTGCCATAGCAACCAAAGTTCTAAGCGATTTGGATAAAAAAACAGTATTATTGGTTCCCCCTGCCTATAGATGCTGTATATGAAATTTGGTAACAATGGGCCTTGTAGTTTCAGAGGAGATGTCGTTTGAAAATATTGACAGACGGACGACGGACGACAGACGACGGACGACGGATGCCTGCTTATACTATAAGCTCACCTGTGAGCCTTCGGCTCAGGTGAGCTAAAAACTGACATATAAAGGAAACAATATCACTGTCCGAATTTACCTGCTGTTTGAATTTACCTGACTTGACCCTACTTGTCAGTTTACAAAATGTGTCGCACAAAAACATGCTTAATGCATCCGGGAACAACCAAGACTCAAATCAGACTATCTACCTAGCACCTTCATTTTGTGCCTGTATATTTTTCAGTGTCCATACATGGAGACCAGCAAAGGCTTTGATCAGACTATGCAGACATGCAGGCTGGTCTCATTTAGCCTTTAATGCTTCCTTATGCATTCAGCACTATTTTTGCCTGTTGCAGCTTATACATCAAAGACTTTCCAGAAATTGATCAGGTTATTCCTGTATGCAGAAGCTGGCTGCAACTAGCTCTGCTAACTAAGGGAGGGTTTTCCCGTGCTCTAGCTTGTCATTAATGATTTTCAACTTTGCCCCAAGATATGAAACTAATCATTGTCTACAATGTCACAGCTACATACTGTGACAATTCATAGCTCACAGAAGTTCCATCTCTATGCTGCTGTGTATAATTAAATGAAAGTTCCCCCAAGTAAACTAGTCTTGCAATGGCAAACAAATATATAGAGGATATACTCGTGGTCCTTTCATATGAAATTTATGGAACATGCCTTCGGTGAGTTTCATAAATTTCATATGAAATGACCATGAGTGTAAGATTCTGTTTATCATATCATCCTTTAAAATGGTATTAAAAAGCTTTCAAACTGAACCTTATTTCAATAAGAAAAAGCATTGTTGACATGAACATTGTCAAAGTAGCCCTACCCGAAGTACAGTGTGGAATACCTCGGAGGTTAAATTTTTAACAAATGGACAAATTCTTCTGGTACCAGTTATATTATGGACACTTTCTTGCATCTAAAACCTTGCAACTGATCAATTTGGCTACAACTAAAAGTATGTGACAGCTGATGGCCCTCATACAAAGCAGAGAAAAACAGAAGAAAGCTAGAACTTTAAGCACATTCACGAATGTGTATGTGTGTACACATTCAGTTTGCGCACTGTTTGAAATAGTTATGTACACATTCAGTTTGAGTACTGTGTTGAAATAATTCTGTCCATATCAAGTTTGGGCACTGTTTTTTTCCACATTTAGTTTGGGCAGTGTATTTGAAATCATTATGTCCACATTTAGTTTAAGCACTAAGTTTGAAAGAATTTTGTTCATATAAAGTTTGGGCACTGTTTTTGAAATAATTATGGCCATATTCAGTTTAAGCACTGTGTTTGAAATAATTATGTACATACTCAGTTTAGGCTGTGCGACTGGTATTAAGAAGCTGGTATTCCAGTATCTTAATGTTCAATACTTTAAAACACAGGAGACAGAATGAAGTTCACTATATTTTATTTTATTTTATAATTTGCTCTTTGGTCTTTTACTTTATTGCTCTGTACAATGAAAACCTCATGGCCATCACAGATTTTTTTTCCAAACAGCTAATTTAGCACGAGTTTGTGTCGTGCAAAACCTAGCTATCATCCTGCTATCAAAACTAACAAACTGTAGATAATGCCTTCCGTTTATTTTAAAGATTTTTATAAAATGTGTAAGAAAAGGCTCAAAATGGTTTTAGAATCATGCCAAGGGCAATTTGAATACTGTACCAATTACTATCCACCCATACACGACATTGCACAGGGCAATAAAGTACAAGCAAATTCGGTGAATTTATATCCCCCGCCGAAGTGGCCTTGATTTGTTTATGGTTGTTTTAAGTTTCATAAAATTTTAAGTTTCATAAAAAATTTTTCACTGGTTACTTAGGAGGCTGAACTTGTGGATTGTACATAAAATCAAGGGCAATATCTCTAGGATAAGTAAGGCATAAGCTGGAGCTGTTCTTCTTAAGCACTTGCCTCAGCATCACTGCACTATAATGATACATTTTAAATTCGGTTAAAAGAAATTTTGTTTGTCAGCACCCTACTAATGGCTAATTTGTGGATTTTAAATCAATTCAAGAGCATTAAATCATAAACTACTGAAGAGATTATGACAAAACTTAATGTGCACTGCCTTGTCATGACAATATATAATTATTATAAGTGTCATGAAATTTTGGTTACTTAGTTATGACTCAATTTGTTGATTTTAAGCCAATTCAAGGGCAATAAGTCATTGCTTAAGCAATTCTGACTAACTGTAAGATGCAACAATGTGTTATGGTGATACATATTTTGTATAATTTCATAGAATTCTATTCATTGATAAGTTAGTTATGGCTGGAAATGGCAATCCCACATTGATCCAAGGGCAATAATTCATGCACTTTTGATGACATTCTGATGAAACTTTATGTGCATATTCACTTTATGGTGATACATAATTATTCAGTTTAAATTTCATGAAGTATTGCATGGTTACTTGTTTATGCCTCATTTCACTGATTTTAAGTCAATCAAAGGGCAATAACTCATGCATTACTGAATCCTGTCTGAGGAAACTTCATGTGCATCAGCACATTATAGTGATATATATATATTTTAAGTTTCATGAAATTCTGCCCAGTGGTTACTTAGTTACAGCTCATTTCATTGATTTCAAGTTAATTAAAGGGCAATAACTCATGCATTACTGAAACTAGTCTGATGAAACTTTATGTGCCACAGCACGTTATAGTGATATATACTTATTTTAAGTTACAAGAAATTCTGCTCAGTAGTTACTTAGTTATGGCTCATTTCATTGATTTTAAGCCAATGAAGGGGCAATAACTCATGCATTACTGCAGCTAGTCTGATGAAACTTCATGTGCCACAGCGTGTTATAGTTATATATATTTATTTTAAGTTTCATGAAATTCCGTCCAGTAGTTACTTAGTTATGGCTCCGGATGGACAGACAGAAGGACAGGCGGGTCAATTAAAGGGCAATAACTCATACATTACTGAATCCAGTCTGAGGAAACTTCATGTGCATCAGCACATCATAGTGATATATATTTATTTTAAGTTTCATGAAATTCTGCCGAGTGGTTACTTAGTTAAGGCTCATTTCATTGATTTCAAGTTAATTAAAGGGCAATAACTCATGCAGTACTGAAGCCAGTCAGATGAAACTTCATGTACAGCAGCGCATTATAGTGATATATATTTATTTTAAGTTTCAAGAAATTCCGCTCAGTGGTTACTTAGTTATGGATCATTTCATTGATTTTAAGCCAATAAAGGGGCAATAACTCATGCATTACTGAAGCCAGTCTGATGAAACTTCATGTGCCGCAGCGCGTTACAGTGATATATATTTATGTTAAGTTTCATGAAATTCCGTCCAGTGGTTACTTAGTTATGGCTCCGGACGGACGGACAGACAGAAGGACGGACGGATGGACAGACAGAAGGACGGACATGGAGAAACCTATATCCGTCCGCCTTCGGCGGGGGATAAAAAGACCGAAGAGCAAATTATATTAAACTTACCTCTTTACATTTTCGAAGCTGAATAACAATAAAATTAATGACGCAGCAGATTCCGGATAAAATCTCAAAACATAATGATTTCCGACTACTGGTTATAAGCGAATGTATGTACTCTTGATTCAACACTAGGAAAACTGAAGGAGATGGTACAGTGCGTTCGGATACTGTGATTAAATATGCTAAATCATACAGGTATGACATCCCTTATTAAGTGAATAAACCTGACCACCACTAAGTGAATAAACCTTACCACCACTGAACTAGAAAGTGTAAACAGCTTTTAAAATTCGTAGAAGACCTATAGTAGGTAATTCCTAACTGACTTGTTCTTTTTTGAAAAAGAACTAAAATCTCAGAAATCTTACAAAGTAGCCACACCTCCTAATAGAGAATGACCAATTAAAAATCTGTTGTGGCAGGAAAAGCATAGGAAAATATCCGCTAAAGCATTAGCAAGTAATTAACAAATATCAGTTTAAATGTATAACAAACTCCTTTTTGTTGTTAAAACAGGAAAGAATGAGTGTCACCTGTTAAAACAACCAACCATATGTACACAATATAACACAGTAGCAGTGATTAAGCTGTAGTGCCACAGAAGCCAAAATATGTCTATGACTATGTTTGCCACTTAATCCTGATTAAAATGATTGCAAGCTACTGAGATACTATTAAAATAAGACATTAGTTATTTTAAGTATCAAGAAATGAAAACAGGTATCAAATAACCCTTGATGGTGGCTTGATCTAATAACAACAATTTATACAAAATTTTTAAGCAGAAAAGAGAAAAAGTATAGAAAAATGATGTAGGGAAAAAGAATGCTATGGTAAAAATACTGAATTTTTGCCACATAACACTGGTGTTTGAAATAGTTATATACATATTCAGTTTGGACACCGTATTTGAAATAGTTATGTACATATTCATTTTGGACACTGCATGTGTTTGAAATAATTACATGTTTGTACATAATCAATTTGAACACAGAGATTGAAATACACAGTTCAAACACTGTTTTAAACAAACTACATACATATGTTTGTTCACATTTAGATTTCAGCAATGTCCTTGAAATAAGTCTGAACATGGTATTTGAAATGTGAAATAATGATTATATTTTCTTTTAATATGCATAGTATCTGAAATAACTATGTTCATGTTTACTTTGAACACTTTCTTTCAACAAGAGGACCATTGGTCCTGTAGCTCACCTGGGTCCATTCAGCCTCAGTACTCTAGGGTAAGTTACTCTAAGGCCATCAGTCAATTGGTTTTGGTGAAAAAGATTTTTAAAGGTTTTAACCATATATGGGCATGGAGGACATGTTGGTCATGTGACCTGGACGTTTGAAAAAATTTTCATTCTCTTAACCCCTGGAGGCTCTATATGAAAGGGGGGTGCCTATAAGGCCCTTTTTCTGCCCAAGAGCAAAATGTTTTATTTTCAGCTGATGATTAGACTATAGTGTCCGCTATACTGAATCAATAGTGGTTAAGCTCCGTAAGCCCTACTTTTGGAATAATGGGGTTATTAAAGTGGGTGGGGTAAATCAGCATGAACCAGGGGTGTCATATTATAAGCTATATTTCTCCTTCAAATTTAATGGCATTCATAAATACATTTCTTTATAAGTTGAAGTAATGTCTTTGGTGACATCTTTTCTCAAATTCTATCTTTTTAAAGTAAAATCTTATGTCTGCAGAATTTCTTTTAGAGACACTGTCAATTTTCATTAATTTTGATACTTTGAATTCAATATATTCTACCATATCTCTAGAACCAATGGATGACTTCTTACCAAACTAACATGGGTTCGCCCTTGGGAAAGTGCAAACTGTTGATTAAATTTTGGTGACCTTTACCTTTGTTTCAAGGTCACAGTAAGACTTTAATGTCAATTTTAAGTCAAGTTTTTGGCCATTGTCTACACAGTAGCTCCTGAATTGATATGGAATTGTTCCCAAAGTGGCCTAAATTAAACATTATGAGGAGTTAGAGCACTAGTTATGATTAAATGGCCATGGCATCATGATTAAATGGCCATGACATCATCTTCAAGGTCAAGGTCATGGCTAGGCTAAACAGAGTTTAATCATAGATTTCATCAATCAGGCGGCAATAATGTACCAAATCTGAGTGTTTTAATTTGAAAATCAATGTTTAATGTGCACAGAATGACCTTAACCTTGATCTGAAGGTCAATATTTGCCAAACATGATGAAACAGAATTGGGTTAAACTTAAAGGTTATAGAAAAGTCTATTGTAAAATAATGAACTTCTGAATGTATTGGTGACCTTCAGATCAAGGTCAAGGTCATTATATGCATATTAAGCATTGTTTAACAAATAGAAACATACATATTTGTTAAATTTCTGCTTACTAGCTGTGTGAGATCTTTGGTTAAACTCTGTCTAGTCTAACCTTGACCTTGACCTTGAAGATGATGTCATGGCCATTTGATCATAACTAGTGCTGTAATTCCTCATAATGTTTAATTTAGGCCACTTTGGTCATGATTTCCTATCAGTTTAGGAGCTACTGTGTAGACTATGGCCAAAACTTGACTTAAAATTGACATTATAAGTCTTACTGTGACCTTGAAACAAAGGTAAAGGTCACCAAACTTTAATCAACAGTTTGCACTCTCCCAAGGGTGAACCCATGTTAGTTTGGTAAGAAGTCATCCATTGGTTCTAGAGATATGGTAGAATATATTGAATTCAAAGTAACAAAATTAATGAAAATTGACAGTGTCTCTAAAAAAATTCTGCAGACATAATATTTTACTTTAAAAGATAGAATTTGAGAAAAGATGTCACCAAAGACATTACTTCAACTTATAAAGAAATGTATTTATGAATGCCATTAAATTTGAAGGAGAAATATAGCTTATAATATGACACCCCTGGTTCATGCTGATTTACCCCACCCACTTTAATAACCCCATTATTCCAAAAGTAGGGCTTACGGAGCTTAACCACTATTGATTCAGTATAGCGGACACTATAGTCTAATCATCAGCTGAAAATAAAACATTTTGCTCTTGGGCAGAAAAAGGGCCTTATAGGCACCCCCTTTGGTTTCAAAATTGGCCCAGGGGCTTTTGAGGAGATGGTTTGATATTGTCAAAATGACAGAGTTCTGGGTCAAACGTCAAAGAATGACCTTGACCTCTTGTACTCATGAATCTTCATGTACTCATTAAGATGACTGTATATACCAATTTTTAGGCATAAATCTTCAAAACTTTCCATGAAATCTTATGTTCTAGCATTTTCCCACATTTGACCTTGCAGTAAAATAGTCAAGGTTAACCCAAGGTCATTACTTTGAACAATCTTGATAGTACTGGAATTCCCAATGCTACATACCAAGCTTCAAAGCCATCGGTCAATTGGTTCTGGAGAAGAAGATTTTTAAAGGTTTTTACCATATATGGTCCTGGCGGCCAGGTTGGTCATGTGACCTGGACTGTTTGAACAAATTTTCATTCCCTCAATCCCTGGAGGCTTTATATGAAATTTCGTTACAACTGGCCCAGTTTTTTTTAGGGGATTGTTTGATATTGTCAAAATATGAGAGTTCTGGGTCAAAGGTCAAAGAATGACCTTGACCTCTTGTACTCACAAATCTTCATGTACTCATTAAGATAACTGTATATACCAATTCTTAGGCATATCTCTTCAAAACTTTCCATGAAATCTTATGTTCTAGCATTTTCCCATATTTGACCTTGCCGTAAAAAGGTCAAGGTCAACCCATGGTCATAATTTGAACAATCTTGACAGTACTCGATTACCCAAAGCTACATACCAAGTTTCAAGGCCATCGGTCAATTGGTTCTTGAGAAGAAGATTTTTAAAGGTTTTTACCATATATGGGCGTGGCGGCCATGTTGGTCATGTGACCTGGACCGCATGAATAAGTTTTTGTTCCCTCAACTCCTGGAGGCTCTATATGATATTTGGTTTCAATTGGCCCAGTAGCTTTTGAGGAGATAGTTTGGAATTGTCAAAATATGAGAGTTCTGGGTCAAAGGTCAAAGAATGACCTTGACCTCTTGTACTCATAAATCTTCATGTAGTCATTAAGATGACTGTATGTACCAATTTTTAGACCAAAATCTTCAACAGTTTCCAAGATATCTTATGTTGCAGCATTTTGCCATATAAAAGCATGAGTAAGCAAATTTGACCTTACCGTAAAAAAGGTCAAGGTCAACCCAAGGTCATAATTTGAACAATCTTGGTAGTACTCGTGTACCCAATGCTACATACCAAGTTTCAAGACCATCGACCTACTGGTTCTGGAGAAGAAGATTTTTTCAGGTTTTTACCATATATAGGCATGGCGGCCATGTTGGTCATGTGACCAGGACCGTTTGAACAACTTTTCGTTCCTAAGGTCCCAGGAGGCTCTATATGAAATTTGGTTACAAGGGGCCCAGCGGTTTCAGAGGAGAAGTCGTTTGAAATTGTGGACGGACAACGGACGGACGACGGACGGACGCCGGACGCCGGAGCCTTACCATCCTATAAGCTCCCCCGAAGCCTCTGGCTCAGGTGAGCTAAAAAATTCTGTTCATAAGTAGCATTAGTACTTTATTTCAAATAATTATGTTCATGTTTAGTCTAGTTTGAGCACCGTATTTGTACTTATTTAGCTCTGTTCTTGAAAAAATCATGTTAATGTTTACTTTAATCACTATGTTTGATATAATTTAGCACTGTACGCATATACAGTGTTTGAAATAATCATGTACCTGTTCAGTTGGAGCAGTATCTTTGAAATAATTTTATTTAGCACTGATTTTGCATTAGTCATGTATGTGTTAGTTAGAGCACTATGTTTGAGATAATCATATTCATGTTTAGTCAGAGCACAGTGTGAGAAATAGTTTCATATTTATACTGTTCACAAAAAGTAGGGGATATTAAGATATTAAAAATTGTACAAATTAGAAAAAATATCAAATCCATCTGAAACGGCAAGTGTTCATCAGACAAATGTTCGATAAGACATGTCGCATTACAATTTTGATGGTATATCCTGTCACGTGATCTGCGTGTAATTCATTTTAGACAGGGGGTCGACACCCAAATTTCACATGAATCTGTTGTGAAAACAGATCCTTTTCAGATTGCAAAATTTACACAGAAACACTCGCCATGATTCATTTAACAAACTGAAAATTGCTTTTGCACACTGTTTCATCAAAATAAAGAGTGCAAGCCATAAACGTCTAAATTTTTCGGTGACTCGATGCACCTGTACGATTTTTGTTTTCTGGTTTTCTTCCCAAAATGACCGTTTTGAAGAAGAAAAATATCTTTTAGCATACAAAACTTAAAAATGCATTGAAAGGTAAGCTTAGTTGAAGAATTTGAATAAGATTTTGTTTTAATTTACCACATTTTTGTCCTGACCCCCTGTTGGAAACTAAATGTATGCAGACCACGCGACAGGATATATCGTCCAAAGTTTCATGAAAAGTATCTTAACGGATATTTATCTTATCGATACTAAGCATTTCATATGGATATCACATTTGTTGTAGATGCTACAATTTTTCAAACCTGAATATCCCCTACTTTTTGTGAACAGTATATATGGAGTATAGACTGTATTTATTAGGATTAGTATGGTAAATTTGAAGACAGACAAGTCAAGGACAATTATGGTTGAAAGATCTAACAGACAATCATGGTTGAAAAATTGCAAGTCATATCGGGATAATCCATCCATTGATCGGAATGTAGGACATTTTGGCCACGGACGTTTCGGCCTAGGACATTTCGGCCAAATCTGAAAACAAGAGGCCCAAATGGGCCTGATATCGCTCACCTGGCTTTTGTGCAACGGGACCATTCTGATACAAAATTGGTCCAATTCCAGAGATTTTCTCATTTTCACATTTTGCTACTTTAAGTAACAGAGGCCAACTTGTCTGGTCTTTATATATTTACTTTTGAAACACCTCAATGCAAGAATCATTTTGCCACAAATTTCATCAAAATCCATTCAGGGGTGACTGAGATATTGTCAGTTTCATGTTTTGTGCTATTTTTAGTTACGGCAGATGGTGGCCATCTTAGAATGCCAAATTGCAAAAAATTTAAAAGCTTTCATGCAAGGACCATTTTGACACAAAATTGGTCCAGTTCCATTGTAATTTTCTAATTTTCATATTTTGCTATTTTAAGTAACAGAGGCCAACTTGACAGGTCAATACTTGTTAATTTTTGTAACACGTCAAAGCAAGAATCATTTTGCCACAAATTTCGTCTCAATCGCTTCAGCAGTTAATGAGATGTTGTCATTTTCATGTTTTGTGCTACTTTTAGTAACGGCAGATGGCGGCCATCTTGGAATGCCAAAATGCATAAAATCGAAAAAGCTTAATGAAAGAACCATTCTGACAGAAAATTAGTCCAATTCCACTGAGATTTTCTTATTTTCACATTTTTCTATTTTTAGTAACAAAGGCCATTATGACTTGTCTATATTTAGTTACTTTTGAAACATCTCAATGCAAAAATCATTTTGACACAAATTTCGTCAAAATCTATTCAGCGGTTACTGAGATATTGTCGTTTTCATGTTTTGTGCTATTTTTAGTAACGGCAGATGGTGGCCATCTTGGAATGCCAAATTGCAATTAATCGAAATGGCTTCATGTAAGGAAGATTCTGACACAAAATTGGTCCAATTCCATTCAAGGGTTCTTGAGTAATTGTCATTTTGTGTTTGTGCTATTTTTAGTAACGGCAGATGTCGGCCATCTTGGAAAGCCAAATTGCAATTAATCGAAACGGCTGCATGCAAGGAACATTCTGACACAAAATTGGTCGAATTCCGTTCAAGTGTTCTTGAGTAATTGTCATTTATATGTTTGTGCTATTTTTAGTAACGCCAGATGTCGGCCATCTTGGAAAGCCAAATTGCAATTTATGGAAACAACATCATGCAAGGAACATTCTGACACAAAATTGGTCAAATTCCATTCAAGGGTTCTTGAGTAATTGTCATTTTTATGTTTGTGCTATTTTTAGTAACGGCCCCCAGGGTGGCCATCTTGGATAGTCAACTGGCACAAAATTGAAAAAATTCCTTTCAAGGACCATTTCTGACCAAAACTGACCAGAATCGATTGCGCTTTCTTGAGATACTGACATTTGAGCAAAATCGGTCTTGTAAACACTAAGTAGGTCACTGTGACCTAATTCCGCTATAGATTTTTTTCATTTTTACAATTTTTAATCTCAAGGTCCCATTAATGTTCCACGCAAACTTTCAACCAAATATACCAAATGGTTCTGGAGAAGAAGTTGATTTTGTTGTTTTTGATATTTTTAGTAACGGCGGCCATCTTGGATTCTTGACCCGACCCAATTTTACAATTTTGAAACCCTGCAGTCTGGTCATGCTCCATGTGAAATTTGAGACCCATGGGTGCAGTGGTTTTAGAGAAGAAGTTGTTTGAAGTCATTTGAATAAGTTGTTTTTTGACATTGGCATTTGAGCAAAATTACACTCGTAAATAGAAAGTAGGTCACTGTGACAAAACTCCGCTACAGATTTTTTTCATTTTTACAATTTTGAATACAAAGGTTTCACTGATGTTCCATGCCAAAATTCAGACAAATATACCCAGTGGTTCTGGAGAAGAAGTTTATTTTGTTGTTTTTGCTATTTTTAGTAACGGCAGCCATCTTGGATTTTCAACCTGACCCAATTTTACAATTCTGAGACCCTGGAGTCAGGTCATGCTCCATGTGAAATTTGAGAACCATGGGACCAGTAGTTTTACAGAAGAAGACGTTTGAATATTTGTTTTTAGGTGTTGACGGACAAATTTCGTGACGACGCACGCATTGGTATGACAATAGCTCACTGTGGCCCTTCGGGCCAGGTGAGCTAAAAAACTTTAACCACAACATCCAATCAATAAAAAGACAATTTTCTAAGTCCATGACCTTGACATCAAGGTCACTGAGAGGGGGTGGGGATAGTACCTTCGAAAACTTTAGACCAATATCTAACTTCAGTGCAAATATCAAAGGAATCCATCCATGGGTTAAGGAGATATTGGGCTTTATAAAACTTTAACCAAAACATCCAGTCCAAAAAAACTCAAATTTTCTAAGTCCATGACCTTGACATCAAGGTCACTGAGTGGGGTGGGGGTGGTACCCTGTTAAACTTTGGACCAATATCTAACTACAGTGAAAGTATCAAAAGAATCCATCCATGGGTTAAGGAGATATAGGTCTTTAAAAAATTTTAACAAAAACATCCAATTCGAATGCGGACGCGGATGCTGACACGGACGCGAACGCCGACGCCGTGGTGACAACAATAGCTCTTCCTGAACTTTCGTTCAGACGAGCTAAAAACTTAAAACATGACGAAAATTTTCTAAGTCCATGACCTTGACATCAAGGTCACTCAGCGGGGCTGAGGTAGTACTCTGTAAAACTTTGGACTAATATCTAACTACAGTGCAAATATCAAAAGAATCAACCCCTGTGTTCAGGAGATAGGGGTCTTTAAAACCAGAGGACCAATGGTCCTGTAGCTCACCTGACACCTTCTGTCAACAGACACAATTTGTCATGTCACTCATTTGTTACAAATTTGAAACCAGTAACTTTAAAGGTGAGCATATTTTAATTTTAAAATCTCAGTGACCTTGAGCAAAGTTAAAAAAATGACCTTATGTCTTCATGTATTCATTTAGTTAACCATATTTTCACATTATTATATCTAGGCTTAAAAAAAATCCATGAAATCAACTGTTTAAGCATTTACCCATATAAAAGCATAACATACCAAAGTTGACCTTGCCATATATTAGGTCAAGGCCAATGCACCATCATGATTGTACAAACTATGATGGGCCCCAGTTCTCAATGCTACATACCATGCCACGAGGTCATTGTGCCTTTGATTCAGGATAAGAAGATTTTTAAGGAGTTTTACCATATATGGGCATGGTGTCCATCTTGGTCATGTGACCATGACCAGCTCAACAAACTTTGATTCTTTTAACCCAGTGAAGGGTATTCTGTATGAAACACAGCTTCAAACAGCCCAATGGCTTCAGAGAAGATGTTTGAAAATGTTGACAGGCAACAGAATCACAGTGACCTTGAACAAAGAATGACCTTGACCTTAAACAACATAATATCTTCATAGGCTCACTTTGTTAACCATAAATACCAAATATCATCTTGAATGGTTTCTGAGAAATCCACTGTTTAAGCATTTTCTAATGCATCAAAATTGACCTTGCCATAAATTAGGTCACACTCAATGCACAGTCCTGATTTGTATAAATTATGATGGGCCCAAGTTCCAAATGCTACATATCAAGTTTCAAGGTCATAGGCCTTTTGATTCTGGAGAAAATGATTTTTGAATGGGTTTTACCATATATGGACATGGCGGCCATCTTGGTTATGTGACCCAGATCCCGGGAACCAACTTTCGTTCCCCCATCCCACTAAAACTCCATATGAACTTTGGCTTCAATCGGCGAAGTGGTTTCAGAGGAGAAGATGTTTGAAAATCTTGACGACAGATGGACGGACCGAATGACCTTGACCTTTAGTGACATAATATCTTCATTTGTTCATTTAGTTGACCATGTATACCAAGTATTGTACCTTAGACTTAAATAGTTTCTGAGAAATCCACTGTTTAAGCGTTTTCCCATATAAAAGCCTAATGTAATAAAGTTGTCAATGTCATAAATTAGGTCTAAATTAGATCTAGGTCATCGCAAGGTCATCATTTGTATAAACTATGATGAGCTTGCACGCCCAATGCTACATACCATGTTTCAAGGTCATAGGCCTTTTGGTTCTGGAGAAGAAGATTTTTGAAGGATTTTCACCATATATGGGCATGGAGGCCATCTTGGTCATGTGACCCGGACCCCGCGTATAAACTTTCATTCCCCCAAACCCACTGAGACTCCATATGAAATTTAGCTTCAATCGGCCCAGTGGTCTCTGAGGAGATGTTTGAAAATCTTGACAACTGACGGACTGACAGGATGACCTTGACCTTTAGTGACATAATATCTTCATTTGTTCATTTGGTTGACCATGTATACCAAGTATTGTACCTTAGACTTAAATAGTTTCTGAGAAATCCACTGTTTAAGCGTTTTCCCATATAAAAGCCCAACATACCAAAGTTGACCATGTCATAAATTAGGTCAAGGTCATTGCAAGGTCATCATTTGTATAAATTATGATGGGCCCGCATGCCCAATGCTACATACCAAGTTTTAAGGTCATGGGCCTTTTGATTCTGGAGAAGAAGATTTTTAAAGGGTTTTTACCATATATGGGCATGGCGGCCATCTTGGTCATGTGACCCAGACCCCGCATATAAACTTATGTTCCCCTATCCCACTGAGACTCCATATAAAATTTGGCTTCAATCGGCCCAGTGGTTTCAGAGAAGAAGATGTTTGAAAATCTTGACGACAGATGGTCGGACCGAATGACCTTGACCTTTAGTGACATATCTTCATTTGTTCATTTAGTTGACCATGTATACCAAGTATTGTACCTTAGACTTAAATAGTTTCTGAGAAATCCGCTGTTTAAGCGTTTTCCCATATAAAAGCCTAACGTACCAAAGTTGACCATGTCATAAATTAGGTCAAGGTCATCGCAAGGTCATCATTTCTACAAACTATGATGGGCCCGCATGCCCGATGCTACATACCAAGTTTCAAGGTCATAGGCCTTTTGGTTCTGGAGAAGAAGATTTTTGAAGGGTTTTTACCATATATGGGCGTGGCGGCCATCTTGGTCATGTGACCCAGATACCCCGAACGAACTTTTGTTCACCCAAACCCATGGAGGCTCCATATAAAATTTGGCTTTGATCAGCCCAGCGGTTTCAGAGAAGAAGACCTTTTAAAATGGTGGACGGACGGATGGACGACGGACGGACTACGGAGGCCTGCCTATACTATAAGCTCACCTATGAGCCTTCGGCTCTGGTGAGCTAAAAACTTAAACCATAACATCCAATCAATAAAAAGACAATTTTCTAAGTACATGACCTTGACAACAAGGTCACTGAGTGGGATGGGGTTGGTACTCGAAAATCTTTGGACCAATATCTAACTACAGTGCAAGTATCAAAAGAATCCATCCATGGGTTACAGAGATATTGGGCTTTAAAAAACTTTAACCAAAACATCCAGTCCAAAAAAACTCAAATTTTCTAAGTCCATGACCTTGACATCAAGGTCACTGAGTGGGGTGGGGATGGTACCTTGACAAACTTTCGACAAATATCTAACTACAGTGCAAGTATCAAAAGAATCCATCCATGGGTTAAGGACTTATAGGTTTTTAAAAAACTTTAACCAAAACATCCAATCCGGACGCCGACGCTGACGCCAGGGTGACAACAATTGCTCTTCCTGAACTTTCGTTCAGGCGAGCTAAAAATGGACAAACAAAGGGAATGCTAAGCAAGAAGAGGCTGATGTATTCATATATATAATACAACTACACATTACCAAGGTTTGTACCAAATTTCAAATACCCTTACTAGCAATTCCTGAGAAATCTCTAATAGAAATTAAATTGGAGAGAAAGAAAAAAAGAACAAAGGGAATGATAAGCAGGAGAAACCTGATTCTCTCTCATATAGTATAACTAGTCATACCCAAGGTTTGTACCAAATTACAAAATCCTAGCTCACTCGATTGCGATTCTTGAGAAATCTTTGACAAAAATTTAATTGGATAGAAACTAGAGAGAAAGAAAAACTGGACAAACAAAGGGAATTATAAGCTGGAGCAGGCTGATTCTCTCTTACACTGTACAACTCATCATACCCAACGTTCCTACCAAATTTCAAATATCCTTTCTGCGGTGGTTTTTGAGAAATCTTTTTCAGAAATTTAATTGGAGAGAAAGAAAAAATGGACAAACAATGGGAATGATAAGCAGCAGAAGGCTGATTCTATCTTACACAGTGCAACTAGTCATAGTTAACGTTTGTACCAAATTTCAAAATCCTAGCTGTAGTGGTTCCTGGAAAATCATTGACAAAAATTTAATTGGAGAGAAATTGGAGAGAAAGAAAAACTGGACAAACAAAGGGAATGATAAGCTGAAGCAGGCCGAGTCTCTCTTACACGGTACAACTAGTCATACCCAACGTTTCTACCAAATTTCAGATACCCTTACTGTAGAAGTTTTTGAGATAGCTTTGACAGAAAATTAATTGGAGAGAAAGAAAAAATGGACAAATAAAGGGAATGATAAGTAGCAGGAGGCTGATTCTCTCTTATACTGTACAACTAGTCATGCCCAATGTTTGTACCAAATTTCAAAATCCTAGCTGTAGTGGTTCCTGAGAAATCTGTAAAAGAAACAAGAGGGCCATGGTGGCCCTGAATCGCTCACCTGAGCATTAATCAGTTCACTGGCTCTGGTGAAGATTTATAAGAGTTTTTGCCATACTAAAATTTGACCTAGTTTTTGACCCGACATGACCCAGTTTCAAACTTGGCCTGGATATTGTAAGAATAAACATTCTGACACAGTTTCATTGAGATTGGATCAAAACTGTGCCCTCTGGAGCGTATACAAGGTCGTTCTTATATTTGACCTAGTGACCAAGTTTTTGACCCGACATGACCCAGTTTCAAACTTTAAACTTTACCTAGATTTCATTAAGATAAACATTCTGACAGAGTTTCATGAAGATTGGATCAAACCTTTGCCTTCTAGTGCTTACACAACGTTTTTCTAAGATTTGACCTAGTGACCTAGTTTTTACACGACATGACCTACTTTCAAACTTGGCCGAGAGTTTATGAAGATAAACATTCTGACAAAGTTTCATAAAGATTGGATCAAAACTGTGTCCTCTAGAGCGTAAACAAGGTTTTTCTAAGATTTGACCTAGTGACCTAGTTTTCAACCCGACATGACCCAGTTTCAAACTTGTCCTACATTTTATGAGGATAAACATTCTGACAAAGTTTCATGAACTTTGAATCAAAACTGTGCCTTCTAGAGCGCACACAAGATTTTTCTAAGATTTGACCTAGTGACCTAGTTTATTACTCGACATGACCCAGTTTCGAACTTGGCCTAGAGTTAATGGAGATAAACATTCTGACAATGTTTCATAAAAATTGGATCAAAACTGTGTCCTCTAGAGCGTACACAAGGTTTTTCTATGATTTGACCTAGTGACCTAGTTTTTGACCCGACGTGACCCAGTTTCGAACTTGTTCTAGATATTATGAGGATAAACATTCTGACAAAGTTTCATGAACTTTGGATCAAAACTGTGTCCTCTAGAGCGTACACAAGGTTTTCCTATGATTTGACCTAGTGACCTTGTTTTTGACCCGACATGACCTACTTTCAAACTTGGCCAAGAGTTTATGGAAGTTAACATTCTAACAAAGTTTCATAAAGATTAGATCAAAACTGTGTCCTCTAGGGCGTACACAAGGTTTTTCTATGATTTCACCTTGTGACCTAGTTTTTGACCCGACATGACCCAGTTTCAAACTTGTCCTACATATTATGAGGATAAACATTCTGACAAAGTTTCATGAACTTTGGATCAAAACTGTGCCTTCTAGAGCGTATACAAGGCTTTTCTATGATTTGACCTAGTGACCTAGTTTTTGACCCAACAAGACCCAGTTTCGAACTTGGCCTAGAGTTTATAGAGATAAACATTCTGACAATGTTTCATAAAGATTGGATCAAAACTGTGTCCTCTAGAGCACACACAAGGTTTTTTATATGATTTGACCTAGTGACCTAGTTTTTGACCCGACATGACCCAGTTTCAAACTTATCCTAGATATAATAAGCATAAACTTTCTGATTAAGTTTCATGAACTTTGGATCAAAACTGTGCCTTCTAGAGCGCACACAAGGTTTTTATAAGATTTGACCTAGTGACCTAGTTTTTGACCTGACATGACCCAGTTTCGAACTTGGCCTAGAGTTTATGAAGATAAACATTCTGACAAAGTTTCATAAAGATTGGATCAAAACTGTGTCCTCTAGAGAGTACACAAGGTTTTTCTATGATTTGACCTAGTGACCTAGTTTTAGACCCGACGTAACCCAGTTTCAAACTTGTCCTAGATACTATAAAGATAAACATTCTGACAAATTTTCATGAACTTTGGATGAAAATTGTGCCCTCTAGAGCGTACACAAATTTTTTCTAATATTTGACCTAGTGACCTAGTTTTTGACCGGACATGACCCAGTTTCAAACGTGGCCTAGATTTTATGGAGATAAACATTCTGACAAAGTTTCATAAAGATTGGATCAAAACTGTGTCCTCTAGAGCGTACACAAGGTTTTTCTATGATTTGACCTAGTGACCTAGTTTTAGACCCGACGTGACCCAGTTTCAAACTTGTCCTAGATACTATGAGGATAAACATTCTGACAAAGTTTCATGAACTTTGGATCAAAACTGTGTCCTCTAGAGCGTACACAAGGTTTTTCTAAGATTTGACCTAGTGACCTAGTTTTTGACCCGACATGACCCAGTTTCGAACTTGGCCTAGAGTTTATGGAGATAAATATTCTGACAAAGTTTCATAAAGATTGGATCAAAACTGTGTCCTCTAGAGTGTACACAAGGTTTTTCTATGATTTGACCTAGTGACCTAGTTTTAGACCCGACGTGACCCAGTTTCGAACTTGTCCTAGATACTATGAGGATAAACATTCTGACAAAGTTTCATGAACTTTGGATGAAAACTGTGCCCTCTATAGCGTACACAAGGTTTTTCTAAGATTTGACCTAGTGACCTAGTTTTTGACCCGACATGACCCAGTTTCGAACTTGGCCTAGATTTTATTAAGAATAACATTCTGACAAAGTTTCATAAAGATTGGATCGAAACTGTGCCCGCTAGAGTGTACACAAGCAAAAGTTGACGGACGTCCGGACGGACGTCCAGACGCACGTACGACGGACGACGGACATCACGGTATCCCAAAAGCTCACCCTGAGCACTTCGTGCTCAGGTGAGCTAAAAATGGGGAAATGAAAATGTGCTACTGTAAACCATTTAAAGTTACATAGATGGTTTTCTGCACACATGTCACAAAAGTGTGTGATTGGTCAAAATGGGTGCACCACAGATTCATCAGCCATATGTTTGCATATAAAGTAAATATTATCGGCATCACATCAATGTCGCCATGACACTGGCCAATGAGTGGGGATTGCATATATTCCAAATTATGCTGAAAATGACTTTAAAAGTATTTAAGGGCTATAAACCTAACAAAACACTTAACCAAATATCATATAAGGCCCTAGTTCAAGTAGTTGAAATAGTTGTTCACAGTGTTTTTTGCGTTGAAATGCTCATAAAGACCTTAAAGATGTTGAAAGTCCATAAAACTTCAAGAGAACAACAACAAATCATTGGACTTCATTAAGACTAGCTTTAAGTTACTCATATGAGTACTTGATTTAATTATTAAAAGTAATTTTTGGATAAAGGTCGAAATGTCCACCCCTGACAATTTCTGTGGCCAAACAGTCCTAGGCCAAATAGTCCAAGGCCGAAATGTCCAAGGCCGAAATGTCCTAGGCCGAAATGTCCAAGCACCTATTGAGCCATACTGATTTTTGCACAGAACAAGTACTTCCTAACTTTGTAACTGAAAACACCTCTTTCAAGTACAGGGCTTGGCAGTCTTAAAGATCAAGTCTATTATCAAACAGCTGCATGTGAGGTGTCAATTAAATCTACCAATCACTGCTATTAGTTGAGTTATTGTCTTGTAAAACAGAATGTCAATTGCTATTTAAGGCTATTTTGCATGTTATATTGCACATAAAACAGTTGCCACGAAAGCTTTTCTTAGTCTAAAACAAGGAACAAACCTGCAACTTTAATCTCCATCCAGTTCAATGAAAAAAAAAATATCTTTAACCAAACTGCAAACAGTCTATAATATAACCTGCTGACGACAAAGTTAGCGTCTATTACAATGATTTTCCTATAGCCACAATAGGAGTTAGTCATCAACGTTAAACTGGTCAATAACAACAACATGTTTCCATGAGAGAAAAGTTATCATATAAACTATTAAAATGCAGGTGCAGCATATTAGTTGCGTGCCAATATATTTGTATGAGAAACGCAACAATCTATTATGTTGCGCGTCACTTGACATTGGAGAACCATTGTAACATATGTTAAATCATACAATACTGAACAAAATTGTCATGTTTGAAGTTTCTGATACTCTTTACATGATTCTATATTGAACCATCAATCAATTCTGATACAAAACTGCTTACAGAATTTTCTCTAATAAGTATGCCAGGGTGAGGTGAGTGGGTGGGGGTGGTGGGCAGAACCCGCATCACAGGTAATGTGCTAGTTTGAGTCAATTCTGCCTCATCCTAAATACTATTTTAAGGCCTTAAATTTCAGCTCTGATTTAGGTTTATTGCCTGCGAGCTTGTTGGTAAATGTTGTGTATTTGGTCATGAGCAAGATCTGATCACATACATATGGCTCCCTTGCCTCAACTGCTCATTATTTCTGGTCCTTTATCACTCTCTGAGAATCCAGTTTGGCAAAAGTACTGGTTTCCTGTATTGCTCCATCCAGTTTGGCAAGAGTACTGGTTTCCTGTATTGCTCCATCCAGTTTGGCAAGAGTGCTGGTTTCCTGTATTGCTCCATCCAGTTTGGCAAGAGTACTGGTTTCCTGTATTGCTCCATCCAGTTTGGCAAGAGTGCTGGTTTCCTGTATTGCTCCATCCAGTTTGGCAAGAGTGCTGGTTTGCTGTATTGCTCCATCCAGTTTGGCAAGAGTGCTGGTTTCCTGTATTGCTCCATCCAGTTTGGCAAGAGTGCTGGTTTCCTGTATTGCTCTATCCAGTTTGGCAAGAGTGCTGGTTTTTCTGTATTGCTCCATCCAGTTTGGCAAGAGTACTGGTTTCCTGTATTGCTCCATCCAGTTTGGCAAGAGTACTGGTTTCCTGTATTGCTCCATCCAGTTTGGCAAGAGTACTGGTTTCCTGTATTGCTCCATCAAGTTTGGCAAGAGTACTGGTTTCCTGTATTGCTCCATCCAGTTTGGCAAGAGTACTGGTTTCCTGTATTGCTCCATCCAGTTTGGCAAGAGTACTGGTTTCCTGTATTGCTCCATCCAGTTTGGCAAGAGTACTGGTTTCATTGCGGTTGCATTTGTTTTATGTTCGGTGCTGTTTAATTTATTGTGTTCTCAGTTTAATCCTTCTATCATAAAAATAGAAAATAGGTAAAAATAATTGTTAAATGTTTTTCATATAATTTGCTTAGTCCGCTGTTGGTCTAAATTATTTAGTTCAATAAAGATAGCTGAGTTGCCATCTATTTGGGAAAGAGCTGCTGACTCGGCTTATCACTCGTAATTTATTGTTTGTTGGGATGTCTTTGTCAATCTTTCCCTTTGATGTTGAGGATAGGGTTTGGGATCTGATTCAGTCAGTTCCTGAAGTGTAGTTACTCTTTAAATTCCTGTATTGCTCCATCCAGTTTGGCAAGAGTGATGGTTTCCTGTATTGCTCCATCCAGTTTGGCAAGAGTGCTGGTTTCCTGTATTGCTCTATCCAGTTTGGCAAGATTGCTGGTTTCCTGTATTGCTATATCCAGTTTGGCAAGAGTGCTGGTTTCCTGTATTGCTCTATCCAGTTTGGCAAAAGTGTTGGTTTTCTGTACTGCTCTATCCAGTTTGGCTGCCCTCAGAAGAGGACTGATTTTCTCATCTACTAACTTAACTATCACAAGATCACTTCCAACTCTAATAATTTTTCTTTCTGAGTTCTACAGCAGGGGCATACAACCACAGGGGTGGGCAAACATTTAATAATGACAGGTAGCTTTTACTTCTTCAATCATTTATTGCAAGTTTTACAAAAATCCAATTTTACTCTGATTTAATATAGATTTTTTTCCTGCTTTCATGCATTTACTTAACATAAGGGCAAAGGCATACAACTCCCATGTGACAAATTTTTAACACAAAAGTTCTAACAGTAACTATTTACTTGCAAAAACAGAAAACAGGTACCCTTGTAACTCTAAAACCTTGACTAGTAGAAAACGGGTGCCCTTGTAACTCTAAACCTTGACTAGTAGTCCTCTGCAGCAGAAATAAGTCACCATGACCAAGTTTGCTGCAGGTAACCCCCTGGAGTGGTGGGTACATTAACTTTGGAGTAACAAGGCTGACATGTGGACTTCTTTCTGAAGTATCCATAAATGGATGAAGGAATGCACACATTAACAAATTAATAAACTAACAAGTGGCTAAAGAGAGAGATGTATTCCTGCTAATGACTCATCAAAACTCTAGCATCTGTTTTGCACACATCCTCCTAATTGGATAAATCCAACTTGTATTCCTTTAAAATTGAAAATAATATCCATTTAGTCTGATAATGTTCTGCAACGGATATTCCCAGAAGCCTGAATTCCGAGAGCTCACATTCATCAAGTGAAGGACATGCGAAAAAAAATGTTTTTACTGCGGCATAACAGTAGGGATGCAAACAGCAAAGGCTCAGATCAACCTGCACATTGTGCAGGCTGATCGGAGCCTTTACTGTTTGCAAGCACCATGTATGAATGATGATAGATGACTTAAAGTTTCATGGTCCTTTCAACAGTATTTCAGTCATACTGAGCCAATGGAAGGATGATAATGAAAGACCTGAAGGAATCTTACAAATGTAAAATAAAGACTAATAAGATTGAACAGAATGATTTGATTGTTGTTGTTCCCAGATGTACTAACAAAAATATGGTTTTATGTGGCTAGCCACACACACCAATTTAGCCACATAGAGCCATTCTGTACCAAAACCTAGCCGCACAAACCCAGTTTGTAAGAATGGATAGACAGATGGATGGACAAAAAATATACGGTAACTCTCTACACATACTTCCTTGTCAGGGGTATAACTAAAAAAATCTTTAACTTACAATTTGTTAAGAGAATGACTAGACCCAGAAAGTGAACTATTGGTCCATGTCATAATGGGGATACAAAAGACATGGAGAACATCTAACCATCAGTGCCACAGTCAAGCAGAAAGGAAGCTGAATCCTGGGGTTAATGCAAAACAATGAACAAGTCTTGAGAATGAAATATAGGTCTTGGTCATAAAATGGTACAAAAATGTTAGAGTCCATCTCAGCAAAGACACATACTCCAATAATCTTACTCTTACTTAGAAATGGACTTAAATACTGGTGTTCATGTAAACTTTGATAGCCGAACAAATAAACAGATGAATATATCAATCAACAGTAAACATGAACATTAGCAAGAGCTGAAACATGGAAGTAGTTTGCAGATTTGCAATAAATGGGCTGGACATGGAAGTTTACTACACCATAACAAGATTTTCATCTCAGTAAGGCATGTTATATAGTGTAACCAAAATTTATTATACCAATAGTCAGTAGGCAAGTTCAGCCGAAAGGCTGCATGATCAATCCCAAGCTTAAGGACTGTCAACCTGTTTTCTGTTATGTCCTATTCAGTTTTCCTCTTGTTTTTAAATATCTGATTCCTTAGGGGACGCTGCAATTACACTATATATTGGGACAGCAAATCAAGTACAGCAAGTGAGCAGAGGCTAACATATAACTCCAACCAGTGCTACTGTCTAAGATGGATGGATTGCAGTTTTACAGCCAATTCAACAGTATTTCAGTAATATAAAGCAGATGGAATGGTGATAAAGCTGAATTAAAACAAATCCTGTCTACTGTCAAGAAGATTTCTGTTTCCAGCTGGATTCCAACCCCAACCACACAGTCTCATTCAAACAAAGATTAAATGCGAAACTTTGAGATAAAAGATGACAAATGGATGAACAGACAAGCAAACAGGTGAAAAAACAAAGTGACAAAAACAATATTCCCTCTAACACACTTCATATGCCTGAGGTATATGATTACTGTAAGTATCCTAACCCTGAAGGACTAAAAAAGCAGGCAACAAAATTTACGCTGCAAAATTTAAAAAAAATATATTGTCAAGGTCAGGGTCTACACTGCTTGCCATAGACTTGCTCAAGTCTGTAAATTAATATTCCAGTTTTCTATTTCGTTTTCAAAAGACAGAAAATGTCCTGTCTAAAGCTGTGTAAAATTCCGAGATAACTACTAAAGGGACTTTCACATATTGGTTCATTTAAAGGGACCTTCCTGTTTTGAAAGTGAAATGTAGATAAATATAGGGTCTTGAGAAAGTCTATGCTTGCCATTCCATCTGCATCTTTTGACACATTGCTGCATTGTAAAACCAACCTGTTCTATTTTTATGACAATAACGGCAATTATTTTAGATGTCCCAATTATAGAATTTTTACGGTACTGCATCAACTCATACTCAAAATTTTCAATCCATTTTAAATATCTACATCCTTAGGGAATTTAGGAAAGCTATATATCATTAGATTTAATGGAAAAGTTAAATCATCTGTCATTTAGATTATAAGATTATTATGCTTATCTGCACTGACAAAGATGCAAAAGCATATTGTTATAGCTAGCTATGTTTTTTTAGTAAAATAAATATACACTGCCCAAGATATGAGCACAGATTAGATGATAAAAAATTTTGCTTTAAAACAGTATGTTGTGACAGTCCCACCACAGAACCACCTAACCATGTCAGTTTTACTGATGCCAAAAATATATGTTTGTGTACAGAAATTCAGTGGAATGTAAGACGTCTGTCTGCACACTGTCATAGGAACAAAGTTAAACCAGAAAAACTGGACAAAATTTTATGATGCCACACTGTCGCAACAGTAATACCGACTGTATTAGTCCTATTAAACGCTCCAGGGGCACTGAATTACGAAAGGGGGCGCTATTTAGAGTTTAAAGGCTAATAAATCAGTCACTGCCAAAATACCTCTTCTTAGGAGTATTAAGACGGATGAGGATGCAACTCTACTATTTTTGTCTCCCTTTTCTGTAGGGGTGGAGATCAACTTTTAAAGGAAAGAATTTGCTCCTCTAGGAGCAAATTCTTTCCCTTAAGAGTAGACACCATTTGAAATAGCTACTTCATTCAAAGAGGCAAACAGAAATTCATGAATACATTAAGTTAATATAACATCATTTTAAGAAAAGAAGCTGGGGATATTTATTAGAGCAGGGGCATTTATTAGGATTAATATGGTATGTCCTCCTTTCTTCTAGTTGCTAAGCAGACAGAAACAAGACCTGTCACCATGCAGGATACTTTCACTGATGATGTAATTGCTAATGAAACTTTAACTTTTGTTGCAACCAGTGGCCAAAAAGTAAACTGACTGTCCCAAACTGCAAAGGTAGGTCATCATGATCTGGTTTTATACCAGGTGTCATAGTGTAGCCATGGAAGCATGCACAGATGGAGTTTAAAGACCCATGACCTTGGAGTAGCTCTAATATGGATCTGCTCATAAAACTCGACTGGTCATCCTTTTCAGCAAGAACTATGGCACCATTTCTAGCTTTGTGGCAGATGACATGAACAGGCTACTGATACACTACTGATAAAGTTTGAAGTGATTACCCTATGGAAGCACAGAGATTTGATGACATTTTATCCATAGTATCCACTGACTGACCAATGAATAAATCAATATATGAATGGATACACTATTGCCAACCAGGACACAATATTGTGCTCGTGGCAAGTGAGCTCACTATAAAGTGAATCTGCTCAGTTTTCATCCTTCCACTTTTGCTTTCCAAGTAACTCCAAGCTCCCTAATAAAAAAATAAAAGGAGCCCGACACAACAAAACCAACACAGTGGCATGTGCACCTAGTGAAGACTCAGATCAGCCTGGGCATCTGCCCAGTCTGATCAGAGTCTTCACTGTCCGCATGCAGCAAGCTTCGTTAGACCCTTAGCTACCCTTTAAGCACACAGCAAAGACACTGGTCAGACCAGTCGGATGCCGAGGTTGATCTCAGTCTTTGCTGGGTGCAAATGCCACTTTGTTGGTTTTGTTGTGTAGCGGCTCAAATATTTCATGCATGATCTAACCTTTATTTCTCATGCCTGATGTAGCTGTGGGAATAAAACCAGTAAAACATGTGATGGCCTCTATGTCTTCATCATCAAGGTCATCCTCGTCGCTAGGCAACACCGCCCCATCTATCAAGGAACTCTTCTTACTTGTGGCATTAGGGGTGAAAGGTCGGATGTTGTAGGTGTATTTCTCTCTTAGTTCGTTCAGCTGAGGGAAAGGGAATGGGGCCAGAGTGTACACATGCTGTAAAGAAAGAAATGAACAATTTAAAACATCTACCACAAAAAGCTTTTACCTTCAAACAAGAATTCCACATTGATTCAAGACAGGCTTGTTTAATTACTGAGCCTAATCAGACAATTGCCAGTCAATGAAAGAGTCAAAAATAAAATTCCTTTCCCTTCCACCCAACTAGCTATAATCATCAGCAAGATCCGAGCTTTATTTAGTAAATATTCAGAAAAACAATGCAGACACACATCTGTCCCTGCTTAGAAGGGGGTATTTTATAAATGTATTGATAAAGGTAGTCCCTGATCAGACTGCTCCTGTTGCTATGTTTGCCAATACATTTAATAAACAAATGGACGAGGAACAAATTCAGGGACTAGATGTATGTTGCAATATAACTGAGCCGCAACACAACAAAACCAACAAAGTGGCATGTGCATCATGTGAAGACTCAGATCAGCCTGGGCATCCACCCAGCCTGATCAGTGCCTTTGCTTTACTTAAAGGGTAGCTAAGGGTCCAAGCTACCTCTATGCAGGCAGTTAAGACTCTGCTAGAACTGAGAGGATGGCCAGGCTGATCTGAGTCTTCACAGGGCATACATTCCACTTCATTAGTTTTGTCATGTCACAGCTCATCTTTCTGATGATGACAAATGGATTTGTCCCAATTCAAAAGGGAAATTAAGCCCACTGAGCCGATGCCGATATTTTTAACTTAAACACTACAGCAAAACGTATGATTTGTCTCAGTACAATACATATGATTTGTCTGTACCATTTTATTACTATAATTACCTCTGACTGACTCCTCGTATATCCAAATTAGGGTAATACAATCTAAACACAGTCTAAAACAATACTGGATTCTACCCTAAAAAGTCCCCATGACTTACATCTTGGACCGCAAATAAATTTCCAATTTTAGAAAACTTGAAACGATTATCTATCTTCCACAATGTGACATGCCGCTTTAATGAATTCTTTATTGTCAGCGCAAAAAGCATCCATTACACAATCCTGTATTGATTTTACAACAGAAGCTAGACTGAGCAGCAACAATCATCAAATATTTAGAACAAAAAATTTCCTCGGATAATGCTTTTTTGCTCTTTGAAGGAAACCATTTCTCTTATTTCAGTTTTTGAAAGAGCTTCAAATTAATGAGAATAATCTGATGAATTCTGAGAGAATTTCTGGTAATTCTTCCTGAAACATACCACATTAATCCTATTAAATGCCCCGTGGGCAATGCAAATTACCAGAGGGGGGTGTTATTAAGAGCCTAAAGAGAAGTGAATCAGTCATTGCCAAAATACTTCTAACAAACAGTATTTAGGTGAATACACAGATGAAGTAATTCTACTAATTGCCTTTTTTTGCCTTCTTTCTCAACAGGGGTCAGCTCTTCAAGGAAATGATTTGCTCCTCTAGGCACAAACTCTTTGATTGAAGAGTTGACCCCATTTGAAAAGCCAGAGAAACAGACAGGAATTAATCTATATTTTCTCCTTGGTAAAGCTGATGGAAAACACAAAGGTTGACAAGTCAATATAACATTATTTTTGGGAAAAGGCAGGGGGGTACATATTACAGCAGGGTGTTTATTAGGATTATTATGGCATTGTGGCTGTCCATGGGAACTGCCTTAATTTTCTTGGACCACATCACTTGGGCAGTTAATGCTAAAATGGGGCTACATGTTTTAAGATTATTTTTTTTATTTACCATTGGGAACATATGTTCTGGCCCCTCCTTACAAACACCTCCATGTCCATCCAGTAAACATGTTGTGGCCCTCACTGAAGCAGTTCCAACAGTGAACCATATCTCAAGGTAGTTCTGGCATGGAGCCATAAAATACAGTAAGTTCTCATTTCCCCATGAAAAATGTACATCAGACCCACCTAATGGAAGCTGTCCTAATGAAGGTCACCACTTACACAGAGTCTAATGAGGGTCATTCCTGTTTACCATAAATGATGCAAGAAATTGCCACAATGTGGCCGAAGACCAGTCCACTGCAGAAGAAATGATATTGCCAAGGACACTCATGAATTGAAGTGATCATGCATAGTGGTTTTCACTCAAGATATTTCATTCTATTACAATGAGTGCATCTGTGCATTCCAAATGGTTAAGGAGCTACAGCTGTGGCTAGAAATTTCAATAAGGGCAGATAACTCAAATTTAAACTAGAAAATTGTGTCTGTAAGACACTAATGATGCCCCCGTGCAGCACCTGTTACAGAACATGACATTGTGTACATCCCTAAAGCACCTTTAAAAGCAAATACTAACTACCGGTACAAAGAATCCATTGAAAACATTACACAAACTCCATACCCTATAGTCCAAAAATGCTGCCTAAAATGACTAAGTTTACAAGGCTACAATTCTGTCAAAATCTAGTCTAGCTCCAACAAAAACCCACATGCACATCTTCAATATGTCCACAACATGTATGCACAGTTTGAAAGAGATCCATTGAAAACTGTTAGGGGAGTTGATTACACAATCTCTATACCCTCCAATGCAAACATTTGCTCAGAATGACTAAGTATATGGCCACAATTCTGTCAAAATCAATTCTAGCTCCAACAAAACCCGCATACACATCTTCAATATGTATGCAAGATTTGAAAGAGGTCCATTGAAAACTATGGGAGGAGTTGATTACACAATCTTCATACCCAACAATGCAAAAATTTGCCTAAAATGACTAACAGAGCTCAGCCTAGAGGGCAATTTGGGAGAAATAGTCTCCCTAAGCTGGCTGACTTCTCCCTATTTTGAGCTGAGGGAAAAGTGAAAATGTATTGAACATATAGGGAAATCCAAAATTTGGGCCAAAACTTCTCCCCAAAATTGTGAAAATGCCGCAAAACTTCTCCCTGTCTGAAACCTCTAGGATGACCCCTGGACTAAGTTCAAAAGGCCGTAATTCTGTAAAATTAATTCTAGCTGAGCTCAATCAAAAACCCACATGTAAATCTTCAGTATGTCCACAGTAAGTATGCAAAGTTTCAAAAAGATCCATTTAAAACTGTGGGAGGAGCTGATTGAACAAGTTCCATACCCTACAGTGCTAAACTTTGCCTAAAATGACTAAGTTCAGAAGGCCGTAATTCTGTCAAATTTAATTCTAGCTCCATCAAAAACCCACATGCACATCTTCAATATGTTCACAATAAGTATGCAAAGTTTGAAAAAGTTCCATTAAAACCTGCGGAAGGAGTTGATTACACAAACTCTATACCTTAAAGTGTGACTAACTGATGGACAGACAGACAGGGGCAAATCTTAATGCCCTCTGACTATGTGATGATAAAAAAAAAAGTTGTCCTGATTTTGAAGACATGTTATCTTATTAAGATAATTGCAAATGTGAAATTCCATGAAAATATCCATGCATAAATACTGCATATGTGAACTTTTGAAAAGGGCATGTAACACGTAAATTAAAATAATGAGAATAAGAGTTGTTTTATCCATGATCTGTATCATCAGATGAATAAAAAATATCCCAAAGGATCAAAGGTCTTTTAGTCAAAGGGCAGGCAACTCATTGAGATAAGCCAAAAACTTGTCTTTCTGATTCATGACATAAAATAATGTCTTGCTAAAATGAATGTATCTATGAAGTGTCATGCAAATATTTGATAGGTTAAGGAGCTGAAGTCAGTAAGTCATGGGATTTCATCAAGGATGGATAAAACCTAAAAAGACCAAGAGTTGTTCTTTTTTTTATAATTTTGTCACATTATAAGTGAAAAAAGACCAAGAGCCTTCTTTACTCTTGTAATTTTTTCTCACCATAATGAATGAGTGAGTGAGTGAACTCAGGTTTAAAGTCCCACCAACAACTAGGTCATATGGAGACAAGTCTCATCGGAAAGACCAGAGAAGCAGGGGATTGATCTTATGACCCCTGCTAAACTACCGCCACTCCTCACATACTGATGGAGTCTCATGAAAATATTCTAAAAGGTAATTAAAGGAGCTAAGCTAAGAAAAGACATCAGAATCAGAAACAGAATTGTTTACTGGTGATACGTCCAAAGACAATCATTCACCAGGACCTGTGAATCAGGGAAGCTAGTCCCTAGCCCTTATAAGAGAAGTAAACTTAGTAACTGAATCCTCTGCACACTCAGCAGCAGAAATAAGTGAATCTTCCAGAGAATTCCAATCTCTAATAGTCTGGGGGAAGAAACTGGACTTGTAAATGTCAGTCCCAGCCAATGGGGTTTGAAATGTCAGGGAATGATGATTCCTGGTACGCCTATTTGGGGGAACAAGGTCATTTATGGGTATACTGGCTGCACCCCTCAGACCTTTGTAAAGCATTATAAGTCTACTATCTTTCCTTCTCTTTTTTAGGGATTCCCACTTAAGTTTCTCCAGAATGCCAGTCATACTCCCAGTTTCATATGTGTAATTTCCCGTTACAAATCTAGCTGTCCTTTTCTGCACCTTCTCAAGTTCATCTTGAAGAATTATACTTTGAGGGTCCCAAACTGAACTGCCATACTCCAGGACTGGACGCACCAGTCCCTTGTATGCTGACTCCTTAACATCTTGTGGACATGCTGCCAAGTTACGTCTGAGGAAGCCGAGGGTCCTATTAGCTTTTGTGCAAATATTACTGACATGTGTGTTCCATTTCAAATCATTGGCAATGGTTATGCCGAGATACTTGATAGTTTCTACATTACTAAGGACCGTTCCCTCTAAGGTATAGGAAGCATTGATCTTCTTGATCCGTTTCCTTGTAATTTGCATTATATTGCATTTAACAGGTTGAAATCTCATGCCCCAACTCCTTGCCCAACAACCTAAATGATCTATATCCTCCTGAAGTTTCACAGTGTCTTCAATATCTCTGATTTCACGATAGCAAACACAGTCGTCAGCAAAAAGTCTTAATTCCGAGTCAATATTTTCTGTTATATCGTTAATGTATAACGAGAACAACAATGGTCCAAGCACAGTGCCCTGGGGGACACCTGACAAAACCGGGGCCCAATCCGACTTAACTCCATTTACCACCACACGCTGCTGCCTGTAACAGAGAAAAGAATCTATCCATTTCAGAGTCTTCCCACCAATACCATAGCCGTATAGCTTACATTTAAGTAATTCATGAGGGGGAGTGTCAAAAGCTTTCTCGAAGTCCAAGATAAAAGTGTCAACCTGACCGCCCTTATCCAAGATTTTAGCCCAGTCATTTATAACCGTGATCAATTGAGTTTCACAGCTATGTTTCTTACAGAAAGCATGTTAACTGTCTGACAAAAGTTTATGTTCATCCAAATGTGCCATAATATTAGAGCAGACAATGTGTTCGAGTAACTTGCATGGTACACAAGTTAGAGAAACCGGTCGGTAATTGCAAGCCAAAGACCTATCTCCTTTTTTGAAGAGTGGGCATATATTTGCAAGAGACCATTCCTTGGGGATTTCACCCGAGTCAATAGATTGTTGGAAGAGATGAGCGAACATTGGGCCTAATTCAGATGCTAGTTCTTTTAAGACTCTGGGATGCAATTCATCAGGTCCTAAAGCTTTCGATGGGTTCAAGCCCTTAAGAAGTTTCGTTACACCTTCTGCCGAAACATGAATGTCCTCCATGAAAGGAGCCGAGCGATTAGGAAGGGGGACTTGGGTGTGCTCACTTTTGTTAAACACATCCGAAAACTGACCGTTAAATTCATTAGCCTGTTCCAACTCTGACTCGGCAACACCACCACCATTTCTCTTCTTTAGGGGTGGGATACCTTGAGTTTCTTTCTTTTGACTATTAATGTACCTGTAGAAATCTCTGGGATTAGCCTTAATGTCACCAACCAAGTTATTGACATACAAATCATGTTGCTCTTTAACATCAGCTTTAATTTCCCTTCTCAAAGATTCAAATTTTGACCTAAGTTTGATACTGCCAGTCTTTTTGGCCTTAGCATGTGTCTTATTTCTTCTACGAATCTTCCTTCTTATCTCAGGGGTTATCCAAGGAACAGAAGAGGTTGACCTACTGGTTTTTGAGGGGATATGCTTTTCAGCAGACTCCTGAATAAAGGAGGTTATCAAGTCAAAGTTTTCCTGAACTGAGCGATTGTCCGAGTAACCATTGAAGTATCTATGTTTTGCGAAGTCTGACGCTTCTTTCCTCATTGATTCAAAATCTCCCTTTTGGTACAAAAACACTTTCCTCCGAGGTTTCTTTTTTGGGGGGACATAAATTTTCAATGTTCCTGATATCACATCATGATCACTAAGTTTGTCCGGGGAATGTAGTTCTTGAAACTGACCAGGAAGCGAAGTGAGAATTAAATCCAATGTGTTTTTCTCCCGAGTCGGGAAATTCACCAGTTGTTCTAAACCATGGTCATTCATGACATCAATCAACATTTGTCCCTCTGACTGACTTAACACTGATCCTGACTTATTAAGTCGGTCTGGCCAAGCAATATCTTTGAAGTTGAAATCCCCTAGTACATGAACTGAGGGGAACTTATTTCCCTTGTGCTTTGTCCTAATATGATCTAACTGGTCACGAAACAATTGAAATTCCTCACTTGAGCCACCAGGCTGACGATACCAACTTGCTACATAATGGAAAGTTTTGTTTGCCAAAATTTTAACCCAAACTGATTCTGAGTCGTTTTCTATTTCTGACAAGGGCATGTGCGGAATGTCCTTATGAATGAGAAGCATCACTCCGCCACCATGAAGGTTTCTGTCCTTCCTGAATACATTATAGGGGAATGTTTCAGGGAACAATTCCGAAGTTGCAACTGAACTGTCAATTTTTGTTTCTTGAATAGCCACAACCTGAGGTTGGTGGACATCAAGGAAAGCTAATAAATCCAATTTCTTACCCCTAATACTGTTTATGTTCAAACTAACAAGTTTCAAACCGCCAAGAGTCATGGTAGATAACTAAAAGAAAAAGATACTGAATACCATGACTTGTCCTTCTTATTTAGGGTATGATGAATGCATCTTCAAAATTTCATGAAAATATTCCAACAGGTTCAGAAGTTTTAGTGAACACAAGAAATTTTGCCAACAGCAGGTAACTCATTAACTAACCAAACACTGTCTGTTTCATTCATTAAGATGAGAGTGTCTATGTAGTTTGAAAAAAATATTCTTTAGGGGAAGGGGTGTGGAAGAAAAATTCTGGAAAGGGCAGATAACTCAATTACAAATCAAGACATCAAACATTGTCTTTCTAATTCAAGATATTCTGCCTCATCTGTGCAGTTTCATGAAAATATTCCATAGCACTGAGGCATTACAATAGGGACATGAAATCCGGAGAAGCAAATAGGAATTAATGCGAATTAAAAGAACATTTACATAGGAAAAGAATCAGGGGGTATTTATTAGAGCAGGGTTGTTTATTAGGATTAATATGGTATACAAAAGAGAACAGCTTTCAAGGATTTCTGGTTTGCTTCCCTGGAGGACGAAGTCCTTTCTGAATGGTGACTACTCTTTAAGGTAAGAATTTGACCCAAAAGGAGCAATTTTATGTTAAAACTGTCTAACCTAAGTAGGTTAACAGGGCACTTTAAACTTGTACATAAATGAAACAGTATGCAATACTATTTGAACTGCAATGAAATGCCACAGACACCTGCATGATTGTATGCAGCAAGCATAATGCAGCTTGCATGTCAAAATTTGGTAAATGATTGATATGTATAAATCTATCAAAATGCATGACAGTCAGACAACTCCATTAGTCATTCAGTATGAGACTTTTGAATATCATGAAATTTAGCTTCATCCCTGGATACATGCAATTATGGAGTATATGAAAATAAAGATGGCTTTCTTTCCCCTGGCCTTAATGGAGACTATCAGTAAAGACAGGCTTTATTTCAGAGACTGTATGAGGGTATAGTGGGATAGGATAGATATCAGAGGGGAGGTAAAACAGGATAAAAGAAGGCTTTATGGCATCTGAAGCTGTTTTTATTTTAGTTCATTCTATCAGTGTTTACAGATTCTGAGCCAGTGATTTGCTATGACACTGTGCAGTGAAGCATACCACTATTACATTTTCAAAACACAAGTGAGCCGCGACACAACAAAACCAACACAGTGGCATGTGCACCTAGTGAAGACTCAGATCAGCCTGGGCATCTGCCCAGTCTGATCAGAGTCTTCACTGTCTGCATGGAGCTAGCTTAGACCCTTAGCTACCCTTTAAGTGCATAGCAAAGACTCTGATCAGACTGGGCGGATGCCCAGGCTGATCTGACTCTTCGCTGGGGCACATGCCACTTTGTTGATTTTGTGGTGTCATGGCTCATAAGAAAGTTTACAACACCTGTTGCACTGCACTGCAACTGTGAGCTTTGTATGACAAAATAGCTTCATAAGCGTGGGCCTTGATCAATGCTCATGAAATAGTCCTATGACTGTCTGATACATTAATATTCATTCTTGCTTTCAACAGTATTTTATTCCAAATATCAATTTATCAGGATCTAATGGTAAGCCTTGGCTTATATGTATAATCATTACTGCTGTGACATGTAGGTTAAGGTAACTATTACAATAATAAGCTATCTGCATTTATTAGGATTACTTCCCCTACACCCATCATCTAGCTAAGTATAGTGTCAGTAGTTACCCATAATATTATGCATGCATTGGCATGAAAACGTTGCAAAATTAGCATTATAAATACACCTATTCTCTAAGTTTTTTGGAAATAATCTGGAAGTGTGTCTGGGATTTGCATTTTTTCAGGATTTGTATTGTGTTCACTGCCAAATATAGATAGTAAATGAACAACACCTTTTAGAAATGGTAAAGTACCAAAATATGCAGGGTAATCATGACTAAATCCTGCAGTCACTCAACAAAATGCTGGAGGTTTTTCCCTTCAAAAAACGGTCCCAAAAATCTAGATCTATCTTAAAAGAAAGATGGATCAAGATTTTTAAGATTGCTTTAGAATCTAGATCCATCTTATATAAAGGTGGATCTAGATTTTTCCCATTGTTTTGGAAGGGAAACCCCATGTTATAGCAGACTTTTATAAGACTGATTTAGCTATCTGGGTCATTCTAGAAAGGGAAGATTCTATTTTTATAGGGTAATAAATATGGGCCCAGTTGTTCAAAACTAACGACGTCGTTCGTTAACGTGTCGTTAAAATTTCAAACGTCAATATCACAAATATGCCAATATTTTTTGTTGCAAAAATGTGAAAGCTTCTCACATTTTTTCAACAAAAATATCAGCGTATTTGGTAATAAAAACGTAAAGCACCGAACGAGTTGACCTCTTAACGAGCTCATTAGGCTAACGATGCTTTGAACTACTGGTATTTCTCATCTGTAGCTCACCCATCATGGTAGGGAGATATATACTTATCTACTATAGAAGTATTTGCAAAGAAGTTAGAGTCGATCCGCCTAATTTCGTACACTCGGGTAATTTCGCATTCCATCAAATTTTCCACAATAACGTCTGTCTCTCATGCATTTTCCTCCTGCATGGAACAACCCGTTGTAGTGTCGTTATTTTCAACGAATACAGTGTCTGGTTTCACCATTACGGTAAATTCTCTATTAGTTCGAACACCCTAGCAGTTCGAACACCTAAACTCATCTTCAAACTGCTCCTCAAAATTTTCTCATTTAGTTCTAACAGTGGATTTTTCTATGCATTTGAATTTTTAATACTTCGAACACAAAAATATATCGTGAAATTCACAAAAACACGCCAAACTTTTCAAGTGTTTTCAGTTTTGTTTTCCCGACGCAATGTGCAAAGAGAGCAGCTCTATCGGTCTCAACGTAAATCGGGCATCCTCGCCGATATTTACGCTATTGATTAAGATTACGGAGTTGGCTGAAGTTTTACGAGTGCAAATAGCGAAGACTCGGATCAGCCTACACATCTGCGCCGTCTGATTAGCGTCTTCTCTATCTGCATCAACAATGGGAATATACATGTTGAAAGGAGAAGTATCGAGCTTACGAAGTTATGAGGTTGCGGGGTGCGCATGCTGAACTGAGTCTTTGCTTTTCGTACATGCGATAAGGCGCCATTTCTCAGAGCAATTCTTGTCATATATAGCGGAAATGTGCACGTGCGCTAAAGTGCGTTTGGGAAAGATACATGGACACATGAGAAATCCTTGTAGCAAAAGAAATAAATTGTCATAATGACAAACTCTTCTTTCCGGACAAAATCAGTCTGAATACATTCGCAAACTGAAAGCAGCGACCAGCCTGTGCATATGCATGGTCTGTGCATTGAAACAAAGTTTGCAGTAGCCGTAAGATAGGTTTATCACTGACATAGCTGGTTCGTGCGTCTCGAAAGGGCCACAGGACACATCCGATCAGCAAACACCCGCATCATACCATGCATTTGGGAACATTTACCAGTCTTACAAATCTCCAGGATTCACCGATAGTTTGCACAATAATCATTTTCAGATGCGCAGACTGGAATAGGCTTTGCTGTTCGCACATGTAATATGGCACCTTTTTCATGACACGTTGCCAATATTTCTGCACCCTTGGACGTAATATAGGGCAGACAGAAATGGTGAAGATCAAAAGGACCGCATCTTCCAGAAATAGACTCTGTGTGTTATTAATAGAAGCCCGTGAATTTGAAGCAGGCCGCTTGCTGTGAATAAATAGCCAGGACACTGACAAACTTACCTGACGTGTTTAAACATTCACATATTAGGTCATCATAAAATGTGTTGAAATATCTGTCTGTCTTTCGGAACATTTATTTGGAATATTGAAAAGGGATGAAGAGAATGAAATACATGCATAATGAGGACCTATATATTTAATACTGAGAGGCATGAGATATAATTTGCGACATGACATGAGATTGTTTTTCCCCCGGAAATCGTTAATTCAAATAGTTCGAACACTAAATATCTTCATGACCGGCAATTTCTAATAGTTCGAACCCTCCGATCAGTATTTATTTTTTAACTGTTCGAACTAAATGAGAATTTACCGTATATGCCCGTTTGTCAACTACGTTTCGATTGGTCAATACGTATGGTACAGTGAATAGAACTGAATCCATTGGTTCCGAGACAATTTTAATGGGCCTTTCAACAAGGATGGTGTCGTCTGACAACCCTTACTACTTGCTTTTTCAGTGAACTTTAGCGTGAAATCTCCCTCTAAAATTGTCCTTAGGAAACAATAATACGATTTTAATGCAAATAAAATGTCTTGGTCAGTCTCCTAAGTTACATAATTCGCCATATAAGACCTGTACGAAATTAGACTCCTTCGAAATAGCGTTATTTTTCGTTGGAGGGTAAATTCGTACAGTGGTGTCATCGTGTACTAGAACCTCCTGTATGCAGTGTGCATGTTGTGAGTACTCATGAAATACTTACAAATGACCTCCTAACCCATCTCCTTACGATACTTAGTAGGTAGAATAAAGTAAGGGATATGATGAGATGGGGGCTCATCAGGTAACTGGTTACTGGCTACTAGAATTAAGCTGGTGTTGAAGATTGCTATACCAGACTTGTTACAGGGTAAGGCGGAGAGGGCCACACACCTAACATAACAGAGGGTATCATAGGGTCATTGTTTTAGGAAAGTAGAGACATAATATGATAGGGAGATGATTTGTAGAAAAGGAAGCATAGGGTAGGATGTAGACATGGTGGGTCTCCTAGGTTGGTATACGTAGGTTTGTTGAAGTTCGAATGCATTTGACTAAGATTGGGCAAATGTGAGAGGCACGTTAGTTCATACTAGTGCGGGTAGGTTAATGTCATTTAGACTGACGAAGTAATGAAAGGAAAGACAGACTGGATGACAAAAATGGAAATCTTAAGTGAGGTAGGGAAGTACATATATTAAGAATGATAGTTCATGTTAGGATAAAATAGGAATGGTAAATTGGCAGTGCACAAAATATAAGGAGTAAGACTGGGAAGGGATTAAAATGTTTGGTACTTGGATCAGATGAGATGATATTTGATATTTACACAATGGTTTGTGTAGCAACGCTCGAGTAGTAATATAAGTCTGATAGCCACATGCTCTCATCTGTCCTGTTTTACCACAACCCTATCCACCCCAGTACTTTGGCCTATGCAAAATACTTGTAATTCAGCCCCACTATATTCAGGTTTTTGTTTTTTCACTTCCTACACTACACTACGGGACTTACGTATTCAGCTTTTGGTGCTCTGTTATGTTAGTACTCTACCCCAACATAAAATATCATTATTTCATCTCATCAATCCCCAATTATAATTCTGCGCGTTCAGAACCCTACAATATAGTTTATTATTATTATTTTTGTCTTCACATTCTGCGCGTTCAGAACCCTACAATATAGTTTATTATTATTATTTTTGTCATGTGAAGAGTGTCACAGCATAATGGAATTGAAAAGCAAATAGTCTGCCATATCAGGGCACTTAAGGGACAGTTAGGGACTGTCTCCATTTGTTGCTGATCGACGTACGGAATTACTCTCTTCGGTGTACGACATTTCCCGCCCACTGTACGACATTAGCCTATGTGACCCCAGAACGATTTATTGCTTTCTGAGCTATTTCAGTTGCCCCTGACGTATGTATAACTGCAGTATGAACAAAGCAGAGATATTCCTCGTGATTTGTAATGGGAAAGACCACTGTAGGCGCTAAAAACGGCAACGCAGTGTGTGATGGCGTCCAAAACCGTACGACATTAGACGAATCGACTCTACTAGGTAGCATCCAGTATGTTCTCCCAGCATTTTTTGTACTCAGAAGGCTAATCAAAATGTTCACAGATGCAAAATCTCGCTAACTATGATATAATCTCACTTCATTTTGCCTTTTTGGAAACCAATTCCCACAAGATTTTCAACTCTCACTATTTTTCAGTGTGCAGCTCATTTTTCTTCACACGTTAAGAACTAACCAAAACTGCATACTATTATAAGAATCAGATCAGCTTTTTACATCTATAGTCATTTAATTTTATCAAATCTCACTTAAAATCTCATCAGATCTCACAGATTGGAGCATAGAGATTATGGCATGCTGCATCACCTCTTACCTCTGATCACTTACCCTTATGTTGAATTGAAAAGGTAGCTTCTTGACTACTATTTAATGATCCTATGATGTACAAGAGTTGCCTACGTCCACGGTAAACAGCTATAGTCATGTCAGGGATGGTCAGTTACCCTAACCACACTGGGCAGGCTTAGACCTCGTAAGTGGTTAACCAGTACTAACTGCAAATACTTTCACCAGTAACTGACAACTGCCCTTCTAGAATCAGCGGAAGGAGAAACGAAAGTATGCGGCCGGACCTGGTATCAAACCCGGGACCTCTGGCTCTTGAGTCAGACATGCTACTGACTAGGATACACAGTCTGGCAACAAGAGTTGCTTACCTTGGGCATATTGTCAGCATCCAGTATACTTCCCTATTACATCTCATTGGTAATATCATCTAATGCTGTTTTGTACGGAAGAGTTATCTACCTTGACTACTGGTTACAGCTCCTATACTGTATAAGAGTTACCTACCTTGAGCATGTTGTCAGCATCTAGTATAATTCCCAGCAACATGGTGATATTGGCCATATCACCTAATGCTGTTCTGAACTGAATACTGTTTAGAGATACTACACTGTACAAGAGTTACCTACCTTGAGCATATTGTCAGCATCTAGTATATTTCCCTGTAACATCTCATTGGTCAAATCACCCATTAATGTGTAGAACTCATCAGCTGAATTCACTGTCAGGAGTCGGCTGCAACACAACAAATGTTCAGTAAGTTACAAAAGAGGATAACATAAATATTGGAACAGGAATCATAGCATTTTAATTAGCAAGAAGTGCAGCTCTTAGACAACTGCTCCATCAGGAGCAGACTTATCAGTGTCTGAAATGTTTGTAACTCCATCATTATTTGCAACAGAGTATTCTAATGCACTTGCAAAATATAGCCTGACATCTGATCAAATGTCCAAATTTACAACAGAATATCCTGTGATACTGTTGGAAACCTTACATCATTAGGAAATGTCCCTTCTCACTGACTTTTTTGATTTGATTTGTTGCTTAACGTCCATGGTAAACAGCTTAGGTCATGTCTGGATGGTCAGTTAACCTAACCACACTATTCCTGGGCAGGCTTAGACCGCCTAAAGCAGTTAACCAGTACTAAGTGCACATACAGGCCAACTTCGATATATCGAATTCCAAGGGAATGGAGAACCCACTTCGAGTTTTCCGAAGTTCGAGATAGGCAAATTGTGACGTCATCAAAAGTTTTGTTCTTTACATGTACAATATCTTAACTTTCGTAGAGTCAGTATTTCTACAAAACGTGTGCAGCACGAACGTAGTAAAACTGTTTCTACTGAAAACGGGATTGAAATAAAGACATGAAAAATCACTTCACTTAGTTTTATTTTTACATTTTGAATTAAAACAGTTTGGCAAACAACAAAAAGTTTATATTCGTATGACAGCTTGTAAAGAAACAAAGCATCAAAGAACGCCGCTCAATACTGTTCAATCAATTAAATTTCAATGGCGCCTAATTGACCGAACTTTCCAATCGAATGCACCTGACCTGTGACGTATACGCGGTTCAAGGTCTATTAACTTACACACAAAAACAGCTGATCAACAAAACAATGTCTGCATTGTTTCTCCCAATCATTGGATAATTATTTGATAATTTGGGATAATTGCTTGAACTGCGATCAATAAAAGACAATTGTTCGGTAAATCGTTCTTTTTCATTGTTATTGTGCGATGTTTGTACCAATTTGCTAAAAGACAAAAATATGCAGGTTTTTCATTACCGCAAAACGTCTACACAAAATGGCCGTCATTCTCTTTCCGTCGTTTCGGCGATCTTTTTCTGAATACACATTTTGACTTCGACACAAACAGTGGTAAAACACATGGAAAGTGTCGGAGGGGAATCAAAAACCGCTTCGATACATCAGTGTTTTCGTTATAAGCGAGTTCAACACAATGGAGGTCGAAATGCAATATAATATAGGGGGGAATGTTCGGGAATGGGAGATCACTTCGACACTAGCAGGGTTTTCGAGATAAGCAAGTTTGACACAACGAAGTTGGCCTGTACTTTCACCACTAACTCACAACTGCCCTTCTTGAATCTGTGGAAGGAGAAACGAAAGAATGTGGCCAGACCAGGTATCGAACCCAGGACCTCTGACTTATGAGTCAGGTGCCCTACCAATTGCGCTACATGGCCCGGCTCTCACTGACTTTACATCTGGTTTTATGCTGCTGAAAAAACTTGTTTCTGGTGCAAGGTTCAACATTTTGATAGGTGAAAAATTGAATTGAACAGATTGGTGCATTGTCAGAAAACAAAATTTGTGACCATAAAACCAATTATTTACACACTGTTGTAAACATGCAATCAATGATTTAATTCCTCAACTGACAATTTTGCATAGTTATCCCCTAACTGACCATAAATATTGGGGCAAAAGTGATTTTGCAAATCAGACTGCTCTTGAGTATCAGTATGAACAGAATCTGCACCTTTTGCCCTTCTGACAGCCACTTTTTGACATGTTGATAGCTATCCATACATTGCCTGTTCAATTTTAGGTGCATGACCAGACTTTCAACATAGGACTTTAGAATATATCCTTCAGTCTATGCATAATTATGTGAAAATATCCTTCAGTCTATGCATATGTTTGTTTCTGTATGACTCAACAATATGAAGTGTTACATCAACAATATGAAGTGTATACATTGTGTACCCAATTCCTCTTATGAGTTTTAAACAGATTAATTTGAAACTTGGTATACTTCTTAGCAATCTTAGGCAAGGACTGAAAAATGTTTTGTAAACTTCCTACATCAAATATTTTACAAGTTCTGTTTCTTTGCAGACTCAACTTGTGATCCCTCTGTAGAACCATCTCTAAATCTGTGAGACAGTTTTACTGTGGATCACAACATAAGTCTTATCGAGAATTACCTTGAGAGTTTCCCCCAGATTGTCAGTGCAGTTCTCAGCAGTATCTCTGAACCCTCCAGCATGATCGAGTCCCAGACCCTGAGCACAGTAGACTTTGGCAGACACGTGGCAAACAATGTCAGAAACCATTGCATAGTGAACACATTAGTCAGTGGAGGTTCGTAACAGCCACCTGAAAATATTAGGAGAAACACTAACATTTTTAATGCTCAATAAGGGGACATGTAAAAAAAAGATAGCATTGGTCCTTTAGGAGCAGTCTTATCAGGGCATGCACTGTTTGCTGTCCCACCAACTATCTTGAACACATCACTGGTTCCTAAAATCAGTTTGTTGAAATTTTAATACCATACAGGAATCAATATATTTCACAACTCTAGATTCAGAGTATTTAAGTCAAATTCTTTCCTTTGATATTAGATGCCATTTTGGAAGGGCTGCTTCATCAAGGAAACCAAACAGGAGTTCACATAGGTTGTTTCCCTTTGTTAAAATGTTAGGAAAACATGGAGCTGTAACCATTCACTGTAATGATAGTTATGGGATAATTTTCCTTTTCTTCCATAAAACAAGGGACCAAAGTGGACCTACATTGTCCCCAGAGAAAATAACTACAACAATATTAATATTCCCTGGCCAGAAACAATATTAATTGATCTGAGCCTCAGGGATACTGAGATACCTAGCAGACCTTGACCCTCCGCATTTGTAAAACTAAACTGACCCGTTTTTAGGACAATTATGGTATTATTTCAGGTGTCCCAATTTTCAAAACTTTTTTTACATTTTTATGGGGAAAATGGTTACGAGATCAGAAAATGATACAAACCAGTTGAACTTTATTCTTAGTTTACTGTCAGTTAAACAAAGTTCTGAAATACAGGAAAGCTGGAGTGTCTCACAAACACAATAGCATTAGCCTTAGATTAAGGGAAGCAAATCAATCACCTCTGTAACTTAACTGTGGAAGAGTTACTCTACTAGCCTGTTCAAGTAAAGAACTGTTGGAAGTTTCAATATGGAGACTCTATCATCTCTGCAACTTAATATCCCTCAAGAGTTTCCTACTGGCTATCATACTGTTGAAAGATTTTTTTGTATCTGCTAGTGTGATGTAATTCTATTTCATCAACAAGTATATTGACAGAAGCCAAACAGCAGCATCAGACTGATTAATATAAGTATGACAAGTGTTAAAGTTGAGACCAATCCATGAAATTGGTGTCTGACGAAGGATAATCAGTTATTCTGCTGTCAAAACTGACAAAACTGTCTGGTATATCATTCAAAAACATATAAAGCATAGGGATCTCTTTAAGTCTGGCTTTGGATGTTTTTTTTCTCTGAAAACAAATTAACGAACCCATAATTTTGGACCTCAATTACACGTCTCGATTAGACCTACGTGTACATGCACACACAGGTCTAAGACTACAGTTTACATATATGCTCGATCAGTTTACATATATGCTCGATTAGACCTACGTGTACATGCACACACAGGGCTAAGACTACAGTTTACATATATGCCAAGTCAGATTTTGTCTTTCTGCTTAAACTGTAGCATAGAAACAAGCATCTGTAATCGAGCCGCAACACAACAAAACCAACATAGTGGCATGGGTGCCCAGAGAAGACTCAGATCAGCCTAGGCAGCTGCCACATCTGATCAGAGTCTTTGCTGTGTGCTTAAGCTAAATGGGTAGCTAAGAATCTAAGCTAGCTCCATGCGGACAGCAAAAACTTTGATCAGACTGGGCAGATGCCCAGGCTTATCTGAGCCTTTGCTGGGCACACATGCCCCTTTGTTGGTTTTGTCAAGGTCGTACCAATTGTAAAGCTAATTTCCTTTTACCGCCATGAATATTCATATATTCCGGACACTCATGGTGATTTACATTGGAATTTCCCAATGCCTCCCTATCAAACTGTCACAGAGACGAGCTACTATAATATGCTTAAGCTTATACAAGCTATGTCATGAGAAAAAAGGTCTCACAACATATTTGAACAGCCACTTAAGGTGTATCTAAGGTACAGCTCCATCTTCTTCTGCCAATTTTATGACAACAGACAACTTCAGATCTGTGATTAAGTGTTTGATTCCCTGTATAATGTAGCCTCTACTCTTAAAAGAATGAATTTGCTCCAAGGGGAGCAAATGTTTTCCTATAAGAGTTGACCTCATTAGAAGGGGCAGCAAAAATGGCAAATCGGCTCCCCTTGATTGACTTGTATATATGTAACGGTTAACCAAACAAACTTGTTAGTGCAAATATGAAAGGCTGCCCTTCTTGTAATTTCATCTCAGTCTGCCTTGTAATCTGAACAAAATGTTAACAATCAGTGCCAAAGAGATGTCAGACAAAAACTGGTATCCAGGTTTTTAACTTTTTAAGCCTTTAGCTCACCAAGCTAAATACTCATTTTGCAGGACCTCTCAGGCTAGACAACTTTCTTGCCACTGCTCTTTTGTGCATTTTCATGACATCCCTTGTATTTCCATGAAAGGCTAGCAGACATTCATGGACTTCCATGCCATTTGGTATGGAATTCCATGGAAATTATTTTAAGCAACAGCAATCATACCTGAAGCTTGATCTTGAGCGTGTTGAAGGTAGTCTAGGTGTTTTGAGAGCTTGGGAAAGATTTTCAAGAGATCCCTGAACACAGCCATATCCACGGAAAGTGCTCGTAGATTGTTGGCGAAGTAACTCTGAGGTAGTACGCAGTCAATCAAGTAAATCATCACCTGAAAAAATACATAAAAACATATACTGCAGATTTACAGAAACATATATTTATAGTATCTGACAACATTTTTCCATCCAAAACAATCCTAACAATCTAGATCCATCTTATAAGATGGATCTAGATTTTTGAGACTGTTTTGGATGAGAAAAACCTATCATATAGTTGAATTACACAAGACTAAAAAATCTACACACTTGGGGTAATTTTGTGAGGAGAAACCCTCATCTTATACCAAATAAATGCTGTACCAATATTAATCTAATAGCTGGCACTGTTTAAGGTCATGTATATTATGGGTGAGCCTACATACAATATGCATATTCGCACAGCCCCAAACACAAAATATGCTCATAGCCAAACAAATGGCAGGGAAAATTAAAATTTTTTCCCAAAAACTGGAGAAAACCCCACAAAACATTCAATTTCTAACCATGGATGACAGGACAAAACAACAACCTCAAGCAAGGACAGAAAAGTCATCAAGATATTTTCTTGTAAACGGCACTGTCCTAAGTCGTTCAATATCAGTTCTGTTTTATTAGTCTACTGGTAGCCCTAGGGTCCAATTTAGCAACTCCTACATATAGTTAATAAACTCAATCTTTCTCTTATTGATTTGGGCCATGTTAGGGAGAAAGATGCCAAGACATTGTGTCTTGTTATAATTTTCTCTAGTAATACAGTCAACTCGGGATATCTTAAACACTGGTATCTCAAAATATCTTCTAATATCAAAGAATATATTTCCTTGTTTTGTTTACATTTCAACTCCTGTTATCTCAAACTACTGATATGTCAAAGTAAATTTTCTGGAATCAGAGAGATATCAGTAGTTTTGGAAGAAGTTCGACTTAGTGATAATGAGAGTTTACTGTACATAGCAGGCGCAAGTTAGTGGGTTATCACCTACAGCGCCAAGGGGTCACGCAAGGGAAGAATGAAAACTAGGTGCTTAAGAAAGGTCACACCTTAATACAGTCACGTTTGCACAGTAAACCAAAAGTTTCAGGGACCCAGAAAATGTGTTTGCTTAAGACAGGGGATCCCTCAATAGAGGTGACCACTTGAGCAGGTTTGACTGTAGTTGAATTCACAAACTGCGTAGATCCATCTGGATCTACACTGTTTGCTTTCTAGTCTTGAATTCTCAAGATGATAAAAGTGGAACAGAACATGTTTTAAAATTTTGCAGACATAATTTTAATGCTGTTTCTGCCCTAAACTAAAGCTTTTGTTTATACATGTATCTTAAAAGCCGACACTAAAATCTCAATTGGTAGATATCAAGCACTGGTGCGAGTAGTGGGTTTCATACCATGCCATGTTAGAAATACGCTTTAAAAAGCCGTAAAATCTTGTTTTTCATTCATCTGTACCTTGCAGTACATTCTGCTGCCTTGTAATACTATATACGATTCTGCAGTATTTCTTATGACTGCTCACAACATCTAGGCAAATAACACTCATGACATACATGTATATGCAAATAGCTTATGATCACTCACGACATCTATGCGAATAGCCCTCACGCCATCGTGTAGGAACAGTTGAATAAAGGTCAAGCTGCACAGTGGGTAGCGATTGTCCGTACTTCCATTATGAAAGCAATTACTAGGTAGTCTACACCCATCAAGGGGGTAAATCAATACGTGAAGAGACAACCTAGTCTTGCGTTTCCGGGCGTATTTGGTAAAAGTCTTGCCACGGTGTACTTTCGTTTTTGATGAAACATTATGTCAACACGAGTGTTTTGGTGAAATAAGTACCAATTATAAGCATGACGGGACATTTATAGAAAAAGTGAACTGGTCACGCTTTGGAGGATTCTTTAAAGTTATTATTCGTTTAAAAAGTTTCACGTGAGATGCAGTAGTTAACGTGCCAATTCGGTTCTAGTTTGTCAAGGTAGTGTACATTTTTTGAGGCTGGCTGGTTGAAGGTAGGAATTTTCTTTCTTTTGAATCAATCTGAACATTTTCGTCTCTTTTTCTGACAAAATTAGCTTCCCCTGTGATTGTTTATATGATACACTCCAAGAACGTGTTGCAGGATGCGTTTCCATGCATAAAAATAACGGTGTACGCACATGATTTCCTAGTATAGACCTGTATATGTCCATTGTTAATAAGTGCAAATACTAGTATTGCTCCAATGATTACTTTTCATTACAAATGAGTACTTTTAATATATACTTGCTCGAAACTTTGGAAACTGGCAGTCTGGAGGTTAGAATTTTCTTTCTTCTGAATCAATGTGACCGACTTAAAGGCTCTTGTTATGATTAAATAATGTACTGTAAGAATGCGTTGCGCCTTGCATTATATTGCCAAAAAATAACGGTGTAGGCCTACCCCACTTATTTCCAGTAGATGGTAGATGCACGTTGGCATTTGAAGAACACATAAAATGAGTATTTAACATATAATAGCTAATCAGAAAAGAAAACAACTAATATTTTCGGACCTGAGGTGACTTCCCACCGACTGCGTAATTCCACTGTCTCAATTGTGGTGAATAAAGTATGCCTTTGCCAAATTTTACAATGTCTTTGATTTTGCTGTGAGGCTATGTTGTCTAGATTTCTGGCAATGTGGCCAGCAGTGCGGACCCCAATCAGACTGTTCCGGAAGAAAAGTCTATCTTGGGTCTACACCGTTTGCTTAGATAACAGTGTCCCAACACAACAATTGTTCTCTCAGTGGACATCCTGGCCAGACTGATCCGGGTATACACCGTTTGACCAGACATGTCGATGGTAGAGTTGTCCGAAAACTCCTGCCGGATGCCGTATAGACATGACGTGACCTACCACTTTACAAACTAAATCTTTAGAAAATTACTATCATACAAACGTTTTGCTTACTGTAAGAAACTACACCAGATCGTATATTGTACTGTTATGTAACCATGTAGTTTATATCGTGGGTTGAACGCAACACTGTCGTAACTTCAATTTTTTCTAAAATAGACTTTTCTGCAGTTTTGACATCCCAAAACATATCTACATAATTGGTAAAAATATCCCACATGATTTGTGGATATTTGTCTAGTAAAAGGAAATTTGGCATTTTACAGTATCTCACAAAGGCTAGTTCTGTCAACGCAACACTGTCGTAACTTAAGTTACGACACTGTTGCGTTAAAGATAATGATAAAGTATGATGACTTCTCTCAGCGCAACACTGACGTAACTGCAATAATGTCAGTTACGACAGTGTTGCATTAAAAATCAATACCTGATCTTATTAATTCATCAATGCAAAACTGTCCTACATAGCTATTTGTTTCTTTTTACAACATCATAACTATTAAAAGGATATCTTTAAGGTATGCCTCAATTGGGCTAGCCAACTTAGCATCCTCATCGCAAATGGGGAGTAATTTTATCGCGAAAATAGATCTGCATGGGCTTCAGGACATGGAGAGCATGGAGTATAAGCTAAGTATAACTCAGGGTGGCAAAGATGCATCAAGATCACATGATTATCCCATATTCTAGGAAGAAAAAAAATCTCGAACCTAGTAAGAAACTTGTTAAATCTAAGAAAAGCGAGTATCTGGCTAACAAAAGCAAGTATCAAGTTAAAAAATGGGAGTATTGAGTTAAGAAAAACAAGTATCGAGTAAAAAAAAAAAATATTGAGTCAACAAAAGAGAATATCAAGTTAACAAAGCGAGAACCGAGTTTATGTCTAAAAGTGTAATTACATAACTTGATACTCACTTTTATCAACTTGAGTATCCAGTTAGAAAAAAAACAAATATCGAGCTAACATAAGCGAGTATTGGATCAACAAAAGCGAGAATATAGTTAGCAAAAGCGAATATCGAGTAAATGTCTTAAAGTGTTGTTCCCTAACATGATATTCATTTTTTTCAGCTCGATACTAGCTTTAGTTATCGCAATACTGGCTTTTGTTAACTGTATACTCGCTTTTTCTAAGTCGATACTCACTTTTCCTTACCCAATACTTGTTATTTACCAAAAGCAAAACTCTTCCAACACTCTGTTAGGGGACACCACAGAAAAGCATGTATGTCAAATCACTGGGACAAATCATTTAACAGGATAGGCACTGGACAGGGCAACAACAATTTTTCATGTTCATGGAATTATGAAAGTTGGTCAGGAAAATTTGAATAACCGAACGTTAGGGAATTCCATAATTTCTGTCCAAAAATATTTGAGAAATTCTTTATTTGCAGCAACCGTTCTGTGATAAAATGCTGATTTTTTTCCTAACACGGGGTGACGATCCTGTCTCACATGGCTCATAAATCTGTCTTCAAGTCATACAGGGCCCCCACCTCACTTTTCCAATGTCCAACAGTTTTCTGTTAAGAAAATGTCAATTAACTTTTTTTGATCCCCTGGTGTCCATCATATATAGTGACATCTGACATGGCAAAATAACATATTTTGTTTTGAGACAACCTGTGCTATACATTTCTCAACAAATATTCAGAGGCAGAATACACAATCTTGTCATCAAAGCTGACAGTTCTACAAAGCAACAAAACCTTTCAAAACTCTTGTGTTACTTCTTAAAGTGATGGAGACAGTTTAATGTGAATCTAAAACATGAGACTTGGCACAGATAAATGCATAGATAGACCATTATGATAAATAATTAACACTTTTCTCCTACTAGAGGTGGGTTTTGGAGTAGCTGGGTAGCTGTCAGTGTTGGGGAATCCTAAAATATTGGGCTGTAGTAGGGCAAGGGCCTGGTTTTAATTTCAAGCAGCAGGTAAATGGGCTTTTTTTTCTCCAGTGGATCCTAACCTTCTTTTTTTTTCTCTCTCTCTCTCTCTCCACCTCCGACGGGGAGACAACTCAACATGACTGCAGTATTGCTGACTTGGCACTTAAATCTAGAGAAAAATCAACCAACCACTCAACTCTACTCCCATTAAATTCAGTACAGTATCTCAGAGGTATTGTGGTTGAATGGTTTGAGTGACTCGGTTATGGTGCAGAAGGTCTCAGGTTCAAACCCAGGTTGGGCCATCTGGCCACTGGAGAACTCTCTCTGTCAACCCAGCAGTAAATGGGTATCTGTTTCGAATCAGTGAAGGATAAGACAGTGAAAGAGAGGGATGGGCTCTGCCTTTAATATGATGTGCCCAAGATACATTGGGCCTCTATCCCCCACTGCCCCTACGGCCCATAGGCTATGGTACCTTTACCTGTTATCTCAACTTGCTCCTGCTAATCATTTCCTAAGCAGACGAGTTTCATGCATTAAATTTGCCAGGTCCTGGGAAAGTCGTTTGAGTATGATGTCTAAACCGAGAGTTTAAACTTCTTCAGAGGGACCTGGCAAAATTTTAAGGCAATGAGATAAACATGTATGATCCCTATTCTTGCATTTCAGAGTAGGATTCAATTGCAAATATTTCTGAAACTGTCTGGAAAATCAAAAAATATTGTCGGGCATAGTGCCATGTATATCGTAACATCATTCTGCAAAAAACTGAACTTTGCTTGGACATGAACAGAACCTGAAACAAAAATGCTTTATCCCAGGGTGGGAATTTTATGTCAGGTAACATAATGTAAACAAATTACCACCCGCACTGCGATTATAAGCATGCCTAAAAATGATGTTCGAACTGCACATGAATTCCAATGTTAATGCATGGGTTGAGCTTCGTTAATGCGTGGCATTTAATAGCCATATGCAAGAGGTTTTATGCAAGAATATTATACAGTTAGTAAAAAATTTCCAAAATCATATACTGCTCAAAATTTATTATACATCAGGCATTCATTGTCACATTAATATTCCTTTCATAGCAGCACAAATTGACTTCGCTCTCAAAATATTTGGCAGCAATTATGTACCAGCTTGCCACTGGGTCTCTGCCCTATGATCGGTCAATTGTTTTGCGTATACCGGTACCCTAGGTGCGAGCGAGTTTTTCAGGATAGAATTCTTATTTTTGTAAAACTGCCCAAGCAGATGGATTTTAAACTAGCACGGAAAAGCAAAAGAAACATTATTTCAGCTGATGTTCGTTAAATTAATCTTGTTGGGGATTGTTGTAACAACTTTAATACAATTGTGCTTTAAAAATAAATCTGACCAACTTATTGTTAGGCATTATTAAAATATAGCTTGCCTTCTGGTTGACATTGTAACAGCATCACTAACGTGGTCATCCAAAAAAACCTGTGCGAACTAGCAGCAATTGCCCGTTTACAATATCCCCCTGATACAGCCAGCTCAGATCTCCCCTACCGACTCGGTTGACAATTACTACAGCACAAACTGGTCACATGTAGTTTACCCTTCTTACACAGTAAATTTAGAGCTGTTACAGAGGGCTTTTGATGTTAAAACTTTATGGTTTCAAAACAGAGTTAAAAAATAAATTCACCTGCCTCAACGTAGTGTAGTGGATAACACTCCAGACTACCAATCCAGGGGTTGCAAGATCGATCCCCAGCTTCTCCGGTCTTTCGGTTGAGACTGTAAACAGAGGTCCCATCTCCATATGACCTCACTGTTGGTGGGACGTTAAACCTGAGTTCACTCACTCACTCACTCACTCAATGTTATTATTTTTACTTATTTATTTTTCTTTCATTATGTGGAATTTGCTGTAAATTTAGAATAAAAATAGGGAAGTTTCCGTTAAAAAAAGAATATCGCAAGTACAGTATACCATATTCGTCCTTTTTAGTGAACTGTGTGCTTAACTTTTTCAAAAACGCCAGCAAATCCTTGTAGTAAACTTTTCATCCTATGTAAGTGCATAATTCAAAGAATTACATGTATTATGTACAAAAGGAAACAGAGGAAAGCTACCTGTTACTTAAAGTCATAGAAGCATGTAGAAGCTTCTTCAGTGATATCTGAAAAATTGCTTTAGTATTTCAGCTCTTTTAAACAAGTAAAGGGTCAGAACAGTAAAAATATGTGTGATTACCATCATATGCCTCAGAAGTTCCCACAATCATGATAATGTGGGCTTGTCAGATTATGTGCACTAATTAGGTCAAATACGGTATTAAAAGTATAATACATGTATATCTTAAATAATTAGATATTTTTCTAGTTTCACAAATATTTCGGGAGGTTGATAGATCAGATTATGTGTCTACATCATAATGAATATAGTGATATAAATTTTGTCTGCCTTTGAAATATTACAGGCGAAGGCCAGAAGTTTTTGCTTCTCAAGTGAGTGAGTGAACTCGGGTTTAACATCCCACCAACAACGAGGTCATATGGAGACGGTACCTAGGTTTAAAGTCTCATCCGAAAGACCGGAGAAGCGGGGGATCGATCTCGTTGGCTTCTAAAAGAACCCCTCCAATATATTATCACAAAAATAACTGATCCTCTTTGAGAGTTTGAGAGGTTTAGAGTTAAAGTGGTCAAAGTACCGAAATCATAAGTCCGAACTTGTAAATCATATAAACATCATATAAACATCCGACAATTCTGAAATATTTTAGATACACAGACATGGACCCCAAATTTGAGAGGTGTGATCAGGTGCTTGCGAGTAGTAAGCATCACCTGCCTATTATAATAAACTCCCCATGTCTACGCACTCCATGGTCTGATTTAACACAGGCAACAAAGACAACATACAGGAAACTTGCTTTTTCTTTTAATCAGTTTGAGTTGCTTGAGAAGTAAAGTCTCACGTACAGTTCGATCCCGGATTCTTGAAATGGGTATCAAAGTTTTACTGAATTGATATGCATATTTAAAAGTCTTAAAAACAATTTTTGGGCTACAACAACCGTGCCAGTGAATTGGTGACAATCTTTATTTTTGCACTGTATTTATACCAAATGGCATATACACGTATACTAAAAACTGATCTGACGAAGAGGTCTAACAAACTGCAAGGTCTGTAAATAAGATTGATAATTTGAAACTAAATTAAGAAGCATGCGAAAGAATTTGGGTTTTAAAGTCAGAAATGTTAGTTGGCATGGACGTTGCTTTTATTGCCTGTGTTGACTGCCAGACCAGTGTGATCTATGTTTCTGTGGAAAAAGTCAGTGAAAGTGAAAGTCCGGTATTTGATAGCCTTAATTTCCATGCTTCGGCAGAGGCCATCAGATCAAAAATAAGGAACGGGTAAGTTTAGAAACAGCCACATTGTAGGGATCAACTAGTTCATGATGTCTCCCATACCTGTCGACACAAGCTCGGCTCTGCGATAACCCTGTGACAACAATTTACTGGGTTGCAGTCTCCCTCCTCTATCAACAAAGTCTTGATATTTGAAACAGGCTCTGGCATAGTGGACTAGCTGAGAGACATAAGCTCCATATGCAGGTGCCGAAGGAATATTGCTACTCAAAAATGGAAAGTAAACTATGGGAAAATTGAAGTCATCCCTCTTGTCAGAAAGCCTAGTAAATAGCTTTCTATCGTCTATATAGTCCAGCTGCGTTTGGAGTACAATAATCCTATTTCCCCTTTTCAATGAAAGTACCAGAAGTGGCAAGAGCAAGACGGTAATTCTTGAGAAGGGGGTAGGGGTGGGGTGGGGAGGAGAGTAAGGGCTTCAGAAACACTAAAGTTACCCACAAAATGTATCCATTGGATACAGTTGAACAAGATGATCAAAATTTAGCTTTTGTGTGTTAATTTACAATACAAAATTGACGGTAATCAAAATCTTCTACACATACAATATGCAAAAATAAATGGCATGTATTTAAGATTTACAGTACATGTATTCTTTATCCTGCATACTGACGCAATATAGTTGAATATGGTGTTCTGTCTCGATATTTTGCATACAAGTTTTATTAGGTCCAAGATAGTATATAAGGTGTGTTTTTTTTATGACATTTCTTGAACATCCCTGTGTTTAAGCAAGGTATTTCTTCTAATAAACAGTCTTGCAATGTGCAAGTCCTAGGAAGGGCTTCTCAAGACAAAATCTAGGCAAAATATAGCAAATATGGGTGGTTTAAAGCTCATGGTGGTGTAACTGGGTCATTTATTAATATAGATAACATAAGGGGGTGTTTATTAGAGAGGGGGCATTTATTACAAGAAATATGGAATGTAAAGCATAACAGTTATTTAAGTATGGTATGAATCTACACATTTCTGACTATAAAAACTCATTGTGTTGTCATTATTAATATGAACTGACATAGTATTTGAGTATTAAGTGTAAGATAAGACAGTTTTGCATTTTCTATCATGGAAAATATTTTCACTGAATTTAAAGCAACACTGCAATAACTCAGATCAAGTGAGTTACAACAGTATTGCACTGAATCTAAAGTGAATGAAACACTTAAGAGTCATTGCAACACTGTCGTAACTTAAGTTACGACAGTGTTGCGTTGAAATCTTTAAACCTAAATCGTGATATACAGTGGGAAAACTGTCGTAAGTCAAATAATTACAAATATCTTCTTTTATAATAAATGTATCTTCAAACTAGCAAAAGTCAGCTAAACCAACTGTTTTTTGGCAGTTATTAAACATTATGTTGAAAAAAATGGTATAAGGGTTTTAAAGAATAAAAGTTTTTTCTTGTTCCTGAAAAGTTTCTTGAAAACAAGATACGACAGTGTTGCGCTGAACCCTCGATATTAATACAATATTGTTTAAACCAAATCATCAATCTTATCTGTGCACAGATGAAATTGTCAGTTCTTTTGTAAGGAGCGACAGCAGTGTAGTGGATGACGCGCTGGACTACCAATCCAGGAGTCGTAAGATTGATTCCCCGCTTCTCCGGTCCTTTCGGATGAGACTTCAAACCGATGTCGGGTGGTGCGAAGGTGCTGTGTGTAACTTCCAGTGCCGGGACGTCTTACTTATTTGAATAGTAGTAGGGCAATAGCTTACTGTGCTTGCAGTAGGTGCGGGTGGGGGTTGTTTGGGCATTTTTTCTCTCATCTATCATTTCTCTCTTCTATCTCCCTCTCTTTTGGAGACGGCCCGATATAGACTGTCTCAAAAGGCCGTTAAACCCAAAACAACCAACCAACCTATCAAACCGATGTCCTGTCTCCGTATGACCTAGTTGTTGGTGGGACGTTCAACCCAAATTCACCTACTCATTTCTTATGTTTTCGATTCTACAGCACGTGAAATAATTAGCCCCACTCTCAAAATCCAAAACTTTGTGAATAATATCACACTTTCCGTGAATAATCCATTACAGAAGCCACAATATCCATTTTTTTTTTCGAAAATATCACAAGTGTTATATTATTATAATAATTTTTATTATTGTAATTTTTATCGGTATAATTTTGTTTGTGTCTCTCCCAGTTTACATGTACATTTCACCAAACTAAAACCTATTTAAATAATGAGGGATAAATAAGCAGATAAGTACTGCACGTGTACTACGTTATCAGACCATACGAGCGTATCATAAACCTGTTTTCTCCATATCACTAGTGACAAAATAGTGGCAAGAAATGTGTTTGTAAAATACTGTGCCCCAAGCCTTGCGCATGGCCCTGAAAGGATACGTTACTAAAGGGAATGGTTTGTTCAAAACGCCAGAACTCTCAAGGAGCCGTAACTCTGTCAAACCGGCTCATGTACCCACCCTCTACTAAGGGATCACCTGAATTCTGAAAACACATTTTCAGGGTCCCACTAGCCAAAATACAGTGCAACTGAACCTGTATAAAGGGGCTACGTGTCTTCAGCAGCCACAATTTGTCCTTCCCTTGGGTGACCCTTTAAGACAGGTTTGGCTATACTATAGTGTTGCATGTATACGAATTTGAAAGAAAAAAAAGTTCCGATGCTAACCGACAAGTCCACTTTTCACTAAGGTTGATTGCCCATTCTGTCACCACAGTATAAATAAGTTCTGAATAGTAAGATCCTTCGGAAGCAAGGAATACATCACAGAACAGAAAATAGCAGACTCGGTTTAACTGAGTCTGTTCATGACTAGTAATGACTTGTGCGACACCAGCCACGCCCCCTAGCACAGGTTTAAGCGGAACTCTATTTTTAAGATATCTCAAATGAACTCAATGATCCCAAAGGACCAGAAAATATAATCTACACTATCATGATGTACGGGGAGACGTTTTACGGCCGCCACACGGCCTATTTTGCTACCACTGGCTGCTTACTGATACACTACCGTATGACTACTTTAGAAATACTGACATAAACCATCTCGGCAGCACTTGCCTTATAAAAAATAAACTTAGCATATTCTGTACCAATATACAGTGAAAGCTATAAGAAAAGTTTACCATTCTTTTTAAAAGGTGGATGATTACACTTTCAAGGGAAGCAACTCTGCTTTTAATAACTGCATCCTCTTTCAATGAGATCAACTATTAAAGGAAAAACTTTGCTCATCGAGAAGCGTAAATGACCTCAGGTCTAGAGGAATCTTTGATGTAAATAAAGCTTCAGCACATAAAGGTATGCAAGAAAAAGGATCTACCATGAGTGTGAGGTACGGATGGACAGATCTGTCCCTTGGGTCACTGTTTGGCATCACTCGGCAAGCCTCGTGATGGTAAACAATGACCCTTATGATAGATTTTCTATCCGTACCTCACACTCATGATAGATTCTTAAATTATCGTATGACGTCGCTGTTATTCAGTGGATAACGTCGTGTAATAAAAATCATATGACCACACGTGTAATAACACTTTGGCGCGTAACGTAGCGCCTTTGACAACGTCCATGTCAACAATGCGTTTTCCTATTGAAATAATGTTCAGTTTGAAGGCGTTAAAATCTCAAGTTAAAGGGTCATATGATAAACAGAATCTTACACTCGTGAGCATTTATGTGAAATTTATGAAACTTGCCAAGGCTCGTTTCAAAAATTTCACATGAAATGACCACTCGTGTAAGATCCTCTTTTTATCCCTGTCAAAATACATATTACACATTTTCATTAAACTCTTATTATGCGTACAAAGTTCGATAAGAATCCTTTGAAAACTGTAGGAGGAGTTGATCACACAAATTCCATACCCTTCGTATAGTACAAAAAACTGTCCAAAATGACAAGCTCCAAAGACTTTAATTGTGTCAAAACTAATTTTCCTTTAAACACACATGTTCATTTTCATTATTTCTGCAACATATGTACAAAGTTTGAAAAGCATACCATAACAATGAGAAGAGCCGCTTATAGAAATGCTATAACTTAGTGTGAGGTATAGACGAATTGACAGACAGACGGAGGGATAGGAACAAATATTAAGGCCCTTGAATACACTCACGGGGGCATAAAGAGGAAAAATGGGACAACGTCATTCGCACATGAGTCAAAAGATACCTCGTATCAACTCTCATTTTTGGCACGTGGAATAATGGCTTATTATCCACTTTCAGGTAAAGCCACCAGATATAGAAATGAAGGGTAGTTGCAGACTCTTATCCGCTTCATTACAATTGCCGATCGTTTGTGACAATGGTGGTCAGAAAAAAAAAACAAAAAAAAAAACATTTGGTTCTGCTTCGGGTTTACTCTCGTACGGACATTTTTTCGTTAAAATTCTCGACTCAACGTATTTCTAATATAGAATGTATACTCTGACACATACATTTAAGAATCCGCCATATACATGGGTTAAAAACATGAAGAACTCTGACTATGTCAAAGAAAATGTCACAGCATAAACTGTAAAATTTATCGTACATTAAGCAAAACGGTCAATAAAATGCGTAGTTGTTCTCTTCCCTAAAACGATGAAAAATAATTTGATTACGACCAGAAAGAATATTAAACCGAAGCTTAAATTAACATGAAAAATATAAACCAAACTTCACATCTTCTTTGATTCCTTTCTAAATTTGTTCCAAAGTCACATGTACTTGAAATCAACAGACAGAACGGCATTTGTGACCGAATTAACTCGCATGATTTACACGGAAGTGCCGTTTCTATTGCATATATCTCGAAACAAATTATTACCAAATAGCGTGCGCTCATTGACAACACCATTGCAAATGTGGCTTTTGAAAAAAATGAGATTTGTACTCCGTGAGTCGCAAAACTGTGGCAATACTTGCAGAAAATTAACGTAATTTTGCAAGACTAGGGTGTCCCTTCACGTATTGATTTACCCCCGTGCCCATGGGCTTAGACAATAAAGCTGTATTGCCTGACAGAATACTGTTAAAATACAGTTTTAAAAAATAATGGTTGTATAGTGAACAGAGGCAATGATGCCAATACTCAGGGAACAAACTGAGAAGTTAAACAACTGAAACATTTAACAATTTTTTTTCACCAAATGTAAATCTTCACAAGTTATACCCTTATGCTCCAGAAACACACTCAGTTGAAGTTATAAACAGGGTAGATCCGGATAATGCAGCTCAATATAAGCCTTCTCATCATTCTGGACCTACACTCTTTGCCCACTGGTCTTGATATCCCAATATGACATATGGCTTGAATGAAACATATTTTTCAAATTTTGCATGCACAAATTCTGGCCTCTTTTTTTAGCACTTTATGAGCTACGCCATTTATAACAACTCTGTAATCTTCAGTAACCGCTCTTTATTTGAGCCCTAGACAAAATGCCATTTTTCTTGTGCCATTGCCAGGATATTTTATTGATTTCTCATTGGTTTAAGCACCTAATGTGGATTCTTCATCAGTTCTCTTGTGACAATGATTAATGATGCTGAGGTATTTTGATCTACTGCTGAGCTTTTCAATTATGCCACTGTCATAATATTGAATACAGCATGTCTTTTGCATGCTCACAGCATGGAATTTTGCTATCAGTCAATACTACATTTAATTGTCGTTCTTCGTTGTTTATACCCTGTTTCTGCTACTACTACTAACTCAATTGGTCGAAATGGTGCTCAGCTCAGCAGAACATATCCATGGCCCCACCTCCCGGAATCTGAAGTCTGTCCATGCCCTGTGTCTGTGGACTTGTTTCTGTGGGCTTGTTTCTGTTTTTATATCTACCGTAATCGACCCATTTACCGCACATGCCCCTATAACCGCACACCAAGGCCATTTCCGGACAAACTGCACAAGCGCACACTGCTTTTTCTTTGAAACTCTCACAAAACCCAATAATTAACAGGGAACTCATGAAAAGTATAAACACAAAGTATTTCCAGTCCTACCCATGTTGCCTCTTTCCAGTCACCCTGCATTTCATTGTTCTGAGTGTGCGGTTATTAAATACATTTTAACCACATCTTTTTGTTGCAATTTTGAAAAAGTGAAGCGCACGGTGCGATAAATGGGTCGATTACGGTATTTTTTTTTTCCTGTTAGTTCCGTACTTCTGATAAGAAAACAGTTTAATTGTGCGAAAACAGTTTAAAGTAAAAATATGTACTGTCCATTTTGGCAAAAGAAACTGTTTGGCCAGTTATTTTTTGTTTTAGTTCCAAACAACTGACATGTAAAGGAAACAATGTCACTGTCCGAAATTACCCGCTGTCCGAAGTTCCCCGACTCTCCCCTAGTACCAGATAGCAGCAGCACAGGTAAGCAAATTGGTATGACTCCCATGAAGAAGCCAAGTCATCCTTTAGTCTTGGAGAGCATTAGCCTGTCAAAAATCATTATGAGCTGATGCCATGCTAAGTATTTTTCTCATAGTATCTGTCATTATCAACACTCATACCAATTAATTTTGATTTGAACACTTGTATGCTCTCTTTGCTCTGATGAAATTCTGAAATATATCTGCTGTAATCTTCTTATTGTAATACAATTCAAATATGGCAGCACTAAACTGATAGCAGATTTTGTGATTCTAGAGAGTCATCAGAGTGACATCTTACTGGAATAGATTGATCTACATGCTCAAGATTTAGTTAGGGATACTGGTATTAAGGTGAATGGGTACACTTTCAGGAGAAACAATCCTGCCAATTTCATTTTGCTTCCATTATCAGAGAGTGGAGGTCTACTTTTACAGAAAAGAATTTGCTCCCCTTGGAGCAAATTCCTTTCTTTCCTTTAAGAGTAGACCTCATTTTGGAAGAGCTACACCACTGAGGGTAGCACACAGGAAGTCACAAAATTTGTCTCCCTTTGAAAAAAGGCAGAATAACCACATACCTTAAGATAGATTTCCCATGACAGCTGAAACACTATCTGTATACATAATTACCCTGACAAATATACCCTTAAAGTGCCACACTTAACATCTGCAGAACTTAAAAAACATGTTTCATCCTGAGACAGCAAACATGAAAGATCCAGAAGAGGTGGCTCATAATGAGCCTCCTCATCTTGATTCTGTGATGTTTGCAATTTCAGCTATTTTTAGTGGGGGTGGGGGTGGGTGGTGGGGGGGGGGGGGCAATTAAAGTGTTTCTTCCTGAAACCACAATTATTTTAAAACCAAAACAACTTAAATAGAATATCGAGTCATAATTAGGGGAAACATTTGTATTCCTGTTTGTTTCGTCTGTCTATCACCAGGGGAATAAATTTGTAAGAAGAAACATTGATTTTTTCAGTGCTTAATTAAAATCAGGAACAAGAGGCCCACGGGCCACAAAGCTCACCAGATCTCTAGCTAAATACTGCTTTACAAACTGCTGTCACATTTGTACAGGCTAATACAAAATACACTACTACAAAGTCTCAGTCTGACAGTCTGTTGAGTTGATAACAAAATATATAACTATTTTCCATACATGTATGTTGATTGCAGTAAATGCCACTTTTTTTATTTTCCCCATCGTAAGTCAATGCAACTCTAATTTGCCATAGTAACCAAATGAAAGAGCTGATTTTCATAAAAGAAAAACACAAATTTTCACTTCCCCAGCCCAAGGATACTAAAGATAAAATCTGAGCCCAATCGGCCTAGTGGCTTCAGAAGAGATCATTTTTTCAAGGCATTTTTTTTTCCTTCTTTTGCTTTATGGCTTCCATGGCAACCAATAATAACAAGTGAGTGGACCGAAAACATATAGCTGATAGAAGACTTCTCAAGGAACATTTGTATAAAAGTTTTGTCAACATATCTGCAATGGCTAACTGGCAGTAAATGCCATTTTTCAATTTTCCCCATTATGAGTCTATGGGAACTCTAAGTTGCCATAGCAACCAAACTAAAGAGCAGATTTTCATAAAAAAACACAAACTTACAATCCCCCAGCCTAAGGATACTACAGATGAAATCTGGGCCTTATCGGCCCAGTGGTTTCAGAGGAGATAATTTTTAAGCATTTTTTTCCTTTTTGGTTGCATTTTGGGTTCCATGGCAACCAATAAAAGGGGCAGAGGGCCAAAAAACATAAGCTGATAGAAGACGTCTCAAGGAACATTTCCATAAAAGTTTTGTCAACATATCTGCAATGGCTTGGAAGAAAATGACATTTTTCAATTTTCCCCATTGTAAGTCTATGGGAACTCTAAGTTGCCATAGCAACCAAACTAAAGGGTAGATTTTCATAAAAAACACAAACTTTCAATCCCCCAGCCCAAGGATGCTACAGATGAAATTTGGGCCCAATCCGCCCAGTGGTTTCAGAGGAGATGTTGTTTAAAAGTGTTGACGGACGACGACATACGACATACGACGGACGACATACGACAGACGACGACGACGGACAACTGCCTATCCTATAAGCTCCCCCGGAGCCTTCGGCTCTGGTGAGCTAAAAATTTACATTAATGAAGAAATTAACAAGCTAGCAAGAAGCTGAGTTGCAGATTTGGAAAAGATGATTTACATCACCCTGTGTAATCATGCCATGTTAAGGAAGGCAGGAAAAACGTCTGACAATCAGACTTCCAAAATTGCCCCAAATCTGTAAACCAGTCTTGTGGAATTCTGCGATAAGCCCATTAGATAGAGGATATTTGACTTTTTCAGTGTAAGATCGATTTTTATTTCACCGAATGAACACCAAAAGCAGCATTTTCACGAGTGGCGAAGCCACGAGTGAAAGTACCACTTTTGGTGTTCATGAGTGAAATAAAAATTCATCTTACACTGAAAAAGTCAAATTTTCTATTTCTTTTATGCTTTAAAATCGCAATAATTCTGTTTATTCAAGAGCGTCAGCCATAACGACAGAAACACAACTTTTTTTCTAGCCGTTTAGCGTCAAATTTGATGCTTCCTGCGTGTTTATTGGGTAGGATATTGGTTGTAAACAAAGTTTGCAACTGAAAAATAGCTTTAAATATCATTTTGATGAACAGATCTCATAAAAATTGCCAAGAAGGAATGCCTACAGGGGACTTAGGCGGCCTGACGTCGCGTGCAGTAACAATGTTACGTTGGCGCTTTAAGTGACGCCATTAACGTCGTAATGACGTGCAAACATGCGTGACGTAATTTTTGTCAAGCCAGATAAGATTTAGACAATTAATCAACAAAAAAATTGAGCCTACTTCACAAAAATCCTATTTCTGAAACAGTGAAATCGAAAGTGATATTTCACTGTTTGAAACAGTGAGATTATCAGTTTCGATTTCACCGAGAAATCTCTATAATTCATTGAAAAGTATAAAAGAAATGGCTTTTCCCTTCCAAAACAATCTAAAAAATCTAGATCCATCTTTTAAGATGGATCTAGATTTTTTGGATGGATCTAGATTTTGAGATTGTTTTTGCTTATTAACAGCAAACCAGCATTCTCTATACTTTAAATCTGGGCACAGATTTTAACTGAAGCTGTTGTGTCACTGTCAAAGATTGTGACCCTGATCAGACTGCTCCTCTGTACTGTCTTTTCAACCTGTCTATGTAAATATTTTATCATAGAATTTCTAAGTATTGGGACAGACAATTCTGAGCAAACAGTGCAGACCTAGATCAGACTGCTCCCAAAGAAGCAGTCTGATCAAGGTCTACACTGTTTGCCATTCCATCTGCATCTTTTTTGCATTGTAAAACCAAACTAATCCATCTTAAGTTTAATTATAGTTTAGGTGTTTTAGAACTTTTAGAATTGTTGCTGTAAGTCAATTTGGCATACACTTATTAATCTTGCACCCAAGTGACAGAAATTCAGGCTAAATATGGATCTAGGCAAATCTTCAGTTGAAAAGTTCATTTCCCAATGGATCATGCAAATCATCAAAATATTCTAGATGTCTTGCTGCAGACAGTTCTCGCATGAACTGGGGACAAACAAAAACAAATTTCCATATCTGTGCTATATTTGAACAGATTAGTATCAGATAACACTGTAGACCCGGACCACACTTTCAGTAACATTTAAAGCACAAAAATTGAAAATATTTGAATTTGCAGACCTGTTTATCCAAATCATCCTTGCGTACCCATTTACATGTATTCAGCTGTACGATAGGTTTTTTCTCTCTAATCCTCACATAATCTAGATGCAGCTTACAGAAAGGATCTATGATCTAGGTTTTTGGGATTGTCTTGGAAGGGGAAGAAAGATAAAACACCTTACAGTAAAATTAGTACTGTACAACGGAATCACATAGCTGGGGTCATTTAAGACAAGACTCCCACCTCCCCCTACCCTGTCAAGGTAAAAAAATATGGAAGTACATATTACACCATTATACCATACAAGTCCCAAATCAGCCTGCACCCTCTCTGTCTGATTTGCTGATGCCCAAACTGACCTGGATCTCTGCTGGCAGCTCATGTCCAGAGGTATATTTTGTTGGACACAACCTCATTTATTCTGACATTGCGTGACAAATTCTCTCTTTTTTCCTCGAGCTAACTCAATCAGTCAAAGACACTTAGAAACCAAATGCTGACCAACGTCATGGTTGCTATGTACTTAAGACACGGGAAAGGAAACAAAACCGTCACAAAAATAGATGAATAATCTGAATGGCTGTTTGATATGGTTTAATGTCCCTAAAATAGCTGATTCAAGACATATTATGACAGAGTGTTATACCAGTTTTCATTACTGATCTGAGAATCACATGACAAGGGAGTTATGGGAAGAGCAAAATATAATTCCCTATAAACTAAGCTTCACATAGGCAAAGCATTTTTCTAACAAGACAGGATTATTATTTTGCAGAAAAACATGGAAGAAACCATGCTGTGGGACTGATCCCACGGCAACAAGAATTCCATGGAAGACGATGTCTCATATGGCACAAAACAGAGCTAAACCAGAAAACAAGAATGTTTTAAGCAAGTAAAGCCACCACAGTGCCATGCAACATCAACAACAGTGAAAAAGCTTCAGTATCAATGTCTCGGTTCAACCAATCGTACTGCCAATGCTCAGTGACCTCTACATTTGTACGGATGACCTAAAAAGAGCTCAATTTTCATATACCCAAATTTTGGCTTATTAACATTTGGCTTATTTAGGTAAATTGATATACTTTCTGCGGAAGCAGCTCTGCCGTTTTCATTTTCATCTCCTCCTCAATCAGACTCAACAGTTACATGCTCCTTTAGACTCTTAACACTTTAAGCACCAAAACAACAGACAACAAAATTTACGTCAGCAAAAATTCAAAAAATGCCTTGTCCAAGACATTTCATATTGAGAATTCAAAGACTAGAGGGCAAACAGTGTAGATCTAGATGAGGCGGCTCATTATCAGGAACTACGCTGTCTGCAAATTATGCTATTTTCGTCACTGGCACTCAAAGTGTTAAGGGAAAGGTTTGCCTTATGCACAAAGTCCTTTAAGAAGAGACCTCTTTTGAATTGTCATTGACTTCTTATATGGGGAAGCTAATACCTAGCCTTGAAAGTTATCTCCTCTTGCAAAACATGGCGAAAAAAGATGGAGATGTATTCATTCATCTTAGGAGTGCCAGGACTAAAAGTATGTCACTCTGGGAGGCTTACAGAGAACATAAGCTAAACTAAAGATCAATGAAAATTCAATAACAAACAGCGTTCCACTCACTTAAGCTAATAAGACCTATAAAAGCGCTTCCAGTTTTTGTTATTTTACATATTATATTGAATTTCACAGTTCTGTGAAATGCCATTCTGATACTAATACAATCAATACCACCCACTATACCCTCGAGATTATTAAAATTCGTTTTCATCCTAATTTTTTCTGCCTATTTAATATCTAGAAGGCAATTTAGCTACATGGCAGGAAGGCGGAAAACAAAACAATATAGTGTTGGCTGACATTTAAAACATGATCCCCATCCAAAAGCTAAAATACTGGCATCACCTTAACATTTACCATACTGCTTCTAATAAATGACCCAGTGGCTGCAATTTTTTTTTCATATTGCCATTTTTAGGACTTGTGAATTGCAATTATTGCCATTCACAAGTCCTAAAAATGGCAATATTAAAAATAATTTGGTCAACGGTGGTCTACAGTCAATTTTGGTAGAACTTTGGCCATTTTTTCTTTCAAATTTAAACCCACAATTAGCTGGACTTTCACTGCTTGACCACGAGTCTAAATCCAAACTTTGCTATAACAGGCCAGATAAATGTGTCTAAAGTACTTCCTTTGCAAACAACTTACAACGAGTATCTGTTTGCTTACATAACGTCTTTAATTCACATATTTTCCCTCTTCTGGGATTTTGGCATTTTGCATAATTTTCAGCCAGACAAACCGTTCTTCTCCCAAGGGCCTAAAAATCTCTCCAAAACATTCTGTATTATTCATAAGAAGTACTCCAGACAAGCAAAACATCTACGGGTGAACATCCTGCTAGTTTTCTTATTTCGCAGAACCATATTAAATGTAAACTGCTTACGCGTATTAACTCATCTGATCTTACCATATTTATCTGAGCGGTCTGATCAAGGTCTACACTGTTTGCCATTCCATCTATATCTTTTAGGTGCATTACTGCAAGTTCAAATTTTTAGACAGTCACTGTATGCCATGGGTCCCAAGTTTTAGAATTTTTAAAGTATTTGGTTGAAGTGTCCCAATAATTAGGTTACAGTAACTGCTGTGGATTTCATTATACTGGTCTCTGAGTACATGTACTTCAATATTTATTCAAAGAAAATTAATATGAGAAGTTTGTCTATCTTTACTTTTTGAACAATTGCAATTGATTTCTCCATGGATTAGACTGGCAACTGTTTCTCAAACAAACACTGCAAAGGGCACTAATTTTTACTATTTTTTTTTTTTTTACCATGATAATTAAACTCTATAATTGCTCTATCAGCATGAAAAATTTTATCATGAGGTATCGCTGCAAGCTTCTCGCCATAGTTTCATTATTGCAAATGACAGTGATTAGTCAACTTTAAACAAATAAAACATCAGTAAGTTTCACATAAAAAAGGTTCAAAAATTGATTTGGGTCATTTTAGTTGCCAACTAAAATGACCTACTTTCATTTTCATAAACAATGAAACAAGAGGCCCAAATGGGCCTGATATCGCTCACCTGGCTATTGTGCAACGGAACCATTCTGATACAAAATTGGTCCAATTCAACAGAGAATTTCTCATTTTCACATTTTGCTACTTTTAGTAACAGAGGCCAACTTGCCTTGTCTTTATATATTTACTTTTGAAACACCTCAATGCAAGAATCATTTTGCCACAAATTTCATCAAAATCCATTCAGGGGTTACTGAGATATTGCCAGTTTCATGTTTTGTGCTATTTTTAGTAACGGCAGATGGCGGCCATCTTGGATTGCTAAAATGCAAAAAATCGAAAAGCCTTCATGCAAGGACCATTTTGACATAAATTTGGTCCAATTCCATTGAGATTTTCTGATTTTCACATTTTTTTTATTTTTAGTAACAGAGGCCAATATGACTTGTCTTACAGTTAGATATTTTTGAAACATCTCAATGCAAGAATCATTTTGACACAAATTTCATCAAAATCCATTCAGCGGTTACTGAGATATTGTCATTTTCATGTTTTGTGCTATTTTTAGTAACGGCAAATGGCGGCCATCTTGGAATGCCAAAATGCAAAAAAATCGAAAAAGCTTAATGAAAGGACCATTCTGACACAAAATTAATCCAACTCCATTGAGATTTTCTAATTTTCGGATTTTTCAATTTTAGTAACAGAGGCCAATATGACTGGTCTTACAGTTAGATATTTTTGAAACACCTCAATGCAAGAATCATTTTGACACAAATTTCGTCAAAATCCATTCAGCGGTTACTGAGATATTGTCATTTTCATGTTTTGTGCTATTTTTAGTAACAGCAGATGGCGGCCATCTTGGAATGCCAAACTGCAATTAATCAAAACGACTTCATGCAAGAAACATTCTGACACAAAATTGGTCCAATTCCATTCAAGGGTTCTTGAGTAATTGTCATTTTTATGTTTGTGCTATTTTTAGTAACACCAGATGGCAGCCATCTTGGGATGCCAAATTGCAATTAATCGAAACGGCTACATGCAAGGAACATTCTGACACAAAATTGGTCCAATTCCCTTCAAGGGTTCTTGAGTAATTGTCATTTTTATGTTTGTGCTATTTTTAGTAACGGCCCCCATGGTGGCCATCTTGGATAGTCAACTGGCACAAAATTGAAATAATTCCATTCAAGAACCAATTCTGACCAAATCTGGTCAGAATTGGCTGCATTTTCTTTAGATATTGATATTTGAGCAAAATCGGCCTTGTTAACGCTAAGTAGGTCACTGTGACCTAATTCTGCTATAGATTTTTTTTTTATTTTTACAATTTTTAATACCAAGGTCCCACTTATGTTCCATGCAAACTTTCAACCAAATATACCAAATGGTTCTGGAGAAGAAGTTGATTTTGTTGTTTTTGCTATTTTTAGTAACGGCAGCCATCTTGGATTCTTGACCTGACCCAATTTTACAATTTTGAAACCCTGCAGTCTGGTCATGCTCAATGTGAAATTTGAGATCCATGGGCTCAGTGGTTTTAGAGAAGAAGTTGTTTGAAGTTGTTTAAATAGGTCATTTTTTGACATTGGCATTTGAGCAAAATTACACACGTAAACAGAAAGTAGGTCACTGTGACAAAACTCCGCTACAGATTTTTTCATTTTTACAATTTTGAATACCAAGGTTTCACTGATGTTCCATGCCAAAATTCAGACAAATATACCCTGTGGTTCTGGAGAAGAAGTTTATTTTGTTGTTTTTGCTATTTTTAGTAACGGCGGCCATCTTGGATTTTCAACCTGACCCAATTTTACAATTCTGAGACCCTGGAGTCAGGTCATGCTCCATGTGAAATTTGAGAACCATGGGACCAGTAGTTTTACAGAAGAAGATGTTTGAATATTTGTTGTTAGGTGTTGACGGACGACGCACGGACCCACGACGCACGACGCACGCCGGACGCATTGGTATGACAATAGCTAACTATGGCCCTTTGGGCCAGGTGAGCTAAAAATGGTAAAAATACAATGTACAGCCTAGGAGTCCCATTCAATGTACCGCTTTTGTTTATATTGTATAGCTCAACAGGGAACCAGAAAAGGAAACCGATCAATTTGTCTTCTTTCAAAAACACATATTCTATGCTTTTTGCCAGGTAAATGAATAATCATTTGCACATCAACCCGTATTTTATCACCAAACGTGAAGGTTGAAGAGATTTTCAAGATGATTTGCATTTAGATGTTTTTACCACCTATAGGACTATGAAGACTTTAAGGTGTTTGGATATACCCTCATGTTTTCCCACAATTTTTACAAAGAGAAACAACTTTCATGACTTCCAGTTTGCTTTCCTGGATGAGATATAGCCCTTCCAAATTAGGGTCTACCATTAAAGGAAAGAATTTGCTCCTAGTGGAGCAAATTCTTTCCTTTAAGTTTAGACCCCATTCTAAGGGGAAGCAAAAAATAAAATGGAAAAGAGTTTCTTCCCCTGAAAATGCACCCACACACATTTAGTAAGGTACATGTGAACAGCCTGTGCATAAAACACTTGATTATTATGTTTCTTTCATTACTATCTTGCAATCAGAAAATGATAATACAAAACAGCAGAGTTGTGCATTAACTTTGGTCACGTAACATCAGGTTTTCAGGCAAGGACATATCATCCTCAAAGAAATTTTACAGTACAAGTATAACATTCAGTTTATTAAACTTTTAAGATGACAAAATTTACATCCTCAAAATTCCTAACCCTTAATGCGCCAAAAAGCAGATGACAAAATTTACGTCTGCAGAAATTAAAAAAAAAATGTTTTATCAAAGCTATATCATATTGAGAACTCAAAGACTACAGGGCAAACAGTGTAGATCCAGATGAGGTGGCTCTTTATGATTATGAGCCACCTCATCTGGATCTACACTGTTTGCAGATTCAACAGTTTTTCATTTTTGGCGCTTTAAGGGTTAGCAATGTTTCATACAAGCTAATATCAGATTGAGAATTCAAAGACTGGAGGCCAAACAGAGGTGGCTCATTATGAGCCACCTCATTTGAGTCTATGCTCTTTGCAAATTCAGCTACTTTCAACATTGGCACTCCAAGAGTTAATATGAGATGTTGATCCATCTTTTATTTTTTTAACAGCTTCAAAAGTTTTCTTCAACAAACAATTTGCAATGGGCATTAATTTTTACCCTGTCTTGATAATTAGAACTGGTACATGTGAACAGCCTTTGCATTAAACACTTGATTATCATCTTTCTTTAATTACTATCTTGCTATCAGAGAATGACAACAAAACACTAGCAACAGAGTTGTGCATTAACTTTTGTCACGTAACATCACATTTGCAGGCAAAGACATGGCATCCTACGCTATTATACAAGTCAAAAACATTCAGTTTTGTCCTACAATGTACTTACTCATATTTGCCATTTAAAATCAATTATATACTGCTCAGATACTGGTAGATTTCTTCCCTTTTTTATTTTCTAGGTCATCTATTATGCATTCCTCATTAGCTCTTTTTCAGAAATTGGTTTATGAAAAAGTGGCCGACTTTCTGATTATATTAGGCAAATCGTTTAAAGAAACAGACCTCTCTCAGCTTTCTGGCAAATTAAGGCCTCAAGCCATACCAAAATATTGGGGATGAAGACTTTGAAATTCTGTAAAACTTCTTAGTAACAAGAATTCTGTGGAATGCGGTATCTCGCCTGCCTGCACATTGTCAAAAAAACAGAGCTAAGCCTGAAAGCTCAACATAAAGATAACAGGACAACATCGACGATGTTACTTAGAATAGAAACACCTATATCTTGCTTCAGCTAGTTGCAGGCGAGACAGAACATATGCCACGAGTTTTCATTGATGAGACCTCATGTTTAAGTCATCAGACTATGGTATAATTTACAATACACCAAAACGCTTGAAAATAGCCATGGTTTAACAATAAACCAAAAACAGAATTAACAATAACCCCAAAATTTGTTGAGCTTACGAGCAGCTCTGACAATTGTGTCAAAGTGATAAAAGCCATAGACTGGCTTCGTCATCTACCGAGTAATTACGAGGGGCATCGTTCTGTCTCCTGTCACAGTGTCACATTAAACAGAAAGTGTATCATTATTAGTGTCACACTCCAGCCCCACAATCAACACAAATCAATACCAATGTTATCCAAAAATATCTGGACATCTTAGCCAATAGCAGTAATTATCCATGTCTAAAGCAAGTGAGTCTGGTCAGTGCCAGTAAATAAGAGCAATCAAAAATGTTAAACCCAAAATTTGATTTGACATAAAAGTTGACAAATGACAGATGAAGAAATGAACAGACAAACAGATGGAATGACAAAAACAGTATACCCAGTGACATACTTAGTGTGGTGGGGGTATCACTGGTCTTTTTTGTCGAGAAAATGTGTGAAGCGTTTGCTGAAAAGAAGGTATTGTAATTGCGGACACAAAATCAGGTTCTACTTTTTCTGATAACAAGATGACAGTTAACTCTATAATGACAATGCCATACTTATTCAGGTTTTGAAGACACAGCAGGCTGATCTAACTTGTACCTAACTGCACATGCTATGAGAAACGTTCCGTCACAGTATGTCAGGCTGGAAAGGTTAACACAGCAGCAAAGCAATGTATCATAAAAAGCATCAATTTCCCCATCAATATTGAAAAAGAAAATGACATCCTATCTTCAAAAGCAATTACTGTCTTTATCCTATGTATCAGGACACCTTACTCATTACCCTAATAATTCATGATGGACTATTCCATCTAATATTGACAAGTCCATTTATTTAATTTAGTAATGTTTAAGATCAGGCTGCTTAGATTCTGCACTGTTTTCCATTTAGGAAAACAGTGCAACACCTGAGCAGTCTGATCAAGATCTATGCTATATGCTCTGGTATTTCTGTCCGAATACTTCTGTCAAATATGTCACGATGTAAAAACACCCACACTGTCTATATTTAGCCGGAACATCTGAAGACACAGCCTAGCGTGAGTTTTATTAACTGCGGGGCTAAATCAATGGACAGAAATAGCGTCTCCCTGTCAATCTGATAAACCTTTTCTGGTTTGGCACAGGAAACAGCACAAGCAGACGTATGCCAACAGCAGACACCAAGACCAGCTGGTACGTCTGCTCTGTCGGATCACAGCTCACCTTCATTACCCCGTATTCAAAAGTTAAAAGACATGTACCATACGTGAAAAGCAACGGCCATTACCATATCAGTCTTCAAAGCGCCAAAAATGCAGACCAAAAAATTTCCATATGCAAAAATTTCAAAGAATGTTTTGTCAAAGCTATATCATATTGAAAACTCAAAGAATAGTGGTCCAATAGAGCATATCCAGATAAGGCAACTCAATATGAGCCACCTCAAATGGATCAAGGCTGTTTGCAAATTCAACTATTTCAGTTTTTGTGCTTTAAGTGTTACAATACAAAAATCAGCTGAGATTCAAATCAGCCTGCATATCCAGTGCAGTCTGATAAGTCTTCCCTTACTCAATTATTCAAAGAATATTAATAAATTTGTACAATCAAATCAGTCAGTTGAAAGCCATAAGATTTTTGTCTATATTGCTGTTCACATGTCATACAGTACAGTTTCTATGGCATGGCTCACTTGCAGACATTTCCAAACTGGTAGAAAATGACATTCTATCACTCAAAAACACAATTTCAGCAGAATTTCAATTCTATTTTTAATGCCTGATTATTCAGGATGGTAAATCAGGTTCTAATTTCCTCTGAAAAGTTCAGGCAAGCTGACATTTAGCTCTATAATGACAATGTCACACTTATTTAGGTTTTGAAGGAAACTGAACTGGTATGCCTGAGCTCCACAAAGATATCTTTTCTTCTTTTTTTTTATCATTTCAGTTCAAATTCCTGCTTGTGGCCCCTAGCCTCCGACAGAGTGTGCATCAACTGAGTGAGTCTGCAATCATGACTTTCCCAAACACTGAATACAAATGGCATTCAGTGGTACAAGCAAACCTGTGCTTAAAACTACATGTCAAGAGACCAGCTGTCTATAGAGACCACTTCAACAGCTGCAAGAATGTAGAAAATATGCATATTTGAGGCAACCATTGTTTGGGGCTTCCTTTGGTGGTCTTTGTACAAAGGTTTGACAACATTTGTTGTAAACTAAACTTTCCACGAACAATGTATAGACAGACAGAAAAATGTGTGACCCTAAAGCTTGGATACCCTCAAAATAATGAAGTCAAATGAAGTCAAAGGCAGATTATTAAGATACAGTGCTGTAGGAAAGGAGTGTTTGAGGATAATTTTGAGACAATATATCATATTCCTCAATGAAAATGTATCTTGTGACCCTCATCAGAACCATCTTGGTGAGATGGCTCTAATGAGAGGTCACAACATATGTTTTATGGAGAAACATGGGAAATTATTCCTAAATTACAGCTGTTACCCCTTCCTTATATGGAACATTTGCCGTATAGAAAATTTAAAAAAAATTAGTTAGAACACAGGACATTCACATCCAAATATTTTGTCTTCAATCACCTGTAGGGCATACAGGATATTAGCTACTTATCTGCTTCTTTCACAAGATTATCGTCTATTTCATGGCCACTTCACTGTTATACGGACATTCCAACATCATTTATTTATGTTACTACACAGATAGGAGATTAAAGTAGGCCAGTCAGCACAGTCAGACAGTTTGTGCCATTCGCTGAACATGATTCCTTGTACACTGTTCTTGATGAGGAATTCAAATTATATATATCATGTTGATAAAGGAACTTGACAAAGAAAATGACAGATGCCAAAATGTTAATATTTGAAAAACAATGCTTGCTAGATCAATCTAGTTGTCCACCAGCATGAAAACATTGATCAAGAAAAAAATCTAAGTTAATGTCTCTTATAAAGGTACAGATTTCCCACAGCTAGTGACCATACCGGCAGTGGGGTTATAGGCCCACTGTATCTTGAGCACAGCATATGAAAGGTGGAGCCCATCCCTCTCCTTTTGCTGCCTTATCCTCCCTGATTGGAAACAGGTACCCATTTATTGCTGGGTTAACCGGGAGTTTTCCAATTGCAAGATGGCCCAACCTGGGTTTGAACCCCTGACCTTCCAGCAACCTTCTCCGTGTCTATTCTAGGATTGAAAAAAATAGAGGGGATTTTCGACAGACAAAAGGTATCACTCACACTTGAAACTCTTAAGTTTGGCTTAAACTACATAAAAACAATTGTACCTAGTATTTTAGCTATAATTTAGTATCAATGAGAACACACAATGCTTTTAGATATATCATTTCAATTTATTTTTATAAAAATAAAAAAAATAATTACCCCCTTCTGTTAAGAATTAGGGGGGAATTGTCAGAAATGTGGGTGAATCCCCAAATCCCCCTCTATAGAATAGACCCTGCCTTCTGCACCACAACCGAGTCCCTCTCACCACTCAACCTAAGTGCCTCCCTTTTGTCTCTTGTACAGATGCCAAAAATGGAAAAGAAGGTAATAAAATCAGCCACTATACATATAATTAGTTCCATGAGCTTCAGATGAAATGGATATCTGAGCTTTTGTTCAAAACAAATGACGACGCAAGTTAACAAGACGTTAAAATTTCAAATATACTGTATGAAAAAACGCTTCCATTTTTTTGCCAAAAAATGTGAGAAGCAGTGCAAAAGCTCCCCACATTTTTTCTGCCAAAAATATTAGCATACTAGCTTTTATGTGCAATACATGATGCAGCTAATGACTTTGTTAAGTTGAAGATGCTTTGAACAACTGGGCACTGATAACTGTTTCAAGGAAGCAGAGAGCCTAGTCTAGTGGACTGAGTGTTTTTCTTTCATACACATCTATTCACAAAAGGGGTAGAAGGTACAAATCTCATAATAGTGTCTGAAGAATTTCTTCAATCCAACAGACCATGAAAACTGTACTCTGTGTGTCCTGAGCTGCTGTGGTATCAGGGTGGCTGTTGATGACTGAAGAGTCGCTGAATGTTAGAGGTAATGTTCACCTTATCAAACCAGCAAAAGCAGAACACAACACACACCGAGGTTATATGCCTCGTACCCATGGATTGTGGCCTCTCCAAACAGGCACAACTGGACTAAATATTAAAAGATCTTTTTCTAAAATCTCCATAAAATGTATGCCTTGCAGAAGTTGTTCTACTGAGGGACCACAAAATATATTTTCATGAATAGGTAAGTTTTCATACATAAGAAAATTTCGTTAAGTTATATTCAGTGCTCCAAGCTTCCTGTTCTTTTCTGAGAAGTTATATTTTCTTATTCTTTATACTACTCAGTTTATACATAAAAAGGCTTTCAAAAGCTTGTATTTCAGTGGCTTCCAACAAAGAAAATAGACCTTTATTGATGCTAAAGAATCCTATTTATTCAACAAGAATGCCAGAACAAGCAGCACAGACCTTATGTAGATCCTTATGAGCAGACTCATCATGATCTACACTGTTAGTGATTCACCCAAAAGTTTATAAAACTACCCTTAAAAGACCACTGGATCTTAAAAGGCATGTGTGTGTGTGTAGGGGGGGGGGGGGGGGAATTGATTGATTGTTTTGGGTTTAACAGCCCTTAGAGACAGTATTTCAGTTATATTGGGCCATCTCCCAGAGAGAGGGAGAAAGAAGAAAAATGATGGACAAGAGAAAAAATGTCCAAACAACCCCCACCCGCACCTACTGCAAGCACAGTAAGTCCTTGCCGTACAATGTTCAATGTTCCAAATCAGTAGGATGCCCTGGCACTGGAAGATATACACAACACTGTCACACACCCAGTTCTGGGTGGAGGGGGGGGGGAGTTAACTATTGCTTTTATGGCTGGTTGGGGTTAGGGTGTGACGGGGGAGAAGAAACAATTGTGTCCATGTAAATTTGGCTATTACAGAAAATGTCTCACTTTGGCAGCTCAACCCTTAAAGAATCAAACATGAAAAAAGTTTAATCTGGCTAACAGCTTAGATCCAGCATAGATCAAATGAGCTGTCTCATCTGAATCTACACTGTTTGCCATCTAGTCTTTCAATTTACATTATAATACAATTGGAACATTATTATTTTTTTCTAAATTTTGCAGACATAAATTTTGTCTTCTGCTTTCTTGGTGCTTGAAGGGTTAGAATTCCTATGAAGTTGATTGTACATGACACTGGAGGAGACATGTAGAATGACCTTCAACAGAATAATAACACTTTGGCAAAAAGAAACAAATTAACAGGTAGCTTCACATTTCAACCAATCTGTAGAAATGAAATACTGTAGTAACTATTAAATGGAATAATCAGAGATCGTGTCATAGAAGGCTGAAGTTGCAAATAAAAAAGCAGACAACAAATTTATGTCTGCAAAATTTCAAATAATGTTTCATCCAAGCCATATCATATTGAGAGTTCAAAGACTGGAGAGCAAAAAGTGTAGATCCAAATGAGGTGGCTCAAAATTTTCAGCCACCTCATCTGAATCCACATCTCTTGCGAATTAAATCATTTTCATTTTGGGGCTTAGTGATAAATCATAAATCTGAGAAAAGACTTACAATAACAGGTGGATTGACATACAGTGTAGAGCCTTATCAGAATGCTCTATTAGAAGCAGTAATGGAGCAGTCTGATCTGGATCTACACTGTATCTTCAAGCCGCATGCCCCATTTATTATAATCAATTGGTATGCTGTGAAAATTCTAAAAGTAGGAATGGCTGGATGATGGATGGCTGACTTGTGATTTTATGTCCTTTTTAACAGTATTTCGGTCATATCAGAATGATAGGAGGGTGATAATGAATGGCTGTGTGCAATTTAACCCTGTTTATTGTTGGAAAGATTCCTGCCCCAGCTGGTCTCAAACCAGAGACCACTTGATTAACCAGCCAGCGCTTAACCTACTAAGCTACCTGGGCTCCTATGAACATCTAAAATGAATTTAGTCCGGTAAATCCTGTAACTACCCTTGAAGGGAAAAAGCTCAATGCAACAATGCAGTAATGTGTCCAAAAGATGCAGATGGAATGGCAGACAGTAAGTAATAAAGTAAAGTCTTTATTTAATGAAGGTGACAAATTTAGCAACATAGCTAATCTTCTATGAGGTCCTCCAACAAACTGTAAAACATTTTACACAGAAACATACAAGAAATGGTGAAGAACTTTACACAATAAAACAAAAAGCACAACAGAATTCCGCGGAATGCTATGTCGCACCTGCATTGCGTTTCCACAGTAGTAAAGACTATATAGTTGAAAGAACTTTATGAAAAATGGACAAAAATGCTAGGGTCAACACAATTTTGGATGTAAAATTTTACTAAGTAAGAAAAGCATGAAATATAGGCAAAGGGTAGGAATAACTGCAACATCCCTCATGAACATTCTAAGAAGAAACTTTATGCCAGGTGTGATGACTACAGGTATCATACTTTCAGACGAAAGGACTAAAGCGCCCGGGCCGATATATATTTTGGGGTTTAAAATTTTGCAAAGTCAGCAGAGCATGAAATATATGTAAAGGGTAAATTAATTGCATCAGACCTCAAGAACATTCTAAGAAGAAACTGGATGCCAGGTTTGATGATTCTAGGTATCATAATCGTGAGAAATGGACTTAAACACTAGGGTGGACATAATTTTGAATATAAAAGTCCGCAGAGCATTAAATATAGGTCAAGGTATAAATAAGAGCAATAGCCCTCAAAAACATTCTTAGAAGAAGCTTTATGCCAGGTTTGATGATTGTAGGTATCATAATTTGCAAGATATCTACTTAAACGCTAGGGTTGACGTAATTGTTGAGGGACGGTTTTACAAAGTCAGCAGAGCATAAAATAAAGGTGAAGGTATAAATAAGAGCAACAGCCCTCAGGAACACTCTAAGAAGAAGCTTTATGCCAGGTTTGATGATTGTAGGTATCATAGTTTGCGAGAAATGGACTTAAATGCTAGGGTCGACACTAAGGTCGACGTAATTGTTGGTGGCCTGTTTTACAAAGTCAGCAGAGCCTAAAATACAGGGTAAGGGTAAAAATAAGAGCAACAGCCCTCAAGAACATCCTAAGAAGAAGCTTTATGTCAGGTTTGATGATTGTAGGTATCATACTTTGCGAGAAATGGACTTAAATGCTAGAGAGCCTAGGGTCGACGTAATTGTTGACGGACGGACGTACGGACGAACGGAATGACTGACGTACGGACGGACGGAAAAGTGAACTCCTAAAAAGGAAGCTTATTGACCCGTAATTTGATATCTATAATTTTTACAAAAGAAAATAATCGTATTAGTACACCATATTAAGCATAAGTACTAGAAGAAAGTAAAATATGACTTAACTAGCCATTTAACCGATTTATGCATCTTTTATGTTTTGTAGTCTAAAGATTTTCTCTTCATTAGCTTATGAAGTATTTCCCCAGACAGTGTTGCAAAAATGTAAATGGGGTTGAATGTATGACTTGTAATATTGTACTCTATGAGGTACTGACAAAAAATTGTTTAGTCTTCAAAGCAGCCAAATATTAGAGACAATTTTCTTAGACAAATGTTTCACGTGGTCATACCATGTTAGATTATGATCTATAAAAACACCTAAAACCTTATCACCAGTACATGTGTCTAAAGAATTACATTCATACATTAGTTGAAACCTATCATCAGTTATTCCTGCCCACTTTAGGGGGGGGGGGGAGGGGAAAGAAGTTATGAGCATAAGTCTGGTTTATGAAGTGTTAATAAGCATACCATTGCATTTGCACAGCTCATGCAATTTATTCAAAGCAATCTGAAGATTCTGTTCAACTTTGCTTACATTATCTTGTTTGTCATAGAGTGTAGTGTCCTCAGCATACAGGTCTGTAGAAACAGGACAGTAGGTCATTAATGAATAGTAAGAATAACAATGGACCTAAAATAGAACTTTGAGGGACTCAATAAGTAACTGTTTTAGGGTCTGAATAAACATTGCTCATGAAAACAGTTTGCTGTCTATGCGTCAGGTAAGTTCTGAACCAAGCAATAATTTCACTACTTATTCCATAAAGCTCAAGCTCTGACAAAAGAATTTCATGATCAACTAAATCAAATGCCTTTTAAAAGTCTTCTAGAACTACTCGTACTAATCTGCCAATATGTGCTGTTATCTAGGGCATCTAATCATGAATCAATCACAGCTACTAAAGCTGTTTCACAAGGACGCTTGGGCCTAAAGCCTGACTGAGGTTTTTGCAACAAGTTACATGAATTCAAATAGTCTGAAAGGGAATCATGGACATGTTTTTCAAGCAGCTTTGACAAAGTAGGAAGAACTGAAATTAGCCTATAACTGTTCACATCTTTGGAAGAACCACTTATCATATGAATAGGAATGTGACTTTGGCCTCTTTCATTTTGTTGGTAAAAGTAAAGACTTAATACTATGGTTGCAAATATAAGTTATCTCATTAACAATATATGGTGCATCAAGTTTCAATAGCCTGAATCCAATGTTGTCTGTTCCTGTTGCCTTACATAAATCCATAGAGAGTAAATATTTCAAAACATATGCTGGAGGAATGGCAAATTCAGAATCAGCTGTTAGATTCTTTTAGTTTGTCATGACTGGAGCTTGTAACTGGCTCTTTCAACTTTGATGCTACTGTAACAAAAAAATTATTGAAACTATTGGATATTTAGCTAATGCATCCTGTACTTGTATACCATCAGTCCTGATTGGTCTGATATTGCCTTGCTTCAATCTGTTTTACCAGCTCCTGCTTCTTGAAATATCTGGTAAATGTTTCCTGCTTTATTCTTATTTTTGTCTATGTAAGTCTCATACTTTTCTTTTTTGGCCTTATTAAACTAGTAGCTTTACTTTGCCAATTTTAATACTCATTTTCATTTCCTAATGCTTTGTGTTGGTCCCTAATTTTCATGGCATCTAATATTTCAAGAGTAAGCCACTGTGGCTGGGTTTCATATTGAACTCTGTGTTGACGTAAAGGCACATTATTTTCCACTACTTCTAGAAAAAGCTCCACCCATGAGTCAAGCATATCATCTGTGTCATCAAACATGTATATGATATCCCATGGAACTGCTTTCAGTTCAGCAACATTTTTTTGTTTCATCGAAATTTTTAAGACCTAAATGAAATGGAATAATGCCTTAGCTTTGGTACAGTAGTGTTTATCTTTGTAGACACTTGATCAGACTGCAGTATGATCTGGGTTTGTACTGTTTGCTCAGACCTATCTGTTCCAATACTTTAGAATTTTATAATTGAGCCACGACATGAGAAAACCAACAATCACATTGTTGGTTTTGTTGTGTCGCGGCTCGTATATGTATATCACTTTACAAACAGCAGTTAAGGAAGTGCTAATACCTTGAAAGCATCATCTTCTTTTCTGTCTAGCACATCCAACAACAGAGCCGCAATAACGTTGAAACCTTGGCAGTAGCCAACCGACTTGTTCCAGCGTGCATAAGCGAGCAGGATACGCTTCAGGGATGCTCTCTCTTCTTCATTTTCTTCACCACTGAAACCACTACAGCCTGTCCTGTGAAGGTCCTATCAACAACAACAAAATTTTTACATGCTCAAAACCATAAAGAAAATTCCCAATCTTGTGCTACAGGGATAAAAAGGAATATGTTTTTCTTATCGATGAATTATCGCTGATAAACACATGATGCAAGGTAGATCGCAAAATACTAATTCATGATGGCAGAGCTGGAGAGAATCAAATTTGGCATCTGCTCAACAACGTGTGTTGATCAGTGACAGCTTACATGTATTATATGTAAAGGAAAATAATTTTTACCAGTCTCTTACCAGTCGTCGACACCAATATAAGTCTCTCTGACTTCTTCAGGTGCTTTTCGATAATGTCCATCAGAAGGACCTGCTTTGTAGCATGCAGCTTCAAACTTCACAGGATGATATCTCCAATGTTTGTTCAAGCGACTTTTGAACGCGTTATGGGAGGGTGCTTCATTTTGATTCTAACATTATTCAGAATGAAAATGCACAATTAGTGCAATGCTTTCCATAGGACTACTTTGAGGTGTATGCCCACAGAAGAAAATCTTTACATCTGAAAATCACAAATTTTCACACAAGGCAGCTTCCTCCTCAATGATGAAAATGTTGATTTGATGTTATTATAATATTATTGGTAGTAAAATAATTTGTGGACCCTCGTAAGTTACTGACCCTCTATATCATATAGGGCAGGATAGAGCCAAGTCTCCTATGGTATCAAACTGACACCCAATATGTCTATTACCCATTTACACTGATTTGTTGCAGCAAGGACCCATTCTGACCATACAAAACTTGAATGGAAGTCTGTTTCTGCTGACAGCATAATGTTTGTTATTGCACTCAAGGACAAGGCCACCAATAACTTTGTAAAGCATCTAGGAAGCAGCTTTCCTACACTTACACACCTAAGTTTCAATGCACAATTTATAGTTTCTTAAGAACAAGTTGCAATTTCACATTATGTTAAAAAGTATTTTAGCCATACTCATAAGGTAATAAGGTCAGTCAAGAACTTTCAGTGTCATTATAGATGTCTATAAGTTGTAGGAAGACCACAGACTAGATTATTTATATGTTTACAAATGAGCAGACAAAATTAGATTTTGCCAACAAACCTAATAGAAATAAATGAGATGCACAGTGAGAGACCATCATTACGAGAATGGGAACAACAACAACAGTAAGAAAACATATTTCAACTCATTTAACCTCAATGTCATAAAGTGGAAAGATGGTAGCCACAAGTTGGAAAACTCCAATGAAAACTATTGAACGGGTATTCTCTATACAGTCAAAAGCTTGAGCTTGCAAAAAGCTCATTCCATCTGTTGTTCAAGTTATTGATGATGCAAGCAGAAAACTAGTCGGGCTACTCCTGACAGTCTGTCAATTCTAACTACAGTAAAATTCTAATAAATGGGACAGATAAGTTGGCTCTTAAGGGAGCAGTCTGATCAGGATCAACAATGTTTGTCATTCTATTTGCATCTTTGAGACACATGACTACAATGTATAAAACTAAATTGTCCCATTTTAGGACAATTATGGTAATTATTTTAGGAGTCAAAATTTGTAGAACTAAAACGGTAAGACAGAGCTCTAGATAAGAGGGAGTATTTGATGATAATTAAGGATAATTTTTCTTATTTCTCATTGAAACCATATGTTGTGACCCCTCATCTGAACCGTCTCCTCAAGACGGTTCAAATGAGGGGTCACAACGTATGTTTTTATGCAGATTTAACAAGAATTATCCCTAATTATCACCAAATACTCCCTCTTATCTAGAGCTCTGGTAAGAGAATAGTGCAAGATTAGAGAAATGGTCGTTTAGAAGGCAAAAAAGCTAGACTCAGATCAAAAGTGGCTGAACGTCGTGTCCTAGGTACATTTTACAGAATAATGAGTACAATGGTTTTATGATAGCTTGTGCATAAATGGCAGGTTCATCATTTAGTTAAGGCAGTGCTTTAGGGAAAATAAATATAATACTGCACAGTGTTGATCCTGATCCAACCATTCTTATGGAATTCTTATTTGCAGAGTTATTCACCATTGTTTTTCTCAATGTAAGTTTTAAATCAAACACTGTTAAAGCATGAAAAGCATGGTTTTCTTAAACAGAACACTGGGTGAACAATATTACAACCTTACACTGGCCATAAAACTAATTCTTAATACCTTCACTATCTGTAAGCCCAGTTTGTTATCATCAGGATTACTCCGCTCATTGAAGGCAAACTTGACAGTCTTCTCCCAGTCTATCTTAATGTCTTTCACGTAATTATCAGCAAGATATAACCACACCTGAAACAGAAATTTGAAATATTTCATATTTATTCAGTTTTCTGTCCTCTCTAAAACAAGCCCAATAATCTGGCTCCATCATGTAAGACAAATATATATATATAATTGGGATTCTTTTGGAAGAGAAAAGTACATTTCACAACAAAATTTAAAAATTCTGATTAATACCCGTTTGATGATGACATCAGAAAAGTAATTAATACCTATGTCTGGCTTCTGCTAGTAGCAGGTAAGACAAAATTGATTTTGGTGACAAACTTACTGTATTCAACCTAATTAGCACACATACCCCTATAAGTGCACATCAAGGCAATTTCTGAGTATAAGCGCACATACATTTATCCCTTTGTCTGCAGGATAATACGACCTGAAAATGCTGTAGAATCTTTAATATTTTACTTGTAGAGCTTCTCTATCCTTCTACAACTAAAAGCAGCTTTTTCCAAAGCTGAACCTTAAAATTTGTTTTCTTTAATAATAATAATTTGTTGAAATGTACCCTTATAAGGAAGTTTACTGCAAGTATTTGCCACCATTTTTGAAAAAGTCAAGCAGACAGGGTGGAAATAAGGTTGATTATGGTATTCATCGATCTCAGTAAAATCTACAGTCAATTAACACTCAGTATCTCTGAGTCAAAGTTGATTTCAATCTACTGATATCTCAAAGTAAATTTTTTGTGATTCCAGAAAATTTACTTTGAGATATAAGTACCGTATTTACCCTAAATTTTCGGACACCGTAAATTTTCGGACACCCTATATTTTCCCAAAACGCCACCTATATTATGTACCCTATATTTCCGGACACGTACTGACCAGGGTATTTTTGTTGTCCGTAAATGTTCGGACACAAAAAAAGTCCCTTGTTCTCTCATAAAATTTTCATGTATAGGCTACCAGTTTTGTCTGTTTACTATGTTTACTTTGCCTTCGGCTAGATGAGGTACCGTAATTCTTCGGCTATAAGGCGAGTCGTTTATAAGACGGGGGGGGGGGGGGGGGGGGGGGGGGGGGGGGGGGGGGGGAGGCTAGTTTTTGGACTGTCTGGGCAAGTATTTAGCTTAGCCTCGCCTATAAGACGGACCTATCTTTTTGCCAATTCCCCAAAGGTCATCACCAGTCGCCGATGTCTACGTATATTTAAACTGGTTATGCAGTTACTGTAATATGCATAAATATCTTGGATTACATACCACATTATGTACCGTATGTATATTTCCATAAGTTATCCACATCCTAACTCCGATGTACACAACTGGAGAAAATATATTCGTGACATATTCCAATTTGCAATTTGAAGATGAAAGGATCCATACTAAACAAATTTTTCCACAGGCCAAATATTTAGCGTAAATACTGTATCCAAACTACCAGCACATGGTCAGTCTAACACACCAGTACCTAAACAAACAAATTGTGTCACCTCAAGGTCATTGACCGCTTTGATCTTTTTGTGTACTCTAGTCCAATACCACATCTCAAATTACATAATTGAGCCTTGACAGGTTTGACAACAGAACATAAGGAAACTGGAGATGGTACAGCGCAGAGCAGCTCGCATGGTCTTCTCAGATTACAGGTCTACCAGCAGCGTCACAACTATGCTGCAACACCTCCAGTGGCCCACCCTTCAGGAGCGCAGAGCCCAGTCAAAGGTTTTTATGATGTACCGTATCGTCAACAGCCTTGTGGATATCCCATTATGCCACCTGACACCAACGATTTCGGTGAGAAGCCATAACATGAAGTTCTTGATACCATATCCCAGAACTTTCATCTACCAGAGGTCCTTCTTCCCAGACACCATCAGATTGTGGAACAGCCTTCCCCAGACAGTAGTAAGCTGCTCAACTCTAGACAGCTTCAAGGAGGAAGTGTAACCGTCAGACTCCGCTAGACTCGTACTGGATGATTTTAACTGCACTGTACATAGATATTTTTAGCCTTCACCTTCATGTTGATTGTTCCTGCACCACCCACGCGCCAGTACGATAATACGCCGGACGACGGTGTCTGTACTTTATTGGAAGAAGAAAGAAGACAAGTTGGGATTACCGATAAGTAAAGAGAAAAAGTGCCTTATTTGTTTACATCTAGGTTGCAGGAAAATGCCTGGGAATGTTAATATGAGGAAATAAAAATAAAAGGATGATATTGTTACACATTGTTTGCGGATGTGGAATTGAAAAGAAGAGTTTATGGGTTTGCCAGATGCAGTCACTGTTCGCATAAGGTATTATTTCATGTGATCGGTACCTGATGTATTGTTTATGTCTCAACACCTGGGGGGGGAATAGACTAGATGCATTGGACAGTGACCACTTTGTGGAAAATAGCCACGGTGTCCAAAGCCTCTTCTATAAGATGGGTACAAATTTTTGGGGTCATTTCATGGTTCAACACCTACCAGCTAGACAATACCAGAAGCCATTATGAAGTTTATTTTCTCATATAATCTAATTGATTAAACAATACATTAGTTAAACAAATTGTTTACTTTCACACCTATCGGTACTATATACGAAAAAGATACCGTATATATGCCGGTGCATACCCTTGATAATTGGTTATTATTCGGCGTTCGTAAATATTCGGACACTTAAAAAAATTATAATTTTTGCCAAATTAAATGTTCGGACAGTAAAAGAAATAATTATTTTAATCCGTCCGAAAATTTAGGGTAAATACGGTAGTTTGAGATATTTGGAGTTGAAATGTAATGAAATTAGTGTCCAAACTATATTCTTTATTCTAACACAGTGAGCCTATAGAAGCAATGGAAAGTTGCCGTGTTTTATTCTGCAACAATTCACTGTTACGGAGCGCGTGAGTCTACCTGCTGACGTCACTGCAATAACTGACGTAATTTTGTAACGTTTTGAGACGTTAGACGGTGTAACGTCTCTTTTTCTTTCTTAAATCGCCATAAAAACGTACATTTATCTTAGATACAGTTCAGAATATTGGCGGGAGCATGAACGCGCTGGCAGGAAGTTTGTAAGAGATTGAATGAAAAGGATAGTTTTTCAGGGCTTTTGAGTGTTAGAATCGAAATAGTTCAGCTCTAGCATCGAATTGTTGAGTAATAATTCACTGTTTGTCGGTCAGTTGTAAGTAGATTTATCACTCGCGCTCCGCGCTCGTGATATGATCTACTTTACAACTGACCTCCAAACAGTGAACTATTACTCAACAATTCACTGCTAGAGCTGATCTATTTCTTAAATATAAGTGGGTTCCTTGAGATATCATTGTTTGAGGTAACTAGTCAACTGTCTAAACAAAAAAAGTTTCCTATTTTCATAAGCACCATTAAAAGTTCCAAGCATTTTAATAATGCAAAAATTGTTCATAAGTAAAACTCACAGGGTAGCTGTTATTCCGGTCTTGTAACAGACAAAACATTACTGCCTACTGGGAACAGAATTGCTTTGAATAACAATTATATTTCCCTGATATAGGTAACAGCAAAATTGCAGTAATGTTTGCCATAAAAATGCTGGAAATTGGAGCACAAATACCATAGCAGGCAAACAGTGAAACCTTGATCAGACTTTCTAAAGGAGCAGTCCCATCTGGTACTACACTTGTTGTTTGGGCATTGCTGTCTCAATAATTTGAACTTTTATACTCGTTCTCTAAAAAAAAAAAAACTGTTTTAACCCTTGAAGCTGCAAAACTTTACATCTGCAAAATCTGAAAAAAATGTTCTGTCTAAGCTATATCATACTACAAATTCAAAGACCAAAGGGCAAACAGTTAGCAAACAGTGTAGATCCAGATGAGCCAACTCATCTGGATTTACCGGTACACTGTTGCACATTATACTATTTCCAGTTTTGGCACTATGAGTAATATTTTCTTCTATAAATTTTTCAGATACAATACCCATGTATATCACAAAGAACACAAAGAACCATGCCATTTTTAGCATTCCACAACAATAGGAAATGAAAACTCATAGTTGCAGAATGAACAAAACAAACATTAAATGTTTTATGACGAAAAGCCACCGACTTAAATGTCTAGACACCATTCTTGGAGGTCTTAAATTTGACAAATAAATTGTATAGTGATGCTCCATGATGTCTCTTAGTCCTGAAAATTATGGCATCATAACAATACTTGCCTTTAATAAAACATACATTTGCAAACTTTGCATGCTCAGACAAGACCAAGACAAAGTAGGAACAGGACACAGGCAGTTCCCCTTTTAACCCTGAATGTGCCAAAAATGCTGACGACAAAAGGAATGCAAAACCTCAAAACCTGTTTCATCCAATTTATATCATATTGAAATATGAGCCACAACACGACAAAACCAACAAAGGGGGATGTGCGCCCAGCAAAAACTCAGATCAGCCTGGGCATCCCCCCAGTCTGATCAGAGTCTTCGCTGTGCACTTATAGGGTAGCTAAGGGACTAAGCTAGCTCCATGAGGATGCCCAGGCTGTTCTGAGTCTTTGCTGGGTGCACATGCCACTTTGTTGGTTTTGTCGTGTCATGGCTCATATTATCATGAGCATCTTCATCCGGATCTATGCTGTTTGCAAATTCAACTATTTTCTTATTTGGAGCTTTTAGAGTTACGCATACTCTGACCAGACAGTGCTTATTGACAGGCTGGTTTGGTTATGCTCAGTGCACATGTACCGGAAGACACATTTTCTCATGACAGAACTCAAAATGTAATGCTCATTTTTGCACAAACCCCATGCGTCATGCATAAACGCAGCTCAACCCATGCATTAACATGTGAACTTTTCCAGGCATCTTCACCGAGATGTTCAATGAAATACTCTAAAATGCAAGAATAGGGTTATACCTTTGTCTCATTGCACTAACATTTGCCAGGTCCCTCTGCTAAACCTTGTGTTTGAACAACAGAAATCCGTGACATATAAATTAAGGCAAAGTGACTGTAGAGTTTTCATATTCTTTTAAAATACTGTTTCACATAGCACACTTCAGGATGTTGCTAATGTTCTATTCTATTCAGAACTTATTTTAGAATGTTGCTAATGTTCTAGTCTATTCAGAATTTACTTTAGAATGTTGCTAATGTTCTATTCTATTCAGAGCTTTAAACCATACCCAACAAATTTCCATCATGGGCTTTGCCACCTCAGCAGGCACTGATGGGAAAGGCATAGAATACTAACAAAAGCATTAACAGCCCACCTTTTTCCTGAATTCATCTGGGATTCCGAGTGGTAACCTAGCAACAGCTTTCATGGCATCTTTCCATTGGTCAAAGGCAGACTCCCCTGGGGGCGGCTCCACAGTGAATCTCATCTTTGTATCTATCCCTGAAAAAAAAAGATGTTTGAACATTACTTTAGCCATATGATAAGAAAACAGTGAGGACCCTGATCAGAGTGCACATGTGTGCAGTCTGATCACAGTCTTCTCTGTTTGTATTGACAATCCACTGAAAGTGGTGTAAAAGCTTGCACAATGTGGTACAATTAAATTTGATTCTTCATAGCTCTGATAGTCAACTCTTTTTCTAGACCAGTGGACTTGTCCATCCTCATTATTTGTATGAGTCCATTTTCTAGTTTTAGGGGTTTCTAGTGAATGTTTTCAATTTTGTTATACTTCTGTTTATACACAGAAATTTCATAAGCAAACAGAGAAGACCCTGTTCAGATGCTGCATTCTGTGGCATCTGATCTGGGTTTGCACCATTTAACTAACTCCATATGTCCTCAAAACCACTTTCCAGTCTTAAAAGAGTTAAACGAAATGATGGTACAGTATTTCTCTGATATACAAATTCTGTTTCATACTTCTTACTAATTTCCTCAACCAGCATTACAATAGCAATTAGACAGCATTACAAAGGAAAGCAGCTAACCAATTAAGAGTTAAAGAGGGAAATAAACAAAATTGCTCCATTTTATTGAAGAATCGGTGCTAAAGAACCAAGAAAAAATATTCTACCAATCACTCGAAGACAAAATGTGCTTTGAAACATCTGATCTTGCAGATGAGATATCACTGTTCATGTGTAGAATTAACACATCATGAAATTTGCACTAGTCTCAACCTGAACTTTTATCAAGGCCACAGCAATATTCTCATGAGTGTCAATATGTTCTGTGAAGATACAGATAGATATATTGGGAAATATTGTAAATTGCGACATATTTAGTCTCGCTAGAATTCTGAATATAAATTGCATCTTGTGAAATTTGTATGCCTGACTAAATATGACCATACTTTTTCAGTATCCTCATAAAAAAGCAATGACAGCTAGCTTCAATTTGCTATATCACAAGAATTCCACAGGATGCGGTGTCACGCACTGTCATAAAACAGAGCTGAATCAGAAAAGTTGACACAAATTTGCGAAGTAAATGTAGCATTAAATATAGGTCATAATCTAATAATGATGGCTGGGTTCAGCTTCCCTCTTCTAGATGTAAACATGAATCAAGTTCACGAACCTAGCCTTTACAGTTCCTGAGAAATGGAGCTAAGACAGAAAAAAAATGACGAAAATTGGCTAAGTCAATGAAGTGTAAAATATAGGTCATGACCTAATTATGATGGTGGTGTTCAGCTTCCCTCTTCCAGATGTAAACATGAACTAAGTTTCAAGACTCTAGCCCGTATAGTTCTTGAGAAATGGAGCTTAACCAGAAAATCTGACGCAAATTTGCAAAGTCATTGAAGTGTAAAATATAGGTCATGATGGTTGCATTCAGCTTACCTCTTCTAGGTGTAAACATGAACCAAGTTTCATGAACCTAGCCCTTGTGGTTCCTTAGAAATGGAGCTTAACCAGAAAACTTGATGCATTTGCAAAGTCATTGAAGCATAAAATATAGGTCATGACCTAATTATGATGGTGGTGTTCAGCTTCCCTCTTCTAAATGTAAACATGTACCAAGTTTAAAGACTCCATCCCTTATAGTTCCTGAGAAACTGAGTTTAACCAGAAAACTTGATGCAAATTTGCAAAGTCATTGAAGCATAAAAATATAAGTCATGACCTAATTACGATGATGGTATTAAGCTTCCCTTTTCTAGATGCAAACATGTTCCAAGTTTCAAGACTCTAGCCCTTGTAGTTCCTGAGAGACAGAGCATAACCAGGAAACTTGACAAAAGTTTACTCGCCCGAAAAGCAATACCTATGTCTGGCTTCTGCTGGAAAAGCAATACCTATGTCTCGCTTCTGCTGGAAAAGCAATACCTATGTCTCGCTTCTGCTGTGACAGGCGAGACAAAAATCAGCCTGGTAAGAACTGGCATAGAGCTCATTTTCTTTCAAGGTTATATAGAAGGGGCTCCAGCAGTTCAGTACGTTAAGTGCTGGCATGCCAATCTAGTGGTCCGTGTTTCAGACCCACTGGAGGCGAAACCTTTTCAACCATAATTAACAGGATTTCATTGCACACAGCCTTTCATTATCACCCTCACATCATCCTGATATGACTGTAATACTGTCAAAAAGGATGCAAAATTGCAAGTCAACAATTCATCAATACCTGGTTTGAAGTTATTTTCTTTTCATATCTGAGAGAGTTGCTGTATACTAGTATTCCTGTGGTAGTGACATTACCTTAACTCTTTTAGTACCAAAAAGCAGATGACAAAATTTACGTCTCCAAAATTTTCAAAAAATGCTGTGTCGAAGACATTTCATATTGAGAATTCAAAGACTAGAGGGCAAACAATGTAGATCCACATGAGCGTCTCATTATGAGCCGCCTCATCAGGATCTACGCTGTTTGCAAATTATGCTATTTTCATCACTTAAAGTGTTAAAACCTATCTTCCTCAGTAAGTGAGTGAGTAAACTCAGGTTTAAAGTCCCACCAACAACGAGGTCATATGGAGACGGGACCTTGGTTTAAAATCTCATCTGAAAGACTGGAGAAGCGGAGGATCAATCTTGCGACCCCTGAATTGGTAGTCCGTACCTGAATTGGTAGTCCGTAGTGTTATCCGCTACACTACAGCCGCTTCTACCAAAGTGTTACCTTGACCACCTTGAGGAAGGTACGCTTTAAGTGAAAGACAGTGGTTGCATAAAAAAAACTTGGTGTGGCCTAAATGACTGAATTCTTCTAGCTATTTTCTTTCAATCATAAGCTTATTATTCCAAATTCTTCAGGCAATGTGTAATTATTGTTTTAAGGTGAATAGGTATACTTTCAGGGGAAGCAACTCTGCCATTTTTCTGCCTCACTTTTCTGGGAGCAAATTCTATCCTTTAGGAGAAAACTCCATTTTGAAAAGAATAAACACTGTCCAGAAAAGCAAACAGAAATAGTTTTCTTTTGAAATAATGATGGAAGGGTGGCAGTGTTCCCAAAGGCCAGCACAAGAATAAACAGACATAAAATTGTTCCATCAATGGTATGCATGCTGAGAACTCATAAAACATAATATTATGGTTATAATTTTAAGAGTCTCTGCATCTTGAAATTCAATATCATTATTACTGCCTTGAAATCTGGCAATAATTTCTAAATTAATGTCATAAATTCCATATTTTTGTTATGGCAAGAAATCTGATACATGTAGCATATTAAAGTGCGAACTTAAATTCTAATTTTGACACAACAGCTAAAGAATCGTGGCATACATGTAAATGGAAATCATGCCAAGACTTTTCCTTACCTGTATACTTTTCAGGAGGAGAACTAAATACCACATGTATATTAAGAATTAGTCATAAACTGAGGGAGGAAGGGCGCAACTTAAACTTCAATACTGGATCAGGAAAAACTATCTCAGATTATCAACAATAAAACCTACCCTTGTATGGATCTCGGCCCTTCAAGGTGGACAGCAAATGTCACATTCACATGCACATAACAGTAAATATCTTGTGTTTCAAAAGAAAATATTATCAGACTAGGTAAGAAAGTGAGCAATATCTCAGTTTTACAAGAGGAATTCAATGTGGTAAAAAGCAGTAATTACCACGCACTAATGTCATTTGTCTGAAGCAAATGCCATTGGTTATAAAATGAAGCCATTTATCAGGACATTTCGAAAAACTGCCCAAGACAAGTGGTCAGTTTTCCAAAGAGTTACAGTAAATGGCTCAGTTTCATAAAATATAAAAGGCCATCGGCCAAGTGTCACCCGACGTTTGAAATGTGTCACAAACTGCAGCCCTTTATTCAGTTTCAGAGTAACTATATGGCCAAAAACAGAAAATATGTGTATTACAGAACCTGGTCAGCAAATAATAACTGAAGCACAATTACTGGGCCTCTATGAAGTTATAAAATACTTAAGTTTAGAAAGGGGTATTTATGTGTAAAACCAGAAAATATGTGTATAACAGAACCTGGTAAGCAAATAATGATTGAAGCATAAGCAGAGACATATACCCCAATTACTGGGCCTCTATCAGGTTATAAAATACTTGAGTTCAGAACTGGGCATATATGTGTAAAATCAGGCTACTGAAACTTTAGGCCCTTACAGAATGCCCAAAACATAAGACTGTATACCCAATAACAAAATAACAAGGGCCATAATCCTCCTAATATGAATCTGATGAAAAAGAACAATGCATTTATGAAAATTCAGCACTTTAATATGAATAGTTCTTGAGTTATCCCTTTACCTTTAAGTGAATGTCTATTATCTATGAAAGGGGAATAACTCTGTCACTAATAAATTTTGCATATCCTAACAATAATCAGAATACTCAATTTACCAAATGCTAATAGCACACCAAATTTCAGCTCTCTCGGTCAAACGGTTCAAAAGTTGGAAAAATACCAAAAACGACAAAGGGCCATAACTTTGTAAAATATAGGACAATTGAAATTCCAAAATCACATGCACATCTTCAGATCATGATGAAACATTCTGCACAATTTCAAGTCAATCTGATAAAAGATGTGACAGGAGTTGCGGGGACAAGGTCTGAGTCAGCAAGGGCCGTAACTCCATCAAAAATGGCCGAAACAAAAATAAAAAACCACATGCACATCTTCATATCATAAGAATAAAATCTGTAAAATTTCAAATCAATCCGATGAAAGACGTAGGAGGGGTTGCGGGGACAAGATTTCGGACGGACGGACGGACGGAAGGACGGACGGAAGGACGGAAAGACGGACGGACTGACACACGGACGGACGAGGGTCATTTCTATAGTCCCCCTCCGCCTACGTCGGGTGACAAAAAGCATTTGGTATTGGCAAAGGCTGTTGGTGTGAGGTAACTGCATTTTAACTACATACAACTTGCCCGTTTAAGACCCGAGATATCGCTGATTTTTTTTATTGGCTTGTGATTATCTTCTTTTGAAACACAAGCTATTTACAATTATTAGCAACTGATCATGACATATGTTGTCTTTAGCACATTAATTTTATAAAACTGTATGCTACCATTTTTTATTGGGCTATAAAAGCAGTGTTTTCCATCTATAGAATGACCCCAAATATCTAAATCAGTTGTTTACCCCAAGTTTCTAAATAAGTCTTCTGAAATTTTGTTTACAGGTGGGGTTTTCCCTTCTTAAACAATCCCAATCTTGTAAGATGGATCAAGATTTCTGGGATTGTCTGGGAAGGGAAAAAATCTGCATTTTACAACCACAGAAATACAGTAAAATGTAAACACAGCATATCCTGGCCCCGAGGTTATAAAACTTGAGTACATTCTCAAACTCAAAATAAAGCACACTGATTGGCTGCTTCCGAGCATGTGCTCGGAAGCAGCCAATCAATGTGCCTTATTTTGAGTATGAGATTATTCTCAAGTTTTATAACCTCGAACCCTGATTAGACGTTTTTGTAGAAGTCAATAAATTGTTTCCTCAAGAATTTTTGTCTAAACTAGAGCCATGCTCATGCAACCATATTATTGTGCGAAACTTTAACAAATATTAAAGCAATAGAGCCACTGGTGAAAAGATAGGACCAACCCCTACAGACTGGCTATGTGGAAAGTGTATTTTGTGGCTTACTGTCCTCTTAAATTGTATCATGCAGCTAGCTACGGTGCTATGCAGGCCATGTTTTGACAGCTCAAGGTGTCCTTTTAAGGATTTATTTAAAGATGTGTGATACATATCCTACCTAACTCAGAAGAATACATATGTTGATTGATACTGTATAAGTCAGTCACATTTAATAAGGTAGAATTACTGAAATTTTTATCCAGAACCTTGAAAAAAGTAATCAAAAGCCAAGATCCACAAATAATTTCAACCTCAGAAAAGTATTCTGACAAGACATATCATAATTTGATGAAATATGTCTCTGTTACCCAACCCGACCTGAAAACATGAGTGTCAAATTAAGGTAGACGAATACTGAATAGAAATATTGGCGGGGCATTCAAACCATTATACCGTCTAAATAACCCAAAGAGCTATAAAACATTTGGGTAAGAAAAAACAATTTTCACCGTTTTGTTTTCCTAAAAAACAATATTTTGTATTTCTACATATTATTTTTAAACATTTTCCATTAAAATTCATATCTCTAGCACATGAATGCACTTTCATTTCAGCAAATCATATAATCTGTAATATATGATATTTGAAACAAACTGATAACAAAAATTTGCAGTTTCCTTGTTAATAAGTATATTTTTACAGTCTTTGAAAAAATGCAAGAAAATTGAATTTCATGAAAAACGTCATGAAAAATATTATCAATCGATGGGGCATGCTTATGCGTATTATTTTAGTAAAACTTACGTCGTATGTTAAAGAATAAAACAAAAAAACAAACATTTCACCGTTTCGTTTCTTAGAAAAACAATGTTTAAGTTCAAAATATCCCCAAAACAGAATGCCCAAATTCTGCACCTGCTGCAAGCACAGCCGGTCCTTGCCCTATTATTTATGTTCCTGTTATTCGGTTCTACCATAGAGTAATGTCGACAAAAATGCGCAGATGGAATGGAAACTGTGAAGATCTTGGTCATTCTGTTTCCTAAGGAACAGTCTGATCTCAGTTTCCACTGTTTGTACAGACCTATGTGCCCGAAAACTTAGGATCTTTACGGTAGATATTGTAAGTGTATATTATAACTGTATTTGCTCCATAGTTAGTCGATTTGATGATGAACAATAACTCTGTTTGTTTTTTAAACAAGCAAGAACAGAGTTCTTCCGGGATCGTCCACCTTAACATATATCAAGGACTTCACTGCTATGTATACTGTATGTGCGACCATGGCCAAGGTATCGGGCAGGAAATCAGTACAATCAGATACACTTAGCCACATGACACACTTTCTCACATAGCCAGCATGTAGGAGCTGATGATGTAAACTATTTGCTTTCATATACCGTAATAATAACAATAAACACCCCTGTTCTTACAAGTGCCTCCTTTCCTTCTTTTAAAAAAAAATAATATTATATTAACTTGCATGAATTCCTGTTTATTTCTCTGGATGAAGTAGCTCTCTGAAATGGAGTCTACCCTTAAAGTGAAAAATTCGCTCGAAAATAAAGGAGCAAATTCTTTTCTTAAAGACAGGACTTCTTTGCCGCGGGGTCTGGTTCCCAGCACTTAACAATGTTACCTGTATAGGTAAAGGTGTGAAAATTTAGTCAACCAATCAGTGGACCAGGATAAACAGTATTAATGATTTTATTGGCTGACTGGAGGTGTTGACACTGTGAGATCAAGAGACAGAATGACATTGTTCTGTTCTGTTCAATTCTCGTATCGACGTTACCCAAGTGGCTCAATGGTACGTAACCATAGTTGCACACACTTGGCGCCGCATGTCCGTCCAAGAATGACACTGTGGCAGTTAATCCTCCTTATATAGTCCCATCCCTGTCTTTAAGAGTTGACCCCCTCCCCCTGACAGAGAAAGGAGGCGAAAATAGTAGTTCCTTATCGGTTCACTTTAATACTGCTTAACAGAGATACTTCGGCACTTGCAGATTTTCTACACTTTAGACTCTAAATAATGCCCCCTTTCGTAAAATGCATCACCCAGGGTCGTTTACTAGTAATAGGATTAATACCATACTTGAAAGCTTGCTGGGGCACATATACATATTAAAGAAAAAACATGGCTCACCATTGTGTCCATTGCCAGGAGTCTGTCCATCATATGGGCTACTGAACGGTCTTGAAAAGTTGATATAATTTAGAAATCCAAACATTCTATCACAAAGTGTGCCTCTAACACAAACAAACAGTAAAACAATACATTGTTTAAAAGCTGATGATCTTTTCAAGATTCATGGCCAAGCAGACTGAATAATGTCACGTTTCTTTGTTTATTTTGTAACATCGTTTTTCATAGTCAAACACATTTAATCACATTTACGTCTTCCAATCCTAGATGAACAGATCTTGGAGTGTTATTTTGATACGATATTTGCTCCTAAATGGAATCATTTAAACTCATTAAGAAAGATATCGGAAAAAAGACCATTTAAAGATCAACATGAGGAAATTGGCCATGAGAATTGAGACCTTGGCAGATTCATTTCTTGCTAGTTTCTGATCTAAATTTAATGGCCTTAGTTTTTAAATAGAATTGAAATGCTGTAACAACTTATATTTATATTTAAAATGCCTAAATTTTCATCCTTATGACTTTTTTAATGATCACTTTCAAGACTGTTAGCTGAAATTAAGTTGTATGGGTACATCTCCAAGTTTTTCTGCCATTTTTACAAAGGGGAACAACTTTTGAGACTTCTTTTTTGCTTCCTTGGAGGAAGATCCAAAAGAGGTCTATTCTTAGAGAAAGAATATGCTCGTAGAGGAGCAAATTCTTTTCTCCAAGAGTTGACCCCAATTGAGAAGAGAAACAAAAGTGAAAATGAAAGAGTTGCTTCCCCTGGAAAGTGAACCCATTCACCTTAACCCTTAATGCGCCAAAAAGCAGACAACAAAATTTATGTCTGCAGAAATTTAACAAGAGCATGTGAGCAGTGGCTCACGTATACCCCCGGCCAGTGCCAACGCCTAATAAAAACACACTTAATACAAAACTTTAAAGCAAATGTTAACTAGCAGACATATGAATGGACAATCTATTACAAATCCAGTGGAAGGCCTTTAGACAAATACACAATGGTTCCATTAAAACATGCAAATTATGTAATCAAAAGAAAATACAAATGTAACACAAAATTTCAACACAAATTTACATAAAGTTCTATGTCAGTGACCTTGACTTAAAGTCAACAGCAGCATCCAGATGAAGTCAACTAGTCAATTTAAACCTATACCTAAACCTAGTCACATAGCAATCTGAAAAATCTTTGACATAAATTTTACCAGTTATTCCATTGGAGCTAGAGATGGAAAAAAGGAGAAAATGAAAAAGAAGGCCAAAAGAAATCTTAGCATTTTGATTTTCTTTCCAACAATAAACTTGGCCATTCTCAAGATGTAAACAAAATTTAAAGACTGTGGCTCTCTCAGGAACAGAGAAAACTGTGACAAAAAATAAACTGGAGAGAAAGAAAAATGGAAAAACAAAGGGAATGATAAGCAGGAGGCCGATACTCTATTACACCATACAACTAGTCATACCCAAAATTTGCACCAAATTCAAAATCCTAGCTGTAGTGGTTCCCGAGAATCTTGGGACAGAAAAAGTTTAATTTTAAAGGAGAGAAAGAAGAAATGGACAAACAAAGGGAATGATAATGAGGAGGAGGCTGATGTTTTCTTACACAATACAACTAGTCATACTCAATCTTTGTAATAAATTTCAAAAACCTAGGTGAAGTTGTTCCTGAGAAATCTATGATAGGAATTTAACTGGAGAGCAAGAAAAAATGGACAAACAAAGGGAATGATAAGCAGAAGAAAGCTAATTGTCCCTTATACAGTACATCTAGTTATACCCAACATTTGTACCAACCTTATAAATCCTAGCTGTTGTGGTTCCTGAGAAATCTGTGACAGAAATTTAATTGGAGAGAAAGAAAAAATGGACAAACAAAGGGAATGATAAGCAGAAGGAGGCCGATACTCTCTCACACGGTACATCTAGTAATACCCAACATTTGTTCAAAATTTCAAAATCCTAGCTGTTGTGGTTCCTGAGAAATCTGTGACAGAAATTTAATTGGAGAGAAAGAAAAAATGGACAAACTAGAACTGTCAGAAAATCTGACTATACCCCCACTGTAGTGCTTCCAATGTCTATGGCCTGTATGGAGAAAACAAAACATGAAAGAAAACAAATCTAACATTTATAAGCAGTCTATGCTGAACAGCTGCAGAGAACTCTGCTCTAAAATGTGTCAGAAGTCACTGACAAGTCATTTACCAAATGATCCTGCACAGTTGCTGAGAAATCTTTCACAAAAAATAACAGTACTGAATGCATGGAGAGAAAGAAAAGTGAACACATATAGGGAAGAACAAACAGGAGAAAGAAAAGTGAACACATAATAGGGAAGAACAAACGGCAGAAGGCCGGTTCTCTATCCTATGATACAACTTGTCATTCTCAACTTGTATACCAAACATCAACTTTCTATCTTATACTGTTGCGGAGATATCTTTGACAAAAAAGTTTGGAGGGAAAGAAAAAGGAACAAAGATAGGGAAAAACAAAGACAAGGAGGCCCATTCTCAAACCCATGATATAACTTGTTGTAATCAACCTGTAAACCAAATTGAACTTACTACCTTATAATACTGCTGAGATACCTTTGACAAAAAAGTGTGGAGAGAGACAGAAAATAACAAATACAGGGAAAAACAAAGAGGAGAAGGCCCATTCTCAATCCCACAATACAACAAGTCATTGTCAACTTATATAATAAATATAAACCTTCCACCATGAACAGTTGCTGAGAAATCTTTTACGAAAAATCACAGTACTGAATGTATGGAGAAAAAGAAAAGTGAACAAATACCAGAAAGAACAAATAGGAGAAGGTTGATTCTCTATACCACAATACAACATGTAGTTGCTAATCTGAATACCAAATATTAACCTTCTATCTTATACAGCTGCGGAAATATCTTTGACGAAAATAAGTGGAGAGAAAGAAAAGTGAACAAATACAGGGAAGAACAAGCAGGAGAAAGCTCATTCTAAATCCCACAATACAACAAGTCATCGTCAACTCATATAACAAATATAAACCTTCCAACTTGAACAGTTGCTGAGAAATCTTTTACGAAAAATTACAGTACTGAATGCATGGAGAAAAAGAAAAGTGGACAAATACAGGGAAGAACAAGCAGGAGAAAGCCCATTCTAAATCCCACAATACAACAAGTCATTGTCAACTCATATAACAAATATAAACCTTCTTGCTGAGAAATCTTTTACGAACAAGTAGCCCAAAGGGCAACAATTGCTCACCTGAGAGACATTGTAAACCTATAGGGATATTTAAGATGCTCAAGGGCAGCTAAATCCACAGTCAGTGGTCCAATCAGGCTGAAAATTAAACTCATCCAAAACATTATGTATGCCCTCATTTAATATATGCAAGTTTAAAAAGTATCTGATCAAGAGCACAATAGACAGAGCTGTCAAGGGCAGCTAACTTTGTAGTGGTTGGCCTGATCTGGCCAAAATTTGAACTTGTTTAAGATATTATGCATTTCCTCATTACCTGCAAGTTTGAAAAGGATCGGATCAGTAGAAAACAAGAAAAAGTGGCGACATTGATTTTTTTGGATGCTCAGGGCAGGTACTCCATAGTCAGTGGTGAGATCTAGCCGAAATGCTAACTAATCCAAGCTTTTATGCATATCCTCATTACCTCCAAGTATGAAGAGGATCCGATGAAAAATGAAAATGTAATGACGCTGTTTTCTCCATTATAAGACTATGGGATTTATTTCAAACCCTCAAGGGCAGCTAACTCCGTAGTCTGTGCTCGAATCTGGCCAAATTTCGAACTCATCCAAGCTCTTATGTATGTCATCATTACCTGCAAGTATGATAAGGATCTAATTAAAAAACCTTGATTGCAGCACCCTGAAAGTCAAACTTGCTCGAGATATTGTCAGGCCCTACATTTGTGTGAATTTATTTTAGAATCCGTTGAGAAATGTAGGTGCTAGAGCGATGACAAAGTTTTTTCTAAAAATAGCCACAGTGACCTTGACCTTGGGCACAGCATCCTTAAAGTCAAACTTGGTTGAGATATTGTCATACCCTACATTTGTGTCAAGTTATTTCAAAATCCATGGAGAAATGAAGGTGCTAGGGCGATGACAAAGTTTTTCTAAAAATAGCCACAGTGACCTTGACCTTGGGCACAGCACCATGAAAGTCGAACTTGCTCGAGATATCATCATGCCCTACATTTGTGTGAATTTATTTTAAAATCCATTGAGAAATGTAGGTGCTAGAGCGCTGACAAAGTTTTTCTAAAAATAGCCACAGTGACCTTGACCTTGGGCGCAGCACACTTGAAGTCGAAGTTGCTTGAGATATTGTCATACCCTACATTTGTGCCGAGTTATTTTACAATCCATGGAGAAATGAAGGTGCTAGGGCGATGACAAAGTTTTTCTAAAAATAGCCACAGTGACCTTGACCTTGGGCACAGCACCCTGAAAGTCGAACTTGCTTGAGATATTGTCATGCCCTAGATTTTTGTGAGAAGTTATTTTAAAATCCATTAAGAAATGTAGGTGCTAGAGCGCTGACAAAGTTTTTCTAAAAATAGCCACAGTGACCTTGACCTTGGGCGCAGCATCCTGAAAGTCAAACTTGCTCGAGATATTGTCATGCCCTACATTTGTGTGAAGTTATTTTAAAATCCGTTGAGAAATGTAGGCAATAGAGTGATGACAAAGTTTTTCTAAAAATATGTGATGACGTTGTTTTCTCCATTATAAGACTATGGGATTTTTTTCAAACGCTCAAGGGGAGCTAACTCCGTAGTGTGTGCTCGAATCCGGTCAAATTTCGAACTCATCCAAGCTCTTATGTATGTCATCATTACCTGCAAGTATGATAAGGATCTAAGCAAAAACAGTTGAGAAAACGTGATGACGCCATTTTCCCCATTATAACCCTATGGGATTTTTTTCAAACGCTCAAGGGCAGCTAACTCCGTTGTCTGTGCTCGAATCCGGCCAAATTTCGAACTCATCCAAGCTCTTGTGTATGTCATCATTACCTGCAAGTATGATAAGGATCTAATCAAAAACAGTCGAGAAAACCTGATGACGCCATTTTCCCCATTATAACCCTATGGGGGCTATCTGTTGCCATGGAAACCTGAGTTCTGAGCTGATCTGCACCAAAAGCTAATGCAGCCTTTCCCCCATCCAAATGATGCTTCAGATAAAATTTGATTGCAATCGGCCCACTGGTCTCTGTGATATTTATGTTTGAAATTCTTGACGCACCCACGCACCCACTAACCCACGCACCCACGCACCCACGGACGGACGACGGCTCGACTCCCATCCTATAAGCTCATCTCTGAGCCTTCGGCTCAGGTGAGCTAAAAATTACAGTACTGAATGCGTGGAGAGAAAGAAAAGTGAACAAATACAGGGAAGAACAAGCAGGAGAAAGCCCATTCTAAATCCCACAATACAACAAGTCATTCTCAACTCATATAACAAATATAAACCTTCCAACTGGAACAGTTGCTGAGAAATCTTTTACGAAAAATTACAGTACTGAATGCATGGAGAGAAAGAACAGTGAACAAATACAGGGAAGAACAAATAGGAGAAGACCGGTTCTCTATACCACAAAACCACTTGTTATTGTTAAGCTGTATACCAAATATTAACTTTCTATCTTATATCGTTGCTGAGATATCTTTGACGAAAATAAATGGAGAGAAAGAAAAGTGAGGGAAGAACAAGCAGGAGAGGACCCATTCTCAATCCCACGATACAACTTGTCGGTGTCATCCTGTATACCAAATATAAAGTTTCCAACTGGAACAGTTGCTGAGAAATCTTTTACGAAAAATTACAGTACTGAATGCATGGAGAGAAAGAAAAGTGAACAAATACAGAGAAGAACAAATAGGAGAAGACCGGTTCTCTATCCCACGATACAACTTGTTATTGTTAACCTGTATACCAAATATTAACTTTCTATCTTATATCGTTGCGGAGATATCTTTGACGAAAATAAATGGAGAGAAAGAAAAGTGAACAAATAGAGGGAAGAACAAGCAGGAGAGGACCCATTCTCAATCCAACGATACAACTTGTCTGTGTCATCCTGTATACCAAATATAAAGATTCTACCTTATATGGTTCTTCAGATATCTTTAACGAAAAAGTGTTACGGAATTACGGAAGGACGGACGGAACTACGGACAGATGTAAACCAGTATACCCCCCACTTTTTCAAAGCGGGGGTATAACAAAGGGAATGATAAGCAGGAGAAGGCTGATTGTCTCTTACAAAGTACAACTAGTCATACCTAACATTTGGAAGGCCTATTATCTCTTACACGGTACAACTAGTCATACCCAACTTTTGTACCAAATTTCAAAATCCTAGCTATTGTGGTTCTTGAGAAATCTGTGACAGAAATTTTAATTGGAGAGAAAGAAAAAAAGGACAAACTAGAACTGTCAGAAAATCTGACTATACCCCCGCGGTAGCGCTTCCGATGTCTATGGCCTGTATGCAGAAAACAAAACATGAAAGAAAACAAATCTAACATTTATAAGCAGTCTATGCTGAACAGCTGCAGAGAGCTCTGCTCTGAAATGTGTCAGAAGTCACTGACAAGTCATTTACCAAATGATCCTGCACAGTTGCTGAGAAATCTTTCACAAAAAATAACAGTACTGAATGCATGGAGAGAAAGAAAAGTGAACACATATAGGGAAGAACAAATAGGAGAAAGAAAAGTGAACACATATAAGGAAGAACAAACAGGAAAAGGCTGGTTCTCTATCCTATGATACAACTTGTCATTCTCAACTTGTATACCAAATATCAACTTTCTATCTTACACTGTTGCGGAGATATCTTTGACAAAAAAGTTTGGAGGAAAAGAAAAAGGAACAAAGATAGGGAAAAACGAAGACAAGGAGGCCCATTCTCAAACCCATGATATAACTTGTTGTAATCAACCTGTATACCAAATTGAACTTACTACCTTATAATACTGCTGAGATACCTTTGACAAAAAAGTGTGGAGAGAGACAGAAAATAACAAACACAGGGAAAAACACAGGGAAAACACAGGCCCATTCTCAATCACACAATACAACAAGTCATTGTCGACTTATATAATAAATATAAACCTTCCACCTTGAACAGTTGCTGAGAAATCTTTTACGAAAAATCACAGTACTGAATGTATGGAGAAAAAGAAAAGTGAACAAATACCAGAAAGAACAAATAGGAGAAGGTTGATTCTCTATCCCACAATACAACATGTAGTTGCTAATCTGAATACCAAATATTAACCTTCTATCTTATACAGCTGTGGAAATATCTTTGACGAAAATAAGTGGAGAGAAAGAAAAGTGAACAAATACAGGGAAGAACAAGCAGGAGAAAGCTCATTCTAAATCCCACAATACAACAAGTCATCGTCAACTCATATAACAAATATAAACCTTCCAACTTGAACAGTTGCTGAGAAATCTTTTACGAAAAATTAAAGTACTGAATGCATGGAGAAAAAGAAAAGTGAACAAATACAGGGAAGAACAAGCAGGAGAATGCCCATTCTAAATCCCACAATACAACAAGTCATTCTCAACTCATATAACAAATATAAACCTTCTTGATGAGAAATCTTCTACGAAAAATTACAGTACTGAATGCGTGGAGAGAAAGAAAAGTGAAATACAGGGAAGAACAAGCAGGAGAAAGCTCATTCTAAATCCCACAATACAACAAGTCATTCTCAACTCATATAACAAATATAAACCTTCCAACTGGAACAGTTGCTGAGAAATCTTTTACGAAAATTTACAGAACTGAATGCATGGAGAGAAAGAAAAGTGAACAAATACAGGGAAGAACAAATAGGAGAAGACCGGTTCTCTATCCCACGATACAACTTGTTATTGTTACGCTGTATACCAAATATTAACTTTCTATCTTATATCATTGCTGAGATATCTCTGACGAAAATAAATGGAGAGAAAGAAAAGTGAACAAATAGAGGGAAGAACAAGCAGGAGAGGACCCATTCTCAATCCCACGATACAACTTGTTGGTGTCATCCTGTATACCAAATATAAAGTTTCCAACTGGAACAGTTGCTGAGAAATCTTTTACGAAAAATTACAGTACTGAATGCATGGAGAGAAAGAAAAGTGAACAAATACAGGGAAGAACAAATAGGAGAAGACTGGTTCTCTATCCCACGATACAACTTGTTATTGTTAACCTGTATACCAAATATTAATTTTCTATCTTATATCGTTGCGGAGATATCTTTGACGAAAATAAATGGAGAGAAAGAAAAGTGAACAAATAGAGGGAAGAACAAGCAGGAGAGGACTCATTCTCAATCCCACGATACAACTTGTCGGTGTCATCCTGTATACCAAATATAAAGTTTCTACCTTATATGGTTCTTCAGATATCTTTGACGAAAAAGTGTTACGGAATTACGGAAGGACGGAAGGACGGACGGAACTACGGACAGATGTAAACCAGTATACCCCCCACTTTTTCAAAGCGGGGGTATAACAAAGGGAATGATAAGCAGGAGAAGGCTGACTGTCTCTTAAATGGTACAACTAGTCATACCCAATGTTTGTACCAAATTTCAAAATCCTAGCTATTGTGGTTCCTGAGAAATCTGTGACAGAAATTTAATTGGGGAGAAAGAAAAAATGGACAAACAAAGGGAATGATAAGCAGGAGAAGGCTGATTGTCTCTTACACGGTACAACTAGTCATACCCAACATTTGTACCAAATTTCAAAATCCTAGCTATTGTGGTTCTTGAGAAATCTGTGACAGAAATTTTAATTGGAGAGAAAGAAAAAATGGACAAACAAAGGGAATGATAAGCAGGAGAAGGCTGATTGTCTCTTACACGGTACAACTAGTCATACCCAACGTTTGTACCAAATTTCAAAATCCTGGTTCCTGAGAAATCTGCGACAGAAAAAATGTTAACACAAACATATTAACGGAAAAACCAAAAACTATATACCCCCTATATACTTCGTATACCGGGGGTATAAAAAAATGTTTTGTCTAACCTATATCATATTGAGAATTCAAAGACTATAGGGCAAACAGTGTAGATCCAGATGAGGTGGCTCATGATGAGCCACCTCATCTGGATCTACACTATTTGCCAATTCAACAATTTTTGTTTTTGGCGCTTTAAGGGTTAATGAAGTATACAATGTAGATCCAGGTTAATCAAGGTCTGCTCAATCAAGGTCTTCACTGCTTGTTCTGATATTTCTGTCCCAATAAATTCATCTCATTAAGATTTCTTTTAGAAAAATCAGAAAACTTCGTCTCATGTACCACTTCATGCAACAGTCTCCCCTGCAAAGTCTCTTGTCTCAAGGCTCTTATAAATTTGTCATGGTTATTTGAAACATGCAGGTAGCCCCTAAGAGCATAAGAATACAGAAAGCTCTTATACAGCCTGCGAAATGATTAACCTAAAAGGATTTGACCACTATATCACAGCAGACTACTACTTTCACAGCATGTGAATCAATTGTCTACATTCATAAGCACTAGTTTACTAGAAATGAATTAGTAGGCTGTACCCTAAAGTATCACTAAATTTCATGGTTAAGAAAATCCTTTCATATTAACATTACAATATTATCCACTAGAATTCTATAACTATCCATCAGATTCCAACACCCCTTACATATATCCATCCTTAGACTATCATTATCACATATAAACATTTAGTTATCATTAACATTCTCAATTTATTTACACTGTCGCAGTTTGGCCAATTCTCCGATGATATGATAATATCGGTATCCTCAAATATTGTAAACAGATCCACTCTTGTGATCATGTATCACAGTTCAAAAATATGGAAACGATGCCATGCGCTGACTTCACTTGCTAAAGAAGTTTTCCAATATTCCAATCAACTGGGGTAACAGTATCGGAACAAAGGACTTACTAACGTCATATAATAACTATTACCCTGTCCTATATTGATTAGATTTACCCTGGTCAATAATTCCATACGCAATATATTGAAGAGAGGATATAAATCGTGAGCATGCTTCCCAAGAGGATCATGGAAGAATTAAAGAATGACAGATGGTAAGGATTTATTATTCTATTTACTTTTGTTTGCTTTACCAAGCCTTTCTCTTTCATTCAGACTGATCATAAAACAATGAACAAATTAGATGCTTAAACTGAACTATTGTATTTTTTAAAGTCAGCGATGATGGTTTAAATTTAATTTTTGACTGTATTTCTTATAATACTAGAAGAATAAAAGAACACTCTATGTATTGTTCTTAGACAGTTTGATAAAGAAAATACAATTTTTCAAGAAAGTGAAATTGTATAAATGTATATGCTTCAGAATCTGATTGCCATTATTAGTGATGGGACACTTAGGTTTTCATAGTTTGTTAACTACTACTTCAAAACTCTGTACAATAAGCACACAGCCATAGACCCAATGGAAGAAGAGAGCATGTAACTGATTTTTCTTTCTTTCAAAATCTATCATTTCATTTCATTGGTGACTATTTTCACTTTTTTATAATATTGTACTTTGCATAGAAATTCCCATAAGCAAACAGTGTAGATCCTGATCAGATGCCGCAGAATATATGAACTGGGTCTGCACCCACTGCTTTATGTCCCCTAAACAAGTTTCCAGTTTAGAAAAGAGTTAATTTTCTTTGTTTCCAAAATCCTACATTCTTGCCATAACAAACAAGACCTGTCCCTGTACAGGATAGCTCGCCTGCAGTGCCTTGCCCATTACATAAAAAAAACTTTAACGTAAAACTTTAAAGTGTGACACCGACGTCCAAGTGACAACAATAGCTCTATGTACTTTCGTACAGGCGAGCTAAAAACATTTTCCATTCTGATATTCCATTTAGAAAATAACAATGTAATGTGTGGGTGTCATATATGTTATCTGATATTCAGAAACATCAAAGAGGAACTGCTGATGGAAAATGACACCATTTGCAATAAAGATCAAGTAGACTTACAGAAAATTGACTGGCTTAATCAATAGGAAACAGAACCCAAAATAAAAGGCACAGGGTCCAATCTCACCTGTTTGACACTGCACAGAAACAGGGGCCGTATTCATAAAGCCACTTAAGTCGTTGCTATGCGGTTGCTAAGGCTAAATATCTATAAAGGAGATTCCCTACAACTATGAAATTTGGTCTGGAGGAACAGTCTTACAAGACTGTTCCTCCAGACCAAATTTCATAGTTGTAGGGAATCTTCTTCAAAGAAATTTAGCCTTAGCAACAACATAGCAACCACTTAAGTCGTTTTATGAATACGGACCCTGCAGTCCTTAAAATATCCTGTGGATGACTCTTTTCAAAGTAATTCCGGACAAGTGCCAACAAAACCATGCAAGAGGACTGTAGCTAAGTCATGTTTTTATAAATTCAAGATCATACCTCAAGCCTATCTTTGTTTGCCATAATTTAAATCAATTTGTTGAAAAATGTATGAGAAGCTGAGGGAGCAAACATACACACATACCAGTACACATAATAAATGAGCATCATAATAGCTCCCTAGGCCTACAATAGGTGACAAAAAAGTTGTCCCCCATCTACAGTATAACTGGTAGCTAATTCAGTATGTATAAATTGAAGTCAAAATATGGCAAACTTAAAATTAAATTGATTATAACCTGCCTTTGATATCATGGACTACTAAGAGGCCATTATAAAGTTGTAAACAAGGCCCTCACTACTATCTTTTAATGTCCACTCCCTGTCAACACCCCTGGTTTTCCCATAGTTGTTTGCATAGTGATAAAATAGATAGGACAGGAAAGCAACACTGGCCTGAGTGCCACCACGTAAGATAAAGTCATGTAAAAGTAAAACTTAAACACAAATGCTAACAGAGGTATGGGCTACAGGGAGACTAGGGAGAATTTGTCTCCCTGCAAGATCAAACTTCTACCTCTTCTAAGCTGAAGGAAGTTTAAATGTACTTCCAATAGTAAAAAGACAGGGGTTTGAATCCAGGTTTTAACAGAGCTCTAGATAAGAGGGAGTACTTGATGATAATAAAGGATAATTTCTCTAATTTCTCATTGAAACCATATGTTGTGACCCCTCATCTGTACCGTCTCGTCGATACGGTTCAGATGAGGGGTCACAACGTATGTTTTTATGCAGAATTTACAAAAATTATCCCTAATTTTCTAATTCTCAGTCTTATCTAGAGCTCTGTTTTAGGATTGTTTTGAAGGAGAAAGACCCAATCTATTACAGCTAAATTACACAAGACTGATTTACAAATATGTAGTAGGCAAACCCCCAACCTCAAAGTCAAACTAATACAGTAGCTCCAAATTAGACTACTTCTAAGGAGCAATCTATCAGATTTTGCAATATTTGTCATTTCCCAAACAATATCTTGATAGCAAAAAAATTGGACAATTTGAAAAGGTTTCAAACTTTATCTGTCAAGGTGAAGGTCCAATGAGAGGATTATGCTACTTATTTATATGAAGACCTGCACATTTAGCGCTCACCTGACTTTAACAGACACTTTTTTGGGGTCTCCTTGTAACAAAATACCAGTACAGTGCAAACCTGTATTCAGGCACCTCAATTAATTAAGCAGCTAATATTTGTGGTCCCCTGAGGTAACCCTTTGAGACACGTTTGACGGTACTGCCATCTGAAATTTTCTTAAACTTCTACTGATCACCTTCAATAATTCAGTTTTAGCAAGCGCAGCATTTGTCCTGATATTTCCTGATAAACAACCACATCAAGTTCATAAACAATATTTCTGTCTTTCACAGAAGACTATAATTATGCTTCATATACAATTTCAAAGAACTAGACAAGGTGGGTTTTCATTTCTAATTCTGATACAGTCTGTAATTAAAGTCTACGTATTTGGACATCTTACCAATTTCAACAAATGGAAAGAATCAGAGATTACCATGAAAACTATATATATCGGGACAGATAGGTCGGAACAAACACTGCAGACCCAGATCAGACTGCTCCCAAAGGAGCTCTGTTTGCCAGTCTATCTGTATTTCTAGATGCATTAATATAAACAAAGTGTAAAATATTTTGGACAGTCAAGATAATTATTTAAGGTGTCACAATTTTTAGAATTTTTATGGTATAAGAATGTTCTGGATTTCATGATTATTTCTATTTTTGTCATTTTCTAGAAGTCCATTACTTTGATCAAAGTGGTGTACTATTAATGACAATAATTGCCATATTTTCGACCTTCCCTTTCTGTTCTCATCTTGCCTGAACAAAATTACCCATAATGACTCTTAGATTTCGGACACCCAAAAGTCGGACAATGTTTGAAAATTCTTAGAAAGTGGATTTTACACATGCTGATGCGTCCAAATGATGCTCTGTGAATGGCAAACATTGTATACCTTGATCAAACTGCTCCTTCAGTAGCAGTTTGATCTGGGTCTACAATGTTTGCTCAGACCTGCCTGTCCAAATATTTAGGGTCATTATGGTAGCAGTAATGATAATGCTGACTGTGAGCTCTAGTTTGCTTACAATGCATTTCTGGTCAATTTTTCAACAACTGAGCCATACTAAAAGAGACACTACCTTATTTGACCATATTATTGCACCCTCTGCCTAACTTATTCAAATAGCAGCAAGAAACATAAAGTGAACTTACCTCCTAATGATTACACATTTCAAAGAATGATCAGGTATAAAAGCAAGCAGAATTCAAAAGCATTATAGATACAGGCACTGAAGGATGAAGAAACTTGACAAATGAAACTTACAAAATTCTATAAAACTGCAACACTCTAGGGTGTTTATGGTTTATCATTCAAATACTTATATAAATCATTTAGCAGTCTAATCAGGACCTAAACTGTTTGCTCCAACATTGCCATTTGAATTTTAGGGAAAATATTGTACAAAGAATTTTCCTTAGAAAAACAAAATTACCACCTATTGTTGCCATGTCAACACAATCACAGCTTCTGAGGACAGAAGGGATTGGTCTATCACCATGAGATTTGCTGAGAAATGACGTGGGTACAGAATAATTGATGTATTATCATGACACTCGATAATGTAGCTGCAAAAAAAAATCTCAGCTACTGTATAGCACCGTAAAACTTCCAAGTATTGGGAAAGGTAAGTGGGCAAACAGTGCAGACCCAGATCAGACTGCTCCTAGACTAAAGGCCTTGGAGCAATCTAGTCTGGGTTGCTCAGACAGGGACCCCAGATAACACTGGAAAAGAGCTGGAATAACAAAAGCTGTTGCCTGACAGCTTAGCTCACCTAAACTGGTGCTTGCCCATCTTACAGGCATTTGTAAGGCTCACACTACAAAAAACTTCATGCAAGCATGTCCATGTATTGTCAACATATTTATAAACAAAAGCTTTAAGATGAAATTCTATATCAACGACCCTGACTTTAGGGTAACCCACTTTGGTGGGGGGCAGTATTTTGTGAAATTCAAGCCAGAGCCTAACAGCAGTTAAAGTTTAACCTAAATGCATCCCAAGGGAACAGTATACTATCAGAATACTTTAACAAACTCCAAATTTCTAAGTCCATGACCTTAACCTTAAGGTCACTGAGTGGGGAAGGGGTGGTACTCTGTAAAACTTTGGACCAATATGTAACTACAGAGCAAATATCAAAAGAATCCATTCATGAGAAAAGGAGATATACTAAAGTGTAAAACTTTAAAGTGAGTGACCCAATCTTTGACCCCCAAGCCCCATCCCAGGATCTGACCCTGGGGTATAGTGTCATGTAATGAAAGGTTATGCTATGATATGATTATGTTCCACATATGGAAGGGTTTTTGCCAGTGGTTGCTGAGATATGAATGTTTAAAAAACTTTGTGGTAAAACTTTCAAGTGAGTGTGACCTAAATTTTGACCCCTAAGCCCCATCCCAGGGTCTGACACTGGAGTATAGTGTTCTGTAATGAAAGATTATGTATAATCTGATTATGCTCTAAATATGGAAGGGTTCTTGTCAGCGGTTGCTGAGATATCAATGTTTAAAAAACTTTGTCATAAAACTTTAAAACTGATAGTGACTTAATTTTGCCCCTATGCCCCACCCAGGTGTATGATGCTATAGAATAAAAGGCTATCGCTATGACATGATTATATTCCAAATATCAAAGGGCTTTGGCCAGTGGCTGATAAGATTTGAAAGTTAAAAAAAAAAACTTTGTCAAAAAACTTTAAAGTGTGATGCCCGAGCCAACGCCTAGAACAGAGTGACAACAATAGGTGAGCTAACATTGAGTTTAGGTTTAGATTTGTCAGGTTTCTGTTTTAGTTGGGTAAATGTTAGGTTTAGGCTTAGATTTAGTTTTAGGGTGGGGTTATTTTAGGTTTATGTCAAGGTTAGGGTCAGCAGTAAATCCAGCTTTATTTGCAGACAGTTTCTGAAATTTCTCCATAATAAGTATTCAAGCATGAACTCTCAGATAATAGATTTTTCTGGAAATAGATTCTGGGTCTATTCCTGGCCCCGAGGTTATAAAACTTTTTTCATGCTCAACTCTGCTGAGCATGAAATTTTACCTGCTTATAAATAACAAATTACTGATAAATACAGTTATTTTCATGCTCAGTTTAGCTGAGTGTGAAATTTTCTCTGCTTATGAATATGAAAATGCCAACATTAGTTGGCATTTTCATATTTATCAGCAGAGAAAATTTCATGCTCAGCTGAGTTGAGCATGAAAAAAGTTTTATAACCTCGGGGCCAGGTCTACATTGTTTGCCATTCCATCTGTATCATTATCTTCACAGATCATTTTGTTTGAAAAACTTACTTACTTTCCTGGCAAAATGTCTTCAAAAGGCAAAATTCAGATGGACAAATCATTTTCAAATACCTGACCTGGATCTCTAAGATATGTCACCTGAGTGATAGGGTGTGATCCCGTGCTCGAGATATGAACACTGGGTACAAAGCTATGGTGGTTTTCAAAAAGATGGCAACAGTATGCATTACCTACAGGTTGACAAAGTTAACAGTGAAACATCCTCTTCACAATACCAACACTCCATCCTTTACTTGAAGAGCTCCATGATATAATTCAAAATCAAAATTTGGAAAGCGAAATGTTTTTAAATTCACCAAATACTACCAGAAATGTGACAAACTTTTGGGACTCCTAAAATTAATCTATTTTCCATTTGAGTTTTGGCTTTGTTAAGGAGGGAGCAGAATCAAAATAACTAATTTATATATTTGGATGATTTTGGAGGGCCAAAACTCCCTTGTCTTCTAACCCAATAAATCAAGTATATGTTTTAATGCATGTTCCCAAATTTTTTCCTTATCCGGGGCTCTGCAAGCAGCTCATGCTTACTTCTTTTTGGTGAGGAAGCTTGTATTATGGCAGTGACAATATCACAGTTGGTTTTTAACTTGGCTAGGCGACGCTCTCTTCTCTTCAACTGCTTGACTAGTTTTGCTGATGTTTGGCTGATCCCCCGCTTCATCTCACTTATCATACTGCGTAACTGGCCCATGGCTGAAATAATAATAATTTCTTTTTTTACACAAATTCTCTGAGTAACACAGACAAGCCTGACAGTTAATTTAAAGACTCAATATGGTAAGTCTAACAACATTGCATAGTTTTTATCTCAAAATTATGCAAAGCACCAAGATTTTTGTCTCCAGACTTTTAGCTTATTGTTTCTTATGAATTTCTTAAGGTAAATCAGCCAGCCTCCATGCTTTTCCCATATATTCTACAAATGAGCCGCGACATGAGAAAACCAACAACGTGGTTGTGCACCTCGCACAGACTCAGATAAGCCTGGGCATCCGCCCAGTCTGGTCTGACTCTTTGCTAAGTGCTTAAAGGGTAGCTAAGAGACTGGGCTACCTCCATGCGGACAGCGAAGACTCTGATCAGACTGGGCAGATGCCCAGGCTGATATGAGTCTGCCCTGGGCACACAACCACATTGTTGGTTTTCTCGTGTCGCGGCTCAAATGTAAACAACTTTTGTGACTTCCTCATTGCTTTCCTGGAAGTTAAAACTCTTCCAAAAGAGGGACAACTCTTAAAGGAAAGAATTTGCACCTCTTGCTCATACAGGAGCATATTCTTTCCTTTAAGAGTTTACCCCAATTGACCAATATGATATGTCAAGTGGTTATAGCAGCTGGTTGCTCTTCAAAATCAAGTGATTACAGCAGCTTGGTTATGGTGCAGAAAGTCTCACGTTTGAATCCCTGCTTGAGTAATTTTGCAACTGGAAAACTCTCTCTGTCAACCCAGCAGTAAATGCGTACCTTTCTTGAATGAGGGAAGGATAAGGCAGCAAAAGGAGAGGGGTGGGTCCAGTTTTATACGCTGTGCCCAAGATACTGTGGGCCTCTAACCCCCATTACCCCTAAGGCCACTATGCTAAGGGAAACCTTTACCATTAACAATGGAGAAGGGGGCAAAATTGAAGCTGAAAGAGTTGCTTCCCCTGTAAGCATACCCATTTTCCTTAAGGAAAATACGAACAGAGTGTACTCCCAAAAGTGTACAGTAGCAAAACATGTATGTACAAAAGACAGCATTTATCACATTTGTCTACATTTGTGATGAAAGTTAACTCTGGTTGACTTACTAACTTGTACCATACAGAGTGATCCATCCTGGTGTGCTTTTAAATAATCCACCACAATCCATCTTGAAACCATGATTTTCCTACACCGACTCATGATTTACAGCATAATTTTCTGGCACTGTCTTATTATTTATTTAAAGAATTATTAAGCCATTTGTTGACTGCTCTCATTCATATACATCTGGATGATGTCTTTGATGCAACATACAAATTTTTGTGTTTTTTTTCTTCTTTTTTTGATTAATAACAGTTGATAAAATATTTATACTCAGACTACCAATGCTGTCAGACAGACAGAAAATTTAATCTCATGCCGCTTTACACTGATATGTATCTTTAATATCTTTCATTTAATGCACATTAATCAAACTTCCTTTAAAGCTTAATCAAAACATCAATTAAACCGTAAAATATAAAGGGAGCATATAATGCATGAGATCAGAGCTCCATGTAAGGCTTGGTCAACATTTTAATTCTGAGATAATTTTTTTATTACTCAATTAAAATGACTGCTGTGGCCTGACATTAGAACCATCTCAATGAAGTGGTTCTAATGAGAGGTCACAACATATAATTAAACTGAGAACAAATAGAATTTATTGCAAAATTTTCATCACAGCCCATTCTTATCTTGGGCTCCAGGAGATCTTAAGTTACTATTTTAGTTCAATGCTTTTAAACTTTAATTGATTTTGTTACAAGATCAAGCTGTTACGACTCTTGCCTAATTAATTAAAATTTTTCGTCAATTTGTTGTCCACGTTCTGTACCTGCTGACATGACTTACATCCACGGGTACGTAAAAACCCGCACGATGTCATTAAGACTATGAACTGAGAAATCCTAAGTTCAGCAATACCTTAAGCTAACCTTCAACAGGATGGGCTATTTAGAACAGATGAGCCATTTACAAAATCTGTGATCCTAGTGGCTATCTATGCAGGGTGGTCTTTGCCTGTGCATTTTCCAAGCAAGTTATTTCATGGGTCCAGACGGTATATTCTATTCTATTCTATTCTATCCCATAACCTTACAAGGTCACTGAGGCTCTTAGATTACTTTGGAACAATCCTTTTTCATCTTGTCCTTTTTTTAGCTGCCCTTCTTGTGCTGGCACATTCCTTTCCACTCTTTAATAATACAGCTGACTCTAGCTATCTCAAACATTGATATCTAAAAGTACTCCTTTATATCAAAGAAAATAGTTTGGATACACTTCCTAATTTTCTTAACAGTTCAACTCTGCATATCTCAATTTCAAAGTTATTCTTCCTGGACCATAAAATATACTCTGAGATATCAGTAGGTCTACTGATATCTCAGAGTATATTTTATGGTCCCAAATGAATTACTTTGAAATTGAGATATCTGGAGTTGAACCATTAAGAAAATTAGGAAGTGTATCCAGACTATTTTCTTCAAATAAACTTTGACTTCCAGGTATCGAGAGTTGACTTTACTGTGTTCCCATCTCTTCTTCCGTATTCCTCTTCTTCTCTCTCCTTTCACTGTGTCCTGTAGAATCTTCTTTGTTTAGCCACGAGATGTTGAGATGTGGCCAAAGCACCTCAATTTCCTGACCATGGTCAAGACTTAGTGTTTGCCATATTCTCCCATGGCTGCTTGGATCTTTCAGTAAACATCCTCATAAGTTACGTGGTTCTTGTATAAGACAGTAACCTTCGGTAGCATCTCATCTCAAACGTCTGTATTCTTTTCTTCTACTCTGCTGTTAAGGTCCATGGCTCACAGGCATATAGAAAAACAAATATGACAAGGAGCCACATCAATTTCACCTTTGATCCAAGCGATATAATGTTGTCTCTCTTAATTGGCTTCGGCTGTGTTAGAGCCACAGTGGCTTGTGCAATCGTACAGAGACCCTCCAGTTTTATGTCAGAATCTGAGACTGCGCTGAGACATGTGACTATTAAGACTCAAATCAGCTTGTGCATCTGTACACTCAGACAGAGCTCTATATAACTGAGGAATAATTTTCTTTATTTCTCATTGAAACCATATGTTGTGACCCCTCATCTGAACCGTCTCGTTCAGACAATTCAGATGAGGGGTCACAATGTATGTTTTTATGCAGAGTTAACAAAAATTATCCCTAATTATCACCAAATACTCCCTCTTATCTAGGGCTCTGCTCAGAGTCTACCCTGTGTTCACGATACAGATTTACAGTAAGTCTGGAGCTAATACAGAGCTTTGAAGACACTTTGTGCATTTGGCTTGCCATAGCTATATACAGTTTCTGAGGACTGTTTTTGTATCTGGACATATGTCATCTTCAATATTCATGAATTATCTCTTCAGATCAGCCCATTATCCAGTGTAGAAATGCCATGACATAGTTAGTGATAATACAACATCTGTCATTGCAACGTCAATATAGTCAATTTGCAATGTTACGTGGCTAGCAAACAATTTAGGTCTTCATAATCTATGAATTGATTATAATCATGTGATATTATCTTTTAACAGCTCATATTACATAAATTTTTACCTACATATGCTAGTATTATTTTGCTTATTTCAACAGCACTTTTATAGTATATGAGTTTCTCAAGATATATTGTTCTCGATCATTTGATATGGATTTCTGGGCATGTTACTGACACTAGTGTTATTTTTCTAAATTTAATTTCATGCCTCATTAAGTACACATGCATTTGCTTTTAATATTGGTAGCCAAACTACTGCAGAAGATGCAAAGAACAGAAAAACAAGAGACCCACTACGTCTAAGTCTCTCCCGATGAGCTCACAACTACAGAAACACAAATATCAGGTTATGAAAGTCAAGATACAGGGCTTACCTTGGTCATTTGACATGGTGTAGATTTTCATTAAAGATGGTTACAGTGACCTTGATTTGTGATGTGACCTGGAGCAGTTTTATACAATGTACTAATAAGTCTGATAGGCCTCAGGCTAACAGAATCAGAGACACAGTGGTGCTCTCAAAACTTGATGTGACCAACAATTTTCACAAATATAGGCTACTGGGACCTTTTTTCTGAAGGAGGTGGCCTAAAGTGGCTTTGTGCTAGCACTGATGAAGTTGACCTCAGGCTTATGGAAGCTGAAATACATTGCCCATCTTCAAAATTTGAAAAATGTGTTGAGTTTTGCTCAAGTATACAAATGCCACTTAACTTTGTGTGAGGTGACCCTGTGAGGTCTGCTGCATACACTATTGTCTTAGGGCTATGGAAGCTAAGATACTGGGCTAACCTTTGAAATTAAGCATGGTGTCCATTTTGGTGAAGGTAGGTCACTGTGACCCACTTTTATGAGATGTGACCAGCAGCACTTTGACCACATCAAAGAACCATCCTAATGTGATACTTTATACCAGGTTTGATGTGGACTGTAGGTATAAATGAGGGAAATGGATTAAATGCTGGAGTTTAAACAACTGGCATAGTCAACAGAGCATAAAATATAGGTCAAGAGTGTGAATTAGTGTAGCATCCAAGAAGACCATTTTAAAGTGGTAGTTAGCAGCAGGTTTGATGACTGTATGTATTTTACCTTAAGAGAACTGAGAAAATGGACTTAATGTTCAGGACATATGGTTAGAATCTGATGGAAAAACGGACAGCTGTATCTTGCTAATGCAGGTGTAACAAATAACCTATATTAAATGCAGAGTAAGGCTGGATCAGCTACCACAATGCTGTAGTGTCTGATTTGGCCAAGGTTGTTTAACCCTTAAAGCGCCAAAAATTAAAATTGTTGAATTGGCAAACAGTGCAGATCCATATGAGGTGGCTCATAATGAGCCACCTCTTCTGGATCTACACTGTTTGCCATCTAGTGTTTGAATTCTCAATATGTTATCCCTTGGACGAAACATTTTTTGAAATTCTGCAGACGTAAATTTTGTCATCTGCTTTTTGGCACATTAAGGGATAATGAGGGGTCAATATTTTGTTGTTGATGTTGAGGATGAAAACTTTTTTCTGGAAGTGTAAGTCACCACCTTATCTGGACCTCTGAAATTTAAACAATATAGCTTACTCTGCTCTTCCAGTAAACCCCTGTGAACATTGCTCATCTGAAACCCTCCCACTATGATCCCATGGAGGAAAGAACTTCGCCTGCCATGCAAGAACTCTGAGGTACTGGAGCATTCTGTGAAGGTGTCACTGTCAAAGCTGTCTAGTCGACTGTCATGCCAGCGATCATAAATCTCAAATAGAAGACCATCAACTATGGAAGACTGGCTTTCTAGACGAGGTCTGAAAATTCAAGTGGTTAGAGTGACTCAGTTATGGTGCAGAAAATTGCCGGAGGGTTGTGAGATCGTGCCCAGGTTTCGCCATCCAATGACTGGAAAACTTTGTCAGCCCAGCATTAAATGGGTATCTTTTTTGACTCAAGGAAGGATAAGGCAATGAAAGGAGAGGAATGGGCTCCGCCTTTCATCTGCTGTGCCCACGATAAGTGGGTCTCTAACCCCCACTGCCCCTATGGCTAATAAGATATGTGAAACCTTTATCTTTTTTATCTTAAAATAGAGATATTTTGTTTTACCGGAGTATTATTTATCATCCAATCCATGTGCAGAACCCCTGTGGTTATAAGGAACAAGAGTTGTCAGAAGACAACAAAGCGTGCCTTATGGGTGCCTGATTCTCACAGTCACCAAGACCTACAAATATATCAGGTCATCTGCAGTGTCAGACTGAGCCATTATCCCAGGCAGGGTTTTCCCTCGGCCTTGTATTTAAGGAGTTTTTGGGACCCACATACTAATTTTTTAAGAGTCCAATGCCAAAAATTAAGGGTCCTGTACTCTGAAAATGTCATAAAATGTCCAAATCAAATATCAGAATTTCATGAACACTTTATTTTGAAAATCATTACTTTGTATTGTGCGAAGAATAATATAATTTTTATAAGAATTCATCACTTTGAATTGGGACTTGGATTTTGTTTTGAGAGTCCCAGTGGATGCACAGATTCTTTCTCTGGGAGTCCCAGACACCGTTTTGGGGGTCTGAGACTCTCAATCTTGAGTCCGGGAAAACCCTGCCCAGGTATATGATGAATACATACTAAATACACCTAAAATATGAAGCAAATCACTGAATGATAAAATTTATGTTAGAGTGACCTCAAATTCCCAAATATGATGTTAACAGTCTATATAAACAGCTTTGGAGACACAAGGCAAAATCACTGAACTATGAAATATAGGTCACAGTGATCTATAAATAATATGAGGTCATTCGGGATGTCAGACCGATCCACTATGCCAGAAGTGATTTTAATCTATCAAACAGTGCTTGAAATATAAGACAAAATCACTGGACCATGAACAAAGGTCAAGGGCACAAGTGTTAGCATGGTAGCTCTGCAGCTGCTGCAATTATAGGGATATGCTATTCGACCAAGTATCAAGTCTCTTCTGTCAAAGGTTTCATCAAAACTAAAAATTTTGCCTTAAAAACAGTGCCAAATGGCAAAGTCAGTCAACCGTAACATATAGGTCAAGGACATACAATTGTGTCATGCAGCTGCTGCAGTCATATGGATGTATATATGTACCAAGTATGATGATTGTAGCTGCTGTAGTTTCTAAGATACAGAGTTGACCATGGAGCTAAACGCAATTGTTAACATTGGTTAACCTGATCACGGACGCCGACGAGGACGCTGACGGGTACGCTAACGCTGATGCTAACGCTAACGCATACTCGGACTACGACGCCGGGGGTATAGCATAAGCTCTCCTTTGCTTCGCAAAGGCGCACTAAAAATGGCAATTAAGTCATTGGACATGGGCATCGGAACAGGGGCACTGGGATAGGTCACCGCCGCCCCATTATTTTCGGCAAGTATATGATACTTCTTAGCTTAAAAAAGAAAGACCAAACAGGAGCCATTTTGGCTCACATGTTAATTGCCTACTAGCGTAAAGGATTAACTAGAAATGCTTTTTGACAAAAACAGATGTCCCCCCACCTGCGCTTTCCCGCAGTATCATTTTCCCAAAATGCTGCCAAGTTAAGACCTCCTGTTACCTTGAAATAGAGTCAAGGTCACCTAAATTTAATCACTTCTTTTTCATCTCCCAGTGATGTAACTGTGACAGTTTGGTTCAAATCCATCCATCCATTCAGGAGATATGGTGCAGACAAGGCATTTTTCAACACTCTTTGACCTTCTGTGACCTTGAAAATAGGGTCAAGGTCACCAAAATATTATAACTTCTTTTGCATTTCCCCCTTTTATATCTGTGCAAGTTTGGTTCAAATCCATCGATTCATTCAGGAGATATGGTCCAGACAAGGCATTTTTCAACATTCTTTGGCCTCCTGTGACCCTGAAAATGGATGCGGTGGATTTTGACTAAACTTGCACAGATACATCACTGGATGGGGGAAAAATGATTAGATTTTGGTGACCTTGACCATATTTTCAAGGTCACAGGAGGTCAAAGAATGACGAAAAACAGCTTGTCTGCACCATATCTCCTGAAGGAATGGATGGATTTTTACCAAACTGGCACAGATGTATCACTGGGAGATGGCAGAGAACTGATTAGATTTTGGTGACCTTGACCCCATTTTCAAGGTCATAGGAGGTCAAAGAGTGTTGAAAAATGCCTTGTCTGCACCATATCTTCTGAATGGACGGATGGATTTGAACCAAACTTGCACAGATATATCACCGGGAGATGGCAAAGAAGTGTGGGGGGACATAATGATGAAGTTAAAACAGCTACAACTGCACATCTGATTATCATCACATTCTTATTATAATGATAAACTAAATTATGAGTAAGGCAAGTCGCATGTCAAGGCTGAATGCTATTAACATGGTATGAAAATGTATTTTACGGCATGGTCCAGATCAGCCAGTGCATCCATGCAGCCTGATCAGTTTCTTCCATTTTTAGCTTATACCATAACATGAATCCTCCAGCAACTTAAACGTAAAAAGTGAGGGCTTTGACCAGTCAGTATGAACGGATGATTTTAGCATTTATAATGCTTAAATGGTAAGGTACCGTTTCACATGACGCTACCCAATTAATTACAAGAATATTATGAATGAAACTTAATGAGTCTGTTTAAAAATATGTTCAGATTCTTCCTTTACTTTCAAGCCAGTCCAATTAGCTGCTCATGTATCCAGTATCTACTGCGCAGGTTCAAACCCCAGTTTCAGGATTTATTTTCTCTGACTTCTGACAGGACTTATACAGAAACTGGTCTAGTGTTTGGTTTTATATGACCTGGGCGATACTTAGGCAGTGGCAACAAGGAAAGTGGCCGCAAGCTGAGCACCAATATTCTGGACATACGTGCTTGTCACAGCCTTAATGTTCCAGGACATGACTGTAGTCAAACAGATAAGCAAAATTAACCTGTACACTTCAAGTTTCCAGAATGTGGGCACAAAACATTTGATCTTCCCGGGTTTACCCAAATGATGATGGCTGCAGTGCATTACCATTGCCCTTTCTATTTTGTATCATCATAGCTATGTTTACTTTTTCTTGAAAAAAAAAGAAGCTTTTTTAGCCATTGAGCAGTCTTATGAGCATCGTAAAAATCCATATCTCTGCCTGAAAACAACATCATGCCATTGCAATGACGTGATGCTACATCAACGTTCATGCACTGTTTACTTTTTAAGAACTTTCAAATTTTGGGTGATACTAAGGTTTTTCTTTCTTTATATATGTACTGCTACACCCTCTCTCGAGGATTATGAGCAGGTGTAATTTTGTACACTCTGGTGTTGCAGGATGAAAGCCTACATATAGCCATGTAGCTATAGTAGGGATCTTTAACCTGCACAAGGGATGACTCTCCCTGCACAGGGGGCCTCCAGTTAAATTGAGTTAATGTTCCGATCCGAAGGGCGGCACACTTGTTAACATCATCCCTGCAAATGATGCTAGAAAATCGCTTTTGGAGATAGGAAGACTTTGCCCTGGGCAGGAATCAAACCCACGACCTCTGGCTTCAGAGTAAAGTGCACTAATCACTGAGCCACAACACTGGTGTGTGTGTGTGGCGGGAGGAGGGGGATAAATAATTCGCCTCCCCACTGTCAAAATAGTTCTGACGCCTGTCAATTGGAACATTTAATACAGGGTTCTGCAAACGGGCAACAATGTCTTGACAAAGAACAAGTGATTGACAAAGAACGTAGGATAGTATAAAGAACAGCTACCTGCTCATAGCATTGGGCCTAAATTTTAGTTTTTCAGAATCTGAAATGTGGTCAGATTCTACCGAGCTACTCGGGCTTAGTATGGCATGTTCGCGCCTATGTGTTTTTTCGTTAGAATCATAAGGCCTTGAACTGTCTCTTGCATAATTGTAGTTCATGCCATACAATATGTGACATGGTTTTACAACGTTTATATTTTCACCCAAACCGTAGTCATCGTCCTCATCCGCCATATTGCCATGTTTATAAATTATTGGTTTTCGCTTTTTCTTATTGAAATAAAATGTACAATTCAATTGCAGCTAAGAACCAGTACGTCGTCACATTCGGAATCTCTTTGTATTTTCAGAATCCAAAATATGAGCTTGTTGCTTCCAAAGTTAACAACAAAATCAGAAGTCGATGATGCCATCAAGACGACGGAAGATGTTGTATTAGTTCTGCGATTCGGTAGAGATGAAGATCCTGTCTGTATGCAACTGGACAACATAGTAGGAAACTGTATTTTCTCGTTGTACTTAAGTTGTCATATATTTTCGCGTTTCTACTTTCGGTTTCACTTTCACCTGTCAATCTGTTAATCCGGTCAGTGTGGTGTTTACCGTGTTAACAGCTAAGTTCAATAATGACTAGAATTACTGTACAATCTGTTTGCCACTTTTTCCACACCAGTAAAAGGTATTGATTTGCTGTAAAAGTTATTGTAGTGGACATTCAGCAGATTGAGGAGCAACCCAAATCAAAATATACCTTGATTGTGTTGCAAAGCAGACAGTCAAGACACATCTTTTTCTCTCAATACTGTCGCCAATCACTTTTTATTTAGATCAGATTTAATTAGGCCATGTGAACAGTCACCATTATGTTCAGAACAAAGGCAGTATGGAATACAGGATAACAAGTGACTCACTGCATTGAATTAATTCCTGATGAAGGTCACTTGGTGACCGAAACGCGTAGACTACAATCAAATAAAGTTATCCGTACCGTTGTTGATCGTTTGTTCTGTGTTTTACTCTTATGAATTGAATTAATTCTTGTTCTGAGAGCAAGTTAGCTTCAAAAATGCCATTCATATGAAAATTATTATTTTTAAGCAGCCACTTTACTATGATTATTACATTGACCTTATAAACATATATTGTAGTCTATCTATCTTCCGTTACGTCTTAACCCCCAAGGGGGACAACAGACGGGTTCCGGCGAACCAAGTGCTGAAGGGGGTTAGCTGGAACAAATGTATAGGAAAGTGTGTGAAATGAGTTTGTACAGTGCGATAAAGAGTGTTAGTATAGTTAAAAGATAAAAAAAGAAATTGGTGTTTAGGGAGAGACATGGATTACCTGGCAGACAGCACTGCTGAACTGCACCAAGGTAGGAAGGACCGGTATGTAGGGTGGGAGGGCATTCCAATGGATGATAGTCCTAGGGAAGAATGTGAACCTGTAGTAGTCTTTATAAGTTGGGATTTGTCGATATGAAAGTGGATGGATATGTCTTGACTGTCTAGTGTTGCGAACAAGGTACTCAGATGCAGGAATGGCAACAAGGTCATATGTGACCTTGTACATCATTATAAGACGGCAATCTATACGTCGTTGGTCTAGGGGGCGCCAATTTAGGTCCTTCAACATAGCAGTGATGCTGGATGTGTAGTTATAATCTCTTGTTGCCCACCTGGCAGCCCTTCTTTGGACCGCTTCCACTTTATGTATATCAGTGGCAGTGTGGGGGACCATACTGTTGAAGCGTACTCCAACTGGGGCCTTACTAGTGTTTTGTAGGCTACTGATTTCAGGTCCTTATTATGGACCCGAATGTTTCTTTTCAGAAATCCAAGAGTCTGGTTAGCGCTCTTGGTTACATTATCAATATGGGTACTCCAAGTTAGGTCATCCGAGATGGTGACCCCTAGATATTTTGCAGATGAAACACTATCCAGCTCAATATCATGTAAGAAGTATTTAGTCTGAATGGGGGTTTTAAGACGAGTGACATGAAGGACCTGACATTTAGAGGGGTTAAAGTTCATATCCCACATCTTTTCCCATTGTTCTAGGCTGAGTAGGTCCTTTTGGAGGACCTTGTCTTCGGACGATGAGCTAAGAGCAAGGTACATTGCAGTATCATCTGCAAAGAGCCTTACTCTTGATTTGACCTGCTTTGGAAGGTCATTGATGTCCAGCATCAGACCTAAATTATTTCAGAAATGAAGTTTCTAATCCAGAAAATTGAAACTTGCTTCTTTTAAAATATTTGAAGCCTAGAGCTGGGTTAGCATCATGTATTTCAACAGATTCTGAAATGCTTGAGCAGTCTTTATACAGACATTGTTGGTTGTTTTGTAAAGAATTAATTACTGTTCAAAGCAAATTTAACCTATATGCCATCTAACTCAGTCACTACTTGATAATAAAATCAACCAATCAAATCTTTAGATAATTACCATAATTGGTTGAGGTCTCTCAACATTTGCATAAAATTGACAAATCCTGTGACTTTTGGTTAAAAAACACATTTATTTTTCAACAGTTGTACAAGGCTGCAGCAGAACTGGAGAAGATGGCTAAGATATACTGTGTAGATGTTGATAACCTGCCAGTTTATGCGAGATACTTTGACATTACTCTTATACCAGCCACCATATTTTTCTTCAATGCTCAGCACATGAAAGTTGATTGGGGGTAAGATGTTCTTTATGTCTATAAATTGTTCGAGTATTGAAACTGTCATAGAGTACATGTACTAGTTAAGACATTCTGTGTATTAACATACTTTATAAAGTTAGGCAATAAATCTGCTGGGTGTAATTGCAAAAATAATCCTTCTCAACGAATTCCACTATAATTAGGGTATATTGTTGTTTGTTTTGTGTTGTTATGTGACAAAATATGCATGTAAGATGCTCTGTAGACATATAAAAGTATCTTGGGGGAAAAGGCGTCTATAAGCTCCAACTTGCTGTCTAATACCGACAAATTCATGTTTATTATGGATATATTTACATTCTCATGCATTTATTGAAAAGCCCTATGGTAGAGCATTAGAACGTAATACTTCAGTAACTACATTCATTAGAACGTAATACTTCAGTAACTACATTGGTTCATGCAACGTTACAGGAGGTTAAGTGACGTCAAAATAAACCATGGTTCTCTCCAATCTGATTGGACATAAGCGACGTTATGAAGTCTTTGATGCTGTTACTTAATAGTTCCGCTGTTAGTCGAAACTCTGTATTAATGTTTTTCTGCTTCAACTGTAGCTCCTAACCAAATTTGTGGTCAACCAATAGATAGAAAAGATTGTAAATATAAGCAATGAACTTATTTTTACTGGTGTTTATCGAAGTATAAACTACATTGGGTCACTAGCAAAGTTTACATGAACCCCTTCCGGGTTTACTTACTTTGCACGTGACCCAATATAGTTTATACTTGGATAAACATCAGAAAAATGAAATTCATTCCATAAATAAAATATTGTTTAAACTAGACTAAAAGTGTCTTTGGGAGATTTAATGTAACAACTGTAAATATTGAAGTTAATATTGGAATAGACATACTTGAGAGCATAGTACAGACCCACATCATGGTGGCCCTAAAGGAGCAGCCTCATCAGGTGTGCACACTTTGCAGTTCTGTGAGAATTTGTTTGAAACCTCACTGAATAGTAAAATTAGCTTGTTCAAATTGTAAGATGATTGTGTAGTTACAGGTTGAGGTATCCCCAATTTTTTGCTTATTTATCTGGGGCTAGAAAATCCATCCCCCCGCTTGTCATGACAAATGCCTCATGCTGAAGGATGGGTAAAATTTTGAACTTGCCAATGCTGATTATCAGATTTACAGTAGTATTTGATACAATTAGTAATGTAGGATGAGTGACAGTTTTAGAATTTTCCAGCACTGTTAATTATAAATGGTATGGATTATCTTTATGGATTGGATTATCTCCTTAAATAACCTCCCTTTGCAGAACATTTACTTCCCTTATTTTCATTAAGGGAGATAAATCCAGTAATGTCTTATTCATTTCTTTTTGTTTCAGGACACCAGATCATACCAAATTTATTGGAACTTTTAAAACAAAACAGGACTTTATAGATGTAGTTGAAGTGATATTCCGAGGGGCCATGAAGGGGAAGCTTGTTGTCAGAAGTCCTCTTGATCCCTCAAGAATACAGAAATATGAATTGATATACAAAGACATTTGATCATGAGGGTAAAATGTTATTTCACTGCACACACTAGTGGAGCAATGTGCTGTCATACTCCATTCCTGGGTTGAGTATTGCGCTAAATACTGCACAGTATGAATCTGGATAAAACCTAGAAATCAAGCAGTTGTACGAGCAGAACTTTAGAATAGGTGGAGCTAGTATGGAAATATTGGGCATTTCTGCATGGCTGTATAACCTCTGAATCAGAGGTTTATGAGAGTTGCTTATGTGTGTGTTTTTTAGCTCACCTGAACCAGAGGTTCCGGGGGAGCTTATAGTATGGTCAGGCTCCGTCGTCCGTCGTCGTCCGTCCGTCCGTCAACATTTTCAAACGACTTCTCCTCTGAAATCACTGGGCCAATTGTAACCAAATTTCATATGTAGCCTCCTGGGACCTTAGGAACGAAAAGTTGTTCAAACGGTCCTGGTCACATGACCAACATGGCCGCCATGCCCATATATGGTAAAAACCTAAAAAAATCTTCTCCTCCAGAACCAGTAGGCCGATGGCCTTGAAACTTGGTATGTAGCATCAGGTACGCGAGTATTACCAAGATTGTCCAAATTATGACCTTAGGTTGACCTTGACCTTTTTTACGGTAAAGTCAAATTTTCTTCCTTGTGCTTTTCTATGGCAAAATGCTAGAACATAAGATATCTTGGAAACTGTTGAAAATTTTGGGCTAAAAATTGGTATCTACAGTCATCTTAATGAGGACATGAAGATTTATGAGTACAAGAGGTCAAGGTCACTCTTTGACCTTTGACCCAGAACTCTCATATTTTGTCAATTCCAAACAATCTCCTCAAAAGCCCCTGGGCCAATTAAAACCAAATTTCATATAGAGCCTCCAGGAGTTGAGGGAACAAAAACTTATTCATACGGTCCAGGTCACATGACCAATATGGCTGCCAGGCCCATATATGGTAAAAACCTTTGAAAATCTTCTTCTCCAGAACCAATTGACCAATGGCCTTGAAACTTGGTATGTAGCTTTGGGTACTCGAGTACTATCAAGGTTGTTCAAATGATGACCTTTGGTTGACCTTGAACTTTTTTACGGCAAGGTCAGATGTGGGAAAATGCTAGAACATAAGATTTCATGGAAAGTTCTTAAGATTTATGCCTAAAAATTGGTATATACAGTTATCTTAATGAGTACATGAAGATTTGTGAGTACAAGAGGTCAAGGTCATTCTTTGACCCAGATCTCTCATATTTTGACAATATCAAACAATCTCCTCAAAAACAACTGGGCCAATTGTAACCAATTTCATATAGAGCCTCCAGGGATTTGAGGGAATGAAAATTAGTTCAAATGGTCCAGGTCACATGACCAACATGGCCGCCAGGCCCATATATGGTAAAAACCTTTAAAAATCTTCTTCTCCAGAACCAATTGACCGATGGCCTTGAAGCTTGGTATGTAGCATTGGGATCTACAGTACTATCAAGATTGTTCAAAATGATGACCTTGGGTTGACCTTGGCTATTTTACGGCAAGGTCAAATGTGGGAAAATGCTAGAACATTAGATTTCATGGAAAGTTTTGAAGATTTATGCCTAAAAATTGATATCTCCAGTCATCTTAATGAGTACATGAAGATTTATGAGTACAAGAGATCAAGGTCATTCTTTGACTTTTGACCCAGAAATCTGTCATTTTGACAATATCAAACCATCTCCTCAAAAGCCCCTGGGCCAGTTGTGAAACCAAATTTCATATAGAGCCTCCAGGGGGTTGAGGGAAAGAATTTTTTTTCAAATGTCCAGGTCACATGACCAACATGTCCTCCATGCCTATATATGGTTAAAACCTTTAAAAATCTTTTTCTCCAGAATCAGTTGACCGATGGCCTTAGAGTAACTTACCCTTGAGTCCTGAGGCTGAATGGACTCGGGTGAGCTACAGGACCAATGGTCCTCTTGTTTATTCTACTGATGCAGTAAATAATGTTTTTAAAACTCTTATGTCAGGTTGAGGTGGTAAGCAGTGTAGTCCCGGATCAAAAAGCTCTATAGGAGATCTAAAAACAAAAAATATATTTGAAAAACTGTTGATCACTGATTTACTGAGGAATGCTGTGTACCCAATTTTAGAACAGTTGCAATAAGGGGAGTACGTGTAGTTGGTTATGATTGTGGTAGTTCTCCATAAAAAACATGGCATGGTCTTTCATTTCAAACACATCACCTTGTGAGGCAGTTCTGATGATGGTCCATAGGGTTAAGTCAGGTAAATTCGGATAGTGGCTTTGTTTCCTATATATGTCAATTGTATGGAATTAAAACAAAAATAACTGGGCAAACAGTGAAAATCCTAATGAGACGGCTCATTATGAGCAGTCTCATCTGGATTTTCACTGTTTGCAATGGTATGTCTGAATTTACCCGCTGTCCGAAGTTACCTGACTTGACTCTAACATGATTTTATAAAGAATGACTAGAAATTACTGTAAAAATTCTAAATATTGGAATGGATAAGCCTGCTCAAACAGTGCAGACACATTAGTCAACTCCTGATATCTCGAAGTCGAAATTCATCTCACACTATTGATATCTAAAAGTAAATTTTTTGGTCCCAGAAAATTTACTTTTAGATATCAGTAGTTTTGAGGAAAAGGAGTCGGAATGTCTAGAAAACTATGGAATATGTCTAAATTGTATTATATAAGAGGGTACTTTGAGATATTAGCATTTGAGATAACGAGTCAACTGTACTTGCCATGCACCTTTTATGACAATTACAGTAGTTATTTTAGATGATCATGTCCCAATTTTTAGAATATTTATCGTATGTAAAGAAACAACATCAACTACTCTTTTTATAACAGGGGCTCGAATTTCTGCCATTCAACTCCACATAAATGTAGTTCCCACTGTCAGTCATAGTGAAGCTGGACTTACCAGGTTGAATCTGATTACCATGTTCCTATTACCTCCCCTATCTTCTCTAAATTAACTGTTGGACTCGCTGAATTCTCTGAGTTCACAAACTCCATGCATAATACCTTACTTCCTCTGTGGATTTATATAGTGTCACATTATGTTGATGTGTATTGTAGCAGAAGAAACATTGTTTTCAGTTATAACACCTACCTCATGTAAGGCGAAGGTTGACTGAGATAAATTTTCAATTTTGTTGTTCTCACTTATTTTTCAGTTTGCAGTTCTTGTTTAGTTTTTGTTAAAATGTAATACATGTATGTGATGGAGAATGCCATCCAATTTTATATTTCAGAACATACAGTCATGTTTCATGCATTAAAGCACCAATAAAGGTTTGAAATCCAGTTTAGACTGGCTTCGGAGAAATTTCTATCTGTCTCACTTGATTTTTTATCTCTTTTTTAAACACATCAGATCTCGCAGATTGTAGCCCAGATCTTATGCAGGGTATGGAAACACATGACCATGACACCGTAATCGTTTATGATCATGGAGGCAGCCGTCTTTGCAATTTCACCAGTTTGATGCCATTTTTTTCTCTTTTCTCTTTTTTCTCTAAAAGGTTTAGTTTTATGCAAAGCTAATGCAATTGAGTTTTCATAAATTCAACAACAATTAACATTATTGAGCAACTTGAAGTTCTGATGTTTACTTTGACACCTGAGTTACGAAAGATCACACTGTAGGAGTGTCAATGTCTTTGCCACTGCAAATACAAAACAGCATGATATATGAATGGGTTACCAAAACAGTTGCACTTACAGCTCACACGTGACAATTCATAACTATTAAATACACGGAAAAATTGATATTCTCACCTTTGAAGTGGACTCAAAAATCCTAATGGCAGTGGCCAAAACTTTGCCAGATGACTTCACAGTCACCTCATTGCTATGGCAAGTATGTGTACTCCTAATAATGATGCATTATGTATGATAAACTGCACAGATATATTAATACAGATATTATAGTTACTCTCTTGTTGAGGCACTCCAGCAAGTGGTTTTTCGAAGTTTATACTTAAAGGATAAAGAAACAGCAAATTCCACTTACATGGTTCAGTTTACTACCATTTCTCGTAGTCAGATTTGTCCAGTAGAGTTTTTGAAATTCATTGGCATGCTCTCAAGCTTGGAGAGTAATCTCTTGCAATGTATTTTTTTCAGTTTCATAATGGCCGCCTCAAGATAACCATTATTGCTGTAGGGGTGGCATGTTTCAAGCACATTCTTGAAAATTACCATTTCATATAAAATTAACATGAAATCATTTCAGAAGAATTTATGCTTATATCTTATAGCAGTTATTTTCATAAGTTATATCTTTTTGGAAAACAAAAAGATGCATAAGTGTAGCTGACACTGCAAACAACCCTTTGCTGAAATGGTCATATTCCAAAACAGATCAGGTGATTAGTGATGACATCATTTCTGTTGTGATGTCACAATGGGTGGTTCCCAGCTTTGTTAAAATTAAAATGAACCTCATCAAAGGCTGGAAACCAGAAGGAATATTTTTACTAGTGGAAAACCCACCTCAAAACAAAAAATGATAAAAATGGACAACAGAGGTCATGCAATATGCTGCAAGTCAGTATTTAGCTACGAGAAATGGTTTTGGGTATGTTAAACTTAAAATTTTGATATTTAAGCATCTTTAAAGAAAAAAGTTCCACTAAAAACCACTTGCTGGAGTGCCTCAACAAGAGAGTAGGGTTTGTTTCCTCTCCAGAATGACTACAGTTATCTTACACTTGTGTAATTTATTTTAAACATATGAGCCACGACACGAGAAAACCAACAATGTGGTTGTGCGCCCAGCGCAGACTCAGATCAGCCTCAAAACAATCCACAAAAAATCTAGATCAGACAGATCTAGATTTTTGGGGTTGTTTTGCTGGGGAAAATATCTGATAACCAAATAAATATGGTTAAGCATTATGTACCATAATTTGCACAGGAGGTACCTTAGACTTTTATGTACTCTTACCAAAATACTTTATGGCATTACCTGTACTAGCTTATAAGCCGACTGTATCCATGTGTCTAGTATATACTTGTATCCTTAGTTTCTACCACAGTAATAAAAGAAGATTCCCATGCACGAATAACTCTCACTTGAGCGGCAAATTTGAAACAGATGTCACATAGAAAATTCCTTTAATGCAATTAAACTTATACCTCAGCAGGCTTAACTTGGCCCAGATAGCTTTCCAGTCTAATATCTGGAACAGTCTTGAGGCTAAGCTCGCTAAAACAGTTTCTGTTTGAAGCTTGTGAACCATTTCACTGCATATTTTAAGAACTGGAATGGAATGGGTCAGAATAGAAGAGACTATCTACATTGCATTGGCTACAATCACTCCCAGAGCCTTGGATGGTATGCTTACAGGAAAGAGAATTTGCTCCCCTCTCTTGTGGGCGTGCCATCCCAAATCAATGGGATGAAGTGGGATATATTATCACTGCCAGTGCATTTCATTCCATGTATTAAACTATGCCATGTTTCACAGGTTCTGGGGATCTCGGGTGGCATATTAAAATCACACTGTCCGTCCATCTGACAGACTGTCTGTCTGTCTGTCGTCCATTACGAATCATGTCTCAGCAATAACTTTAAAACTACTGAAGCAAATTTGATGAAACTTCACAGAAAGATAAAGCATAATGAGAAGGAGTGTCACACGCAAGACTTAGGTCCCTTTGCCCAAGGTCAAGGCCACAATTGGGTCAAAGGTCAAATTATGTCTCAAAATCGTGTCTCAGCAATAATTTCAAAACTACTGAAGCAAATTTGATGAAACTCAGAAAGATAAAGCATAATGAGAAGGTGTGTCACGCACAAGACGTAGGTCCCTATGCCCAAGGTCAAGGCCACAGTTGGGACAAAAGTCAAATAGTGTCTCAGAATTGGGTGTCAGCGATTACTTATAAAGTACTGAAGCAAATTTAATGAAACTTCACAGAAAGATGAAACATAATGAGGTGTGTTGCACATAAGATTTGGGTTGCCAGGTTCAAGGTCAAGGTTACAGTTAGGGGTCAAAGGTCAAGTCTTGCCTCTGTTATAAGATGAAACCTGCTGAAGGGAATGTCATCAAACTTCACAGAAAGATTGCTGCCGAAAGTATATGCACTTAGTACTGGTTAACCGCTTAGGTCTAAGCCTGCCCAGGAATAGTGTGGTTAGGTTAACTGACCGTCCCGACTTGACCATAGCTGTTTACCATGGATGTTAAGCATCAAATAAATCAATCAATCAATCAATCAATCACAGAAAGGTAAACCATAATGAGAAGGCATGTCACACACAATATTTGTGATCCCAAATCCAAGGTCAAGGTCACAATCTGGGGTCAGATGTCAAATCATGTCTCAGCAATTACTCAGAAAAGTACCAAAGCAAACTTTAAAGAAAGATAAAGCTAATGAGAAGATTTGCCATGCACAAGACATTGGTTCCCACACCTAAGGTCAAGGTCATAGCCAGAGGTCAAAGCTCAAGTCATTTATCCTCAGGTACCTAAAAACTACTGAAGCAAACTTCATTAAACTTCATGAAAAGGTATAAAACAATGAGTGAATATGTCACATACAAATTATGGTTCTGGATCACAGTCAGGGCTCAGGTGTCAAATCATGTCTCTGAACTGACTCAAAACTGATGAAGCGAATTTCATCAAGTTTCACTGTAAGGTAAAGCATGATAAAATGGTAACGTAATGAAAAGTAAAGTACAATGATAAGTTATGTAAGGTGCGACATTTAGGTTTCCACACCCAATGTCAAGGAAAACAGTTTGGTTAGTGGTTGAATTAAGTCCCCTTGAATCCTCTTAAACTTCCAAAGTGCATTTAAACGTTACAGAAAAGTAAAACAAAATGAGAATGTATATCATGTGCAAGACTCGGGTTCTATGCCGAAGGTCAAGGTCACAACTGTGGCTCAAAGGTCAGTTTAAGGGCCTTTGGGGGCATTTGTTACACACTGTAACAGTTCTCATTCAAAGTACTAATAGTGAAATGTAATAAAGCACAAATGAACAAGAGCTCGATCTTCTGAGCAGGGCAATATATGCCCGTTAAGGATTTAAAGTAGGAAAGGAAACAAGAGAAGACAGAACATTGTCAGTGACTGAAATCTCCGATAGTGAGGTAGCCGGGCCGGGTAGCGCAATCGGTAGGGCACCTGACTCGTAAGTCAGAGGTCCTGGGTTCGAATCCCAGTCTGGCCACATACTTTCGTTTCTCCTTCCGCTGATTCAAGAAGGGCAGTTGTCGGTTACTGGCGAAAGTATGTGTACTTAGTACTGGTTAACCGCTTAGGTCTAAGCCTGCCCAGGAATAGTGTGGTTAGGTTAACTGACCGTCCCGACATGACCTTAGTTGTTTACCGTGGACGTTAAGCATCAAATCAACCAACCAATCAACCGATAGTGAGGTAGATATGAAATCACAATAAAATTTACAACAGAACAAGGGCAACAACCTTTGTCATCCAACGCGTCACTAATTGATCAAATAACACCTATTTGGACAATCATCTATTCAGAATAGACCAACAACTCTATTTATGTAGACTGCATGCACCAAATGCATTCTAAAGAGGGTAATATTTCAACATGAAAGTGACTCCATAAAATGTAGAATTCACAAATACTTTGAACAAATACATCACAATATAGGTTGAAGCGTATTTGGTCAAACTGTTTGCAAAATCAACTGAATGTCAGAAGCTGACTTCTACGCAGTAAGATTGTCCTTTCATTGGCGCATTTGGTGCACCCAGTGGCTTTTCAAAGATTTTGAAATTTACAAGATTTAAAGGAAAATTCCGAACACTGGACCAATCAAAATGGTGTAATTTCGAAAGTATGTCACTTGCTGATGACATAGGTTGTTAGGGGTGATAGGTCATAATTCTGTCAAAACTTCAAGTAGAGGCAGTAAATCAAAATCTTATACAGTGGAAAAGTTGGGGAAAAGACACGAAATCACTGCAAGAAATATATAAAGGGGGATGTGGCCATCAAAACTGAAAGTAGGGTTATGATTCTTTTTCTCTACACATCCTGTGATTGTATTTTATATTTATATGAACTTTCATGGAGACTTCTTAAAAGGTTCAAAAGATATTAGGCCTGCACTTTGTTAGTGCTTTTTATTTGTGCAAAATTTTGAGAAATAACCTTAAACGGTTTAAAGAATATGGAGCAGCCACACAGCTTACACAAAATTACTAGACAAAAAATACAATGGGGCAGAATTCCATCAAATCTGAAAGTATACATATACGGCTATGGTTCCTTTTTCTTTGGTCATCATCTGATGGTGCTTTATATCTGTACTTCTTAAACAGTTTACAAGGTATAGAGAGGATGCAAAACTTACACCTCTAAGTGTGACCTTGAACTTTGTGTGCAATTAAATTCTGCACATTGTCTTGATAAGGCAACATAAGACCAAAGTTTTGAAAAATCTTTTATCTGGTTAAGAAGATAAGGAGCAGACAAGAAGCATATACAAAATTAAGGGGCATAATTCCATGGAAGTTGAAAGTAAGGCTATGTTTTTTTTAATTTTTCTCTGCAAATTGTCTGATAGTGCTTTATATTTGTACATATTTTTGTGAAGAAGTCTTAAACAATTTAAAAGATATGGAGCAGACATGAAGCTAATGTGATATTACTAAACAAAACATACAGAGGCACAATTCTGTCAAAACTGAAAGTGGGGTAATGGTTCTTTTTCTTTCTCTGCACATGGTCTGGTGATGCTTTATATTTGTACAAACTTTCATGAAGAAAATTAAACAGTATTTGAAATATGGAGTGGACACGAAATGTTAGCTTTTGAACTTCAACCTCTAAGTGTGACTTGACCTTTGTCAGACATTGTTGAAATACAAAAATTGTTTCCTTTTGTCAAACTGGCAGAAAACATGAAGATGTAGTCCCATACCTTTAAAAATACTGTGATATGTAAGATTGTTTGCTAACCCATAAATTGTCATTCTGTTAGCTGTTACCCCGAAAGTATACCAGGCTCTAAGTGTATAGATATGGACCATCCAGAAGCATAAAGAGCAAGTTCAGATTAAACTGCTCAATGTGCAGCCTGGTCAGGTATTTTTATAAGATTTACACCCGAGGTAACTCACGCCTGGTAAACTATCACAGGTACCTCAGCGGAGGTACCGATAAAATGTTGTGACAGGCATCCGGAGCTACCTGTGACGGATCAAAAATAAACAAAAAACGGTAGGTATTCTTCTTTTTTGATAAAATACATTATAACCAGGGAGTTTATTGAAAATCAAAGAATGCTATTCGACCCTTATTTACATTAAGTTTTGTCACACAGTATATGCCCGGGAACTTTACATATATATAGAAGATATGACTTTTGAAGTGGCTTTAAGGTCAGTCGAAAGTACTCAGAACAAGAGCAAATCGGTTGTTTTAGATCCTAAATGCACTTTTCTTGCATAAGAATCTGTTGATCTGGATACACTGGCGTAAAATAAACCTCCTTGCCCAAATATAAATGCCGATAAACTCCAAAAAAGGCTGGATCGGTAAAAAAACAACTGGAGGTGCCTGTGACGGAATGGAGGTGCCTGTGATGTAAGAAAATATAGCGAAAATCTGAAGATTCATAGCGGTTGCAAATATTGATATTCTTCATCTCTAGACCACTGCCTTGAAAGAATCGTTCATTCAACGTCGCGATTTATCTATCATAATGCGAATTTCAAGCATATTTTTGTTAAAACGACAGACAATGATCATGAACTTATACAATCAGATTCTACATCCTGCTCTCAAAACTAAGATGGAAGTAAGTATACATTGACAATACTCATAAAAGACACGCATGGTAAATCGAATAAAGACAGGTGGAAATTCACCTACCCCAAATGAAAACAACGCTAACTTCTGTTTTACCTATTTTATATTTTAAATTACAAAACAAACCAGAAGGCAAAGTGGGCAGCTGTACAGGTGACCTTATTGCCAGAAGACTACAGACAAGCGGACATAAGAACACATAACATTGATGCTTCGCAACAGAAATCCAAAATCCAAAGCAGATCATGTCAAAGAGTTATTTCCCGTTTAGTTTCCATATCTGTTAGTCAAACATTGACGAGTTGTACGTAGCTGTTTATAAATTTACTGCCTAATTCAGTGTTAGAATAGTTATGAAATGCGCTTAAATAAGAGGCAGCGTTTTTGTGAATGGTGATGACTGCCTGTTAGTCATTCCAAATCGTTAGAAATTGTCGAGGTCACGCGCCATGCTAGCTACTCGAAGCGTTTGCAAAAACAGCATTTCGGAAGATGACTTATTTGTAGTAAAAGTGCTCTTTTATTAACACATTTGATGCAGTGGCTATTCGGAGACTTTGAATTACACGTTACTTACAGTAAGATTCCGACCACTTCAATTTAGTTGTTTACCGTGGACGTTAAGCATCAAATCAACCAACCAACCGACCACTTCAATATACTAAACGGTGTAATATTGAGAACATGTCACCTGCCGATGATGTAATCTGTTGGCCTTACGGATGTATTTGGATTCTAGCGCCAACAATTTAAAACTATCCAGACTGAATCACTTGTAGCACCTATCACTCCAGTTACCACAAAGTTAACACATACAGCGAGCGTCATACGACACATGCGAGCGACACATATAAGGTACCAAAAGGATCAACACTATAGATACCTGTACATGTATGCCTGTTGACGGGTATCTGCAATTTTGACAATTTGACACCCCATATATGTAGCTGGCATGACGTTTGACCTCGACAATTTCTGACAAGTTGGAATGACTCACAGCCAGCACCTCCCGATCACAGTCATCACCAGCTAAAAATGTTGATACTTATTTAAACGCACATTTCATTACGATTCTAACACTGAATTAGGCAGTTAATTTTCAGCAACTATGTGAAATTCGGCAATGTTTGACTAACAGAAGCGGAAACAAATTGGGCAATAACTCTTTGAGATAGTGTTTTAGAAATTTTACCGTGGAATTTCATGATATATGCATTATATTAGCTTAATAAGACGTTGAATGAATGGTTCTTTCCAGGCAGTGGTTTAGAGAAGATGTCAATATTTCCAATTGCATTAACTACTCAGATTTTCCCTATATTTGCTTACATCACAGGCACCTCCACACCATTGCAGGCACGTCCAGCAGTTGTTTTGAAAAATCAAGCCTTATTTGTAGTCAATCGACATTTATATTTGAGCAAGAAGGTTACCTTAACACCAGTGTGCCGAGAAAAACAGATTCGTATGCAAGGTCACTGCATTTATGACCAAAAACGACCGAATTCTTTATGTTTTTAGTACTGTGGGCTGACATCAAAGCCACTTCAAAAGTCGTATCTTTGGTTAATATAGAAAGTTTAGGGTGATATAATGTGTGACAAAACTTTATGTCTATAAGGGTCGAATAGCACTTTTTGATTTTTAATGAACTCCCTGGTTATTTTATATTTTGTCAAAAAAGAGGAATACCTACCGTTTTTTGTCATTTTTGGACAGTCACAGGCAGCTCCAGGTGCCTGTCACAACTTTTTATCGGTACCTCCGCCGGAGGAACCTGTGATAGTTTACCAGGCGTGTAACTGCTATGGACAATATACTGAACCTAAAAAAGAATGCACCACATTTATCATGTCTTTATATTTCTTGAATTACATGTAAGTATATTTTCTAGTCCTTTATCTATATTTTGTAAGGCCTAGGTACAACATACATAATGTACATGAAAAGTGATCCAAATTTAGTCATGCGAGAAATGCAGTTGGTAAACAGGTTTTCTGCCTGAGCTGCATTTATGCTTAACATCAGTAGGTTCATGACAGTTCATTTCCACGGCATAGGAAGATAAGTACCAAAAAAACATCTAAACTTTCATTCGATTTAAGGGGTTTTGAAAGTTACGGTTAAACATGTCTTAATGGCCAACTCTTTTCAGTAAAATTAAAATTGCCAATGCAAAAGCAGTGTTTTCAGTATAATTTGACCTGTATTAGGCAAACCTATGAGCCCGGACACGATAAAACCAATAAAGTGGCTGTGCGCCCAGCGCAGACTCAGATCAGCCTGGGCATCCGCCCAGTCTGATCAGAGTCTTTGCTGTCCACACGAAGGTAGCTTAGACCCACAGCTACCCTTTACATGCACAGCGGAGATTCTGCTCAGATTGGATGGATGCCCAGGCTGATCGGAGTCCATGCCACATTGTTGGTTATCTAGTGTCGCAGCTCATATGCTTTAAGCAAGCTATTGCGTGTGTGCTGAAGACTGGTTTGACTGTGTACATGATGCACAGACTTCTAATAAAGCATGGCTGTATGCTGTTTGACGCTATGGACAGATATACTTGACATGAGTACAATGCTTAAAAGCTATTCCTGAGAATGAAGGTCATACAGGGTTTCCATAGTTTGTGACTTTGCTTTTTGAGGGTACATATCTGCGTTGTCAAGCTGGACTTAATGATTTATTGCAACTAGAAATGTTTCTTGACAAAAACAGATGTCCCCCCACCTGCACTTTCCCAGCAGTATAATTTTCCCTAAATGCTGCCAAGTTAAGACCTCTTGTGACCTTAAAATAGGGTCAAGGTCACCAACATTTAATCACTTCTTTTCCATATCCCAGTGATGTATGCAATACAGTTTGGTTCAAATCCATCCATCTGTTCAGGAGATATGGTGCAGACAGGCCATTTTTAAACTTTCTTTTACCTCCTGTGACCTTGAAAATTGGGTAAAGGTCACCAAAATCTAATCACTTCTTTGCCATCTCCCAGTGATATATCTGTGCAAGTTTGGTTCAAATCCATCAATCCATTGGTGCAGACAAGGCATTTTTCAACACTCTTTGACCTCCTGTGACCTTGAAAATGGGGTCAAGGTCACTAAAATCTAATCAGTTATCTGTCATCTTTCAGTGATATATCTATGCCAGTTTGGTAAAAATCCATCAATTCCTTCAAGAGATATGGTGCAGACAAGCTATTTTTCCTCATTCTTTGACCTCCTGTGACTTTGAAAATAAGGTCAAGGTCACCAAAATCTAATCACTTTTTCCCCCCACCCAGTGATGTATCTGTACAAGTTTGGTCAAAATCCATACATCCCTTCAGGAGATACAGTGCAGACAAGAAGCTATGCTGACGCTGACGGGATCCACACCAAAAACAAGAGGTCCATGATGGACCTAAATCGCTCACCTGAGTTATGATGAAATAACATGGAAGATCATCGATTTGATGATGGTTCAATTGGAGCAGTTTTGCACTTTCTCATCTATATTCTGATAAAATTTCATGAAGATTAGATCAAAACTGTGCCCTCTAGAGTGTACACAATGTTTTTCGAAGATCTGACCTGGCGAGTTTTTTTATCAGTCATTATTCAGTTTCAAGCTTGGCCCACATTTCATTAAGATAAACATTCTGACAAAGTTTCATGAAGATTCAATGCAAAATAAAGCCACAATTGTGTACACAAGGTTTTTCTATGATTTCACCTAGTGACCTAGTTTTTGACCTGACAAGACCCAGTTTGAAACTTGGCTTAGATTTAATTAAGATAATCATTCTGACAAAGTTTCATGACGGTTGAACCAAAACTGTGCCCTCTAGAGTATCAACAATGTTTTTCTAAGGTTTGACCTAGTAACCTAGTTTTTGATCTAACATGACCCAGTTGCACCCTTGGTCTAGATTTGTTGGATATAAACATTTTGACAAAGTTCATGAAGATTGGAACATAACTGTGCCCTCTAGAGCATTCACATGGTTTTTCTAAGATCTGACCTAGTGACCTAGTTTTTGATCTGGCATGGCCCAGTTTCAAACTTGGTCTAGATTTCATAAAGATAAGCATTCTGACAAAGTTTCATGAAGATTGGATCATAACTGTGCCCTCTAGAGTGTACACAAGGTTTTTCTAAGATCTGACCTAGTGACCTAGTTTTTGACCCCACATGACTCAGTTTCAAGCTTGGCCTAGGTTGTATAAGGATAAACATACTGACAAAGTTTCATGAAGATTGGATCATAACTGTGTCCTTTATAGTGTACACAAGGTTTTTCTAAGATTTGACCTAGTGACCTAGTTTTTGATCTCATATGACCTAGTTTCAATCTTGGTCTAGATTTTATTCAGATAAACATTCTAACAAAGTTTCATGATGATTGGATCATAACTGTGGCCTCTGTGTCATTCTAAGATTTATTTCTATTTTTAGCTCTGGCGGCCATTTTGTTCATCGAAGTGGAACCGTTTTAGCAATTATGGTTCAGAGCCATGAGTCAAACATTTCTGTGAAATTATTTTGAAATCGAGCCTTTGGCTTCAGAGGAGATGTCGTTTAAAGGTTTTTCTATTTTTAGCTCTGGCGGCCATTTTGTTTAGCCAAGCGGAACCATTTTAGCAATTTTGGTTCAGGGCTATAACAGAAACATTTGTGTGAAATTATTTTAGAATTGGCCCACTGGTCTAGAAGGAGATGTCGTTTGAAGAAATTGTTGACAGACGGATGGACGGACGACGGACAATATCGATCACAATAGCTCACCTTGAGCACTTCATGCTCAGGTGAGCTAACAATATGCCCCCCCCCCTCCCCATGGTGGGGTGACATAATAAAACTAAATGTCATTGAAGGAATCAATTAATATACCTTAGAACTGTGGTTTTGTTTGTCATTTAAAGAATAGATTTAAGATTCTGAAGTTTGAACAATAAGCAGTGTGGTATTTCTGAGGTTCAGTACATGTATATGTTTTGCTGTTCATATAGTTAATAAACATAACTCTATCAAAATATGTATACTTACCCATACATGCAATAGAGGGCACAAAAGCAAAATAGGACACAAAAGTATTCTTTTCTTTTGCATTTAGCATGACTTGTATATAGAGAACAATGCATGGGATGTCCATAGACAAAACTGAAAGCCAGTATTGTTATAATTTATTGAATTTGTTCAGAATCTGGAATGTTCTAAGTTCCAAAGCTCCAGATAAAGAGGGTACTTGGTGTAATACCCTTATGTGCTAAAGTAATGGGACACCTAAAACCATTAATTTTCCATTTGTCTCAAATGGAAAATTAATGTTTTTAGGTGTCCCAATATTTATACACATTAAGGTAGGCTCTTGATTGCGTATCATTCTCCTTGCAAAGTTATATTATGGCCACAAATCAGATGCACCCAGCAGAGATGGTTCTGATATAAGGCCAAAACATGTGTTGTTGGAAAAAATACCGAGAATCATCTTCAAAAGCCCAATATATCTCCAGCTCTCTTTCCACCAAAATTTGAGCTGTCAAATCATCATAAAACAGTCCATGAAAATGCTAATCAGAGTTTCAGATATGGGAAACTTTGCTGACCAATCAATGTTATCTGTTTAAGATATATGGGTACATCTCTCTGTCTTTCTGCCACTTTTACAAAGGGGAACAATTTCTGTGAGTTTCTGTTTGCTTCCCTGGATGACAAAGTTCTTCCAAAATGTATTCTACACTTAAAGGGAAGAACCTGCTCTTAGGGGAGCAAACATTTTCCTTTAAGATATAGGAAACTTTGCCCCTAGGCAAGCAAATTTGTTCCTCTAAAAGTTGACTCCATTGAGAAGGGAGACAAAAACAAAACTTGTAGAGTTGCTTCCCATGAAAGTGTACCCATTCACCTTTACTCTCAATAAGAATATGTTGTATCTCCTGAGTAGAATTGCCTCGGATATAGCTCTAATGAGGGTCACCAGGTATGTTCTTATGGCTTATGAAAAGAAATCTCGTACATATTCCCAAAACACATTCATTAAAGCATGTTAGTCCAGTTAAATAAACTCAAAACAAAAAGGTATCTCTAATCCTTAGTATTCCACCCTATTTCTGTCAGGCATTGTTTGAAAAGGGATCTAAAGCCATGCATGTAGAAAAAGTACTAAAAATCAGCTTGCATAGTCGGAATACTGAGCAGGGTTTTCACTTTGCCATTTTAAGATGCTACAGAGTTCAAAGTGTACATGCAAAAAGAAAAAACTTGGATCAGACTGTGTCGATGAGCCGGCTCACCTGAGTCTTTTCCTTTCGCTTATGTTAATGGCACCTTTTCACTCAAAACCATTCATTTCAATTTTGTAAACTTTTCACAATAAGCTTTGATCCCACCTTCCTCACAACAGTTAAGACAGGTCCACTGCTAATGAAAGCAGTGTTCTGTTCTGTTTTGCTCAATTCTAACAACGTTACCCAAGTGGCTCAGCGGTACATAACCATAGTTGCACACACCTGGCACCGAGTGTCTGTCTAAGAATGAAAGCAGTGTCTGATTTGATTCATATTAATATTTTGTTTTCCTCAGAAATTTCTGTACTATATTTAGATTCACACAGTCTAAATCTGTTGATGCCTTGCTAAGCCATGTCTGATCTGGGTCTGTGCAGTTTACCAAGGTCCCTTTCATGGAATGCTTGGAATAACTGGTGAAAGAGGTGAAGGGCTTTTTTTGCAAACAGTGCAGACCCACGCTTCTGGGGTGCTGACTGATCTGGGCCTTCACTAGATGTGCATTTCCTTTATGTTTTACTCTCTCTTATGTTGGTTGATTTAATGCTTAACGTCCACGGTAAACAACTAAGGTCATGTCGGGACGCTCAGTTAATCTAACCACACTATTCCTGGGCAGGCTTAGACCTCCTAAGCAGTTAACCAGTACTAAGTGCACACACTTTCGCCAGTAACTGACAACTGCCCTTCTTGAATCAGCGAAAGGAGAAACAAAAGTATGTGGCCAGACCGGCTCTCTCTTATGATAATGAATGGACTAGTCCAAATTGAAAGGCAGAGGATTCAATTATAGAATTTTCTGCCTTTCAATTTGGAATAGTCCATTCATTATCTTGACAGGGAGCTTTATGCTAACATGATTAATGGTAAAAAATCACATAAAATTAGAATAAGAAAATTACTTATACATGTATAACACTTATAAATCATAAGTAAATCCAATACCTTACATTAGATTTTGACATACTGAGTATATACCCACTCAATTTTCATTTGATTGGGTATTTCAGTTTTGAACTGGGTATTTGAAATTGAAAAGTGATGGTGCATTGCAATTTGATAGTCACAAATTTCTGACTGGGTAAAGATGAGATATTGCTTTTCAACAGAAGTTCAGTTATATTGGTATTCCAGGTAATGTTGGTTTAAACATCATCATCAGGTCCTGGACAACCTATATTGTTCAGTTTTGGATAAATCACTGTCCTTTCAACAGCAGCTTAATCAGGACATTCATGACATGAATTTGATGAGATTTCGAATACTAACTGCCTGTTTATTCAAATAATAATCAAAGCAAAAGCCTTTTATTCAGAGGTCTGTGACTTTGAAAACAACTTTAATGCTATGTGCAACCGAAAACCACTTTAACTTTCAAATTCAATGTTCCAACAAGCTCTGTCATGACTGATGATGCTATAACAAATGCCCAATCACAGGAATTAATTAGATTGTGGATGATGTCATTCACTATGGGTGCAAGGTCTAAGTTTGAAAGGCTTGGATTGCCAATTATTTCGTTCACTGAGCATCTCGATTTACTGCTTTCTTGTCCAGGATGATGCCATCTAAGATACAAACTGGTTTCCTGCGTATACGATCAAATTACACACCCACTGCACTGGCAATGGAGAACCATTTGGTATATGTGCGAAAGGATACCCAGTCAGAAATTTTACGTTTTGTAATCACTTCTAATTCAGCTAGACAAATAGGATATGCCCTGGGAATCACCCTATTGCGTATTGGAAATTTTGTTTGCTTTTCTTTACACCATAAATTTGTTTTAATTGCTTTTTCAAGTAATTAATTGCATAAATACGCAGATTCGCACCTTATCTAAGGTACTGGTAAATCTAACAAAAATTTGCATTCTTTCTCATTATGTGGCTCATTTCCACTTGCAGGTGATTGGATACACGGAAATCACTCTGACATGGAAAGATTCATCTACTTTCTCACAAGGGCTACTTTTCAATGAAAGAATTTGCTTGAGTTTGGGACCAAACTCTTTCCTCTAAGAGTAGATTCATTTAGCTAGCATGCCTCTTTTTAAAACGGCAAGAATTTTTTTTGTGTGCGTTTTGCTCCGAGATGAATCCATTCACCTTAGAAATATGGAAAGATACACCCCATTTTCAATATCGTAAAATTTCTAAATATTGGGACAGATAGGTTTGAACAATTAGTTCAGACCCAGAACAGTCTGATCGAGGTCTGCACTGTTTGCTATTCCATCTGCATGTTTTGGACCTATTACTGCACTGTAAAACCAAACTGTTTCGTTTTTAGGACAATTTTGGTGATTATTTTAGGTGTCCTTATTTCTAGAATTTTTACAGTAAGTATGGACAACTTCAGGAGATTTGTATTTACTTCCCTTGTATGTGAAAATGTCATCTAATGAGAACTACTCTTAAAGGAGGGAATCTGCTCCCTGTGAGAGCGAATTCTTTCCTTTAAACAGTGTTCTCAGAGCAACGGTATAATACCATATTATTTGGATATAAGACAGGTTTTTCTCTATTTATGATGTACCAAAAATATGTAAATCAGTTGTGTGTAGTTCAGCTATTGGATAGGTTTTTCTCTTCCAAAACAATCCCAAAAATCTAGATCCATCTTGTAGGATGGATCGATTTTTGGGACTGTTTTGGACACTGGACGAACCCCCTCCCCCCTCCCCCACTGTATCTTATAACCAAAGAAATGCAGTACTTCTATATCAGAGTGACCTTCCTTGGTGGTGTATCCAGCCACATTCACACAATTTTATTCATTAACATTTATAGTGATAGTTTTCCCCTTCGGATCGTCAAATCTGTCCATTGTTGTAATGTTGGTGATCATAGTGAGGCCGAAGAAAAGAATGAACATCAAGAGGACTGTGCTGATGATACCCATCCAAATTGGTATGGTGAAAAATGGCACACAATCCCAAACATCACCACTGAAATGGGTATGGCTGCTGTTGTCTTTGTCAAAAAATGGCTGAATCTGAAAGAAAAGATTTAATGATAAAAGACAGATAAACCAGAGTTTAATCTTTTGAAACAAGGTAAGGATGTGGTGAGATGTTTCCATTTGTGTCACATATTTTAACACAACTCTTTAAGAGCCAGAGACAAAAATAGGTAAATTAGCAAACAACAAGGATCCTGATGAGGCGGCTCATCTAGATCTACACGGTTTGCCCTCTAGTCTTTGAATTCCCAATATGATATGGCTTGGAGGAAACATTTTTTTTAATTTTGCAGACCTAATTTTTGTTGTCTGCTTTTTTGCGCTTAAAGGGTTAAAGCAGCAAAAACAGACAGCAAATATTTCAAGTAAGAGCACCACAAGCCTAGCCATATATGCCTATTTCAGCCCAAGTCCGATCCTCAGGCAGATTTATAGCTCTGTAGAACAACCACACACAGATATTGAGTAGTCTTCGTTTGCTGACTAATCTGATCTAGGTCTGCACTTATCGGTCTCAATACTTGAAACTTCTATGGTCACATGCCAGAATGAAGCAGCTTACGGTTTATCATGCCCAAAATTTGGCATACGGTAATGACCCTAAGATTTTGGACACCACAAAGTTGGATAGTGGATTTTACACAGGTTAATGCATCCAAATGATGCTTAGTGGATGGCAAACGTTGTAGACCCTGATCAAACTGCTTGGAGCAGTTTGGTCTGGGTCTACAAAGTTTGCTCAGACCTGTCTGTCCAAATATTTAGGGTCATTACAGTATCTAGAGATCCATGGCTTACCTGAAATCCTACAAGAGTTACAAACACCTTTGTCTGGTTTTGCTTCTCAGTCTCGTTCTTGTTTGTCATTCCCATAACAGGGCCCAGGTTTGAACAGTGGAATCCAAACCCATATGGGGCCGTTATTGGTACTGCATTCACCTTCAAATCAACTTCTGTGTCAAAAACTGTCCAGTTTGAGTTCTTGCCCGCCACATTTGCTTTACCCTCCTTAACCATCCACTCTCTAGCATAGGACTCATTAGCTATCATGCTACAAAAAAGAGTACAGCCTTAGTCCATTTGTTCAAAACTAACAGCATTATTAGTTATTAGTTAACATTTTGTTAAAATTTCAAACGTTGATATCTCAAATACATCACTATTTTTTTGTTGGAAAAATGTGAGAAGCTTCTGCACTGCAAAAGCTTCTCACATTTTTTCAACAAAAAGTATCAGTGTATTTGCTTATAAAGTCGTAGAACACATAACAAGTTGACCTCTTAAGCCTCGGTCCCACAGGGCTTGCGACTGCGATGCGACCGCTTTGCGACTGATTTTGTCTGTGACTGACCTGCGACCTCTGCGACCATAGCAACTACTTTTCCTCTTCAAATCTGATCGCTGATCAGTCACCATACAGTGGGTGACAGCTTGACTTTCAATCATACAATCGGCGACTTCCAGAAAACCATTGCAACCAGTCGGCGGTCTAAATCAGTCACGGCTAGTCTTTTGTGCATGCTCAAAAGACTGGCTGGGACTAATTTTGAGCGGCCACAGCTCGGCGACCGCTCGGCCACCTTGTTGCTACCACTATAAAACCTCACCATGACCTCTGCAACCTCTCTGTGACTGTCAGTTTTTTTAGTCTCGGCTTGGTCACGGCGTGATCGCAAGCTCTGTGAGACCGGGGCTTTAATGAGCTTGTTAGGCTAACAATGCTTTGAACAACTGGGCCCAGGTGTTTGGGTTTACAACAAAGATGTTTGATGGTCTTGGATTCATTCTATGGGCAAATCAGAAAATAATGCCAAACATCAATCAATATTGTATTCTTCCACTGCTAATTTCCTAGAGCAAGTGAGTAGAGGCTCATGTATACCCCCAGCCAGTGCCACCACCTAATGGAAGCAATCTTCTAGTATAAAACTTTAATTCAAATGTTATACATGTGACCTTAACCTTAGGTCAGCAGCAGCACCCATATAATGAAAACAAGTATAAAATAAAGCTAATAGTATATCATTAAGCTCCAATCAAGTAAATCAAACAAGAAGGCCATGATGGCCCTGGATCACTCACCTGAGTATCCTGTAAACTTAACCCCAGAGAAATCCATATGTACGGCAGACAGAGTTTCACAAATGTTCAATGGAAAATGAACCCTTTATTGTGAACCTAAGGTTTTTCTAAGACTTAATCTAATGACCTAGTTTTTGACCCCACATGAGCCAGTTTCAAACCTGGTCTAGACTTCTTGAATATAACATTCTAACACAGTTTCAGGAATATCGGATTAAAACTCTGCCCTCTAGAGTATACACAATGTTTTTCTTAGGTTTGACCTAGTGACCTACTTTTTGATCCAACATGACCCAGTTGCACACTTGGTCTAGATTTGATGGAGATAAACATTTTGACAAAGTTTCATGAAGATTGGAACAAAACTGTGCCCTCTAGAGCATTAACATGGTTATTCTAAGATCTGACCTAGTGGCCTAGTTTTTGAACTGACATGGCCCAGTTTCATTTTTAGTCTAGATTTCATGAAGATAAACATTCTGACAAAGTTTCGTGAAGACTGGATCATAACTGTGCCCTCTAGAGTGTACACAAGGTTTTTCTAAGATTTGACCTAGTGACCTAGTTTTTGACCTCACATGATTCAGTTTCAATCTTGGCCTAGATTGTATAAGGATAAACATTCTGACAAAGTTTGATGAAGATTGAATTATAACTGTGCCCTCTAGAGTGCACAAAAGGTTTTTCTAAGATTTGACCTAGTGACCTAGTTTTGACCCCAATTGACCCAGTTTCAAACTTGGTCTAGATTTCATTAAGATAAACATTCTGACAAAGCTTCATGATGACTGGATCAAAACTGTGCCCTCTGTGTCATTCTAAGATTTCTATTTTTAGCTCTGGCGGCCATTTTGTTCAGCGTAGTAGAACCTGTTTTAGCAATTTTGGTTCAGGGCCATGAGTCAAACATTTCTGTGAAATTATTTTGAAATCAAGCCATTGGCTCCAGAGATGTCGTTTAAAGGTTCTTCTATTTTTAGATTTCTATTTTAGCTCTGGTGGCCATTTTGTTCAGCGGAGTGGAACTGTTTTAGCAATTTTGGCTCAGGGCCATGGGTCAAACATTTCTGTGAAATTATTTTGAAATTGAGCCATTGACTTCAGAGTAGATGTTGTTTAAAGGTTTTTCTATTTTCAGCTCTGATGGCCATTTTGTTCAGTGGAGCGGAACCATTTTAGCAATTTTGGTTCAGGGCTATAACAGAAACATCTGTGTGATATTATTTTGAAACTGGCTTACTGGTCTAGGAGATGTTGTTTGAAGGAACTGTTGACTGACGGACGGACAAATATCGATCACAATAGCTCACCTTGAGCACTTCATGCTCAGGTGAGCTAAAAACAAATGACTAAATCCTAGTTATTGACCCCTGGATCAAGGCTTAGGCAGTCCATATCAAAGCAAGGCTATAGATATTCATAAACCAAATATGGAAGAAATCTGCTATGTACTTACTAAGATATGAGCAATTAAAATGGTTGAACCCAAAACTCTGAAGCATTGAACTGTCTAAAGTCCTAATCATTGACCTCTGGCCCCAACCAGGGACCTATCCAAGGAACTTAGATAAATCACACCAAAGGTAATGCTTTAGAGATATCAATCATGAACCAAATATGAAAAGAATCTGGTGAATGGTTCCAGAGATGTGAGCAATCAAAAAGGTTTAACACAAAACTTTGACGTAAAGTTGGCAAACTGACAAACAAATGCATGCAGGAATGAATGGATGGGCAAACAAACTGATAAACAGATTGAATGACAATATTATATACCCCTGACAGACTTCATATGTGGGGGTATAACTGTACACCCCATATGGCTGCTAGTGGATTGTATGCAAAGTTTTATGAACCCAAAATAGTTTCACTACTTTTATCATAACAGTCTGTTGCTCATATTTTTAGCCAGAAAACCAGAACAAGAATTCCGCGGAATGCTATGTCGCACCTGCATTGCACTTCCACGGTAGCAGAGGTCATGGCCCACTGATGTTCCATGCAATATTTCAACCAAATATACCAAGTGGTTCAGAAAAAGAAGCTGATTTTGTTGTTTATGCCATTTTTAGTAAAGGCAGCCATCTTGGATTCTCGACCTGGCTGAATTTTACCTTTATATGAAATTTGAAAACTATGGGTGCAATGGTTTTGGAGAAATTAATTGAACAGACATTAACACCAGGGTTAACGTAAATGTGAATGTTTTTTGTTGCAATGGCAAACATCTTGGATTCTTGACCTGGCTAAATTTGATCTTTCTGAAGCATTGCAGTCTGGTCATGCTCCATATAAAATTTAAGAACCATGGGTGCAGTGGTTTTGGAGAAATTAACTAAATATAGACCTTAACGCCAGGGTTAATGTAAATGTGATCGCTTTTTTGTTGCAATGGCGGCCATCTTAGATTCTTGACCTGGCTGAATTTTACCATTCTGAAGTCTTGCAGTCTGGTCATGCTCCATGTGGAATGTGAGAACAAAAGGTGCAGTGGTTTTTCATTAAATAGAATTTAACGCCAGAGTTAACGTAAAATCAATGTGAACAAAGTTAAAGTTCGTGACAACATGGCGATAGGTCGTGTAAATATCGTCTCTCGCGTTTAATACAAAATATGTGATTTAAAAAGGATTTAAGAGACAATTTTCTGGAGAATGGGATTAATTAATGTACTGTGAGTGTAACACACATATGATGATTTTTCTCATTAGGAATATCATATATTCCCATTTCAATATTATGCAGACAATGTAACTACTTAATTTATGCTTGAATGCGTATAGATTTGCTAAGTCCATAAATTGTGAATGGTTAACGGTCGAAGGTGTCACGCTGGGGATTAGTTTGTGTATACAGCTGGTCAAAAAGTATACCAAATAAGGGTAACACTGGGTGCAGAAGACAAATGTGTTGTGCATGAACTATGCAATCTTGTGGCGGCGGTGATGGTTCCAACACTAACAATTTAAACATAAACACAAACAAGGAAAGCGAATCAGCGCAACCTAAAGCAATACAGAAGTCTACCAACAAGTCTAAAACAAGAGGTCCATGATGGACCTAAATCGCTCACCTGAGTTATGATGAATTAACATGGAAGATCATCTATTTGATGACGGTTAAACTGGAGCAGTTTTGCACTTTCCAATATATTATTCTGACAAAGTTTCATGAAGATTGGATCAAAACTGTGCCCTCTAGAGTGTACACAATGTTTTTCTAAGATCTGACCTGGCTATCTAGTTTTCGATCAGACAGTATTCAGTTTCAAACTTGGCCTAAATTTCATGAAGATAAACATTCTGACAATGTTTCATGATGATTCAATGCAAAATAAAACGACAATTGTGTACACAAGGTTTTTCTAAGATTTGACCTAGTGACCTAGTTTTTGACCCGACAAGACCCAGTTTCAAACTTGGTCTAGATTTCATAAAGATAAACATTCTGACAAAGTTTCATGAAGATTGAAGAAAAATTGTGCCCTCTAGAGTGTTCACAAGGTTTTCCTAAGATTTGACCTAATGACCTAGTTTTTGACACAACATAACCCTTTTTCGTAATTTTCCTAGATTTTATGAAGATAAATATTCTGACAAAGTTTCAAGAAGATTGGATCAAAACTGTGCCCTCTTGAGTGTTAACAAGGTATTTCTAAGATCTGACCTAGTGACCTAGTTTTTGACCTTATGTAACCCAGTTTTAAATTATGAAGATTAATATTCTGACAAAGTTTCATGAAAATTGGATCAAAACTGTGCCCTCTGGAGTGTACACAAGGTTTTACTAAGATTTGACCTAGTGACCTAGTTTTTAATCCGACGTGACCTCGTTTCAAATTTGGCCTGCATTTCATTTAGATAATCATTCTGACAAAGTTTCATGAAGGTTGGATCAAAACCCTGCCCTCTAGAGTGTACACAAGGTTTTACTAAGATTTGACCTAGTGACCTACTTTTTGACCCGACATGACCTAGTTTCAAATTTGGCCTAAAGTTTATCAAGCTAATCATTCTGACAAAGGTTCATGAGGGATGGATCAAAACTGTGCCCTCTATGTCATTTAAAGATTTATTTCTATTTTTAGCTCTGGTGGCCATCTTGTTCAGTGGAGTGGTACCGTTTTAGCAATTTTGGTTCAGGGCCATGAGTCAAACATTTCTGTGAAATTATTTTGAAATCGGTCCACTGGCTTGGGAGGAGATGTCGTTTAAAGGTTTTTCTATTTTTAGCTCTGGCGGCCATTTTGTTCAGCGGAGCGGAACCGTTTTAGCAATTTTGGTTCAGGGCCATGAGTCGAACATTTCTGTGAAATTACTTTGAAATCGGTCCACTGGCTTGGGAGGAGATGTCGTTTAAAGGTTTTTCTATTTTTAGCTCTGTCGGCCATTTTGTTCAGCGGAGTAGAACCGTTTTAGCAATTTTGGTTCAGGGCCATGAATCGAACATTTCTGTGAAATTATTTTGAAATCGGTCCACTGGCTTGGGAGGAGATGTCGTTTAAAGGTTTTTCTATTTTTAGCTCTGGCGGCCATTTTGTTCAGGGGAGCGGAACCGTTTTAGCAATTTTGGTTCAGGGCCATGAGTCGAACATTTCTGTGAAATTATTTTGAAATCGGTCCACTGGCTTGGGAGGAGATGTCGTTTAAAGGTTTTTCTATTTTTAGCTCTGGCGGCCATTTTGTTCAGCGGAGCGGAACCGTTTTATCAATTTTGGTTCAGGGCCATGAGTCGAACATTTCTGTGAAATTATTTTGAAATCGGTCCACTGGCTTAGGAGGAGATGTCGTTTAAAGGTTTTCTATTTTTAGCTCCGGCGGCCATTTTGTTCAGCGGAGCGGAACCATTTTAGCAATTTTGGTACAAGGCTATAAGGGGAACATTTGTGTGAAATTATTTTGGAATTGGCCTACTGGTCTAGGAGGAGATGTCGTTTAAAGAAATTGTTGACGACGGACGGACGGACGGACGGACGGACGGACAGACGGACGGACGACGGACGACGGACAAATTTCGATCACAATAGCTCACCTTGAGCACTTCGTGCTCAGGTGAGCTAAAAAGTACAAAAGGGAAGCGCGGTAAAGGAAGGAGGGCCACAAAATCTTCAGAGCCACAATTTACTCCAGCCCCAAAACCAAGCAGTAAACGTGTGTTATCTTCGCCTTTAACTCCTGAGGAGTATATTAAAAAAAGGAATAAATTTCAAAACACCATGTCTGATCTGGAAAGCTCGATGGATGAAGGTTCGGCTCAAGCCACAGGTGGCCAAGACCCTGATGCTTTGGCTGCGAGTCAAACTCACATAACGATACCTGATTCTGATCTGCAAAAAATGAGTGAGTTCATAAGGCCAACAGTCCAGAGTGATATACTGAACAAAATTATGGGTGATCTGAGATTGATCATAAAAAGTGCTGTCTCAGAAGTGATCGACGAAAAACTCGATCAACTACGATTCGATAATAACAGACTCGAAGATGAAAACAAGAGGCTGCGTGATCGAGTAGAAAAGCTTGAATTGGCAATGGACGAGTCGGAACAGTATAGCCGCAGGAGCAACCTGCGTATATCCAATATTGCTGAAACACCAGACGAAAATACTGATCAGCTGGTCTACAGAGTCGCTGAAATTATAGGTGCAAATCTTTCGCCTGGTGACATTGACAGATCCCATAGGGTAGGGAAGCGCAGTGGAAAGCCTCGACGGGATATAATTGTAAAACTACAGCGAAGACTGATCAGACTAGGCGGATGTCCAGGCTGGTCTGAGTCTGCGCTGGGCACACAGCCACATTGTTGGTTTTCTCGTGTCGCGGCTGATGAGTATGTTCGCTGATCGGATGTGTTTTAACGTCCATTTGAAACGCGGGCTGATTTATATTACTGCACATGCGAGTAAGGTCGTAAACTCGAAGCATAAATTGAATTGGGAGCTGCGCATGGTCAAATAAGGACTCGTGGCAATTATGCCAGTGGTCTGTCTTAACGCTCCTGCAAACTTTGAATGCACATACCATGCATGTGCATAGGCTGGTTGGTGCTCTGCGTTTGATAGATTTTGTCAGGACGTTTTTCATGTCGTTCCGACAATTTCTTTTTGCAACCCCGGTTTCTCATCTCCCGTTCATGCATCATTATCAAAAACTTAAAAATAAAAAAAAGGAAAAAAGAAAAGAAAGACAGGATGAAAGAAAGTACACAATACCGCACGCGCTTAAGCGCGCATGCTCATTTCCACTAAATAGGGAAAGTAGACTCAGTTTAGCCTGCGCACCCCACATTCTCATAAACTCGATCGTTTTCGGTTATGTAAATATGTACAGACTCCTCGGGATTAACAAACAATGCAGATACAGAGGGCGCTGATCAGATTACACAGTGTAGACTGATCTGGGTCTTCGCTGTTTGCACTCAGTTCAAAGCACCTTTTCCGACTGCACGGCGCAAAATACCGGAAAACAAATACTAAGAGTCGCACGCGCGTTAACGCACGTGCAGATTCCCGCCAAAATAACCACCATTTAGTAGTAACACAGCTGCGGCGGGGCCAAAGTCCTAAAGCAGAGATTTTTTGAGAGAGTTCTTAGTTTTGGAAGTTATAATAGTGGAGATAAGTAGAAAAAAAAAAAAAGATGTCCCAAACTTGTGTTTGAAATTATAGAAATTCACTTTCTAAGGGTGCCTAGGCCTTATTAACTTTTATTGCAAAAACTGCCAAAACTTCATAAAGCTTGCATCATTTAAATTGAATGAAATAAGTTAAATGAAAAACAGAGCTTTTATCATTTTCGGGAGAATGGTAACACATCGATCTTCTACAGAAGCACGAAGTTTCTCGCATCCCATCCCGCGTGAGTATTACCGCAAATATCATGCATGAAGCTTGAAACCTTCGCGTGAAACACTCCCAAAACACTTGCAAAAGTCTCAAGAAACTAGCGCTGAAAAGATGAAAATTTCGGCGTGATGCGAGATCTATCGAACTTTCGCGGCGGGTGTATTTTATATATCTACATCATCGGGTAAAACTACACACACGACTTGTGTAAAAGTTGACTACATGTATGACTGCACACATTTCAAACATCGCTAGAGGCGTGGTCGCCAGTCGTCGCGGAGCAATCGCGCCGCGTCTAGATAGGCGCGAAATATTCCCACGCCGCTCCCACGCTGCGCGGCGCGGCGCGGAGCGGGCGTGGAGTGGCGCGGCGAGGCGTGGAAATAGCGCGGGAATATCGAGGGAACAGCGTGGGATTTAATCTTTTTCACGCTCCACTACACGTCACGACGCGTAGCGATTGATAGTAAGATGTCGACGGCTGTACTGTAAGTACATATAGGGCTCGCGAGCGGCTCTTCAAGAACAGATCCAAACTGAAAAACTCTGAACTGACTGGAACCTTTATAAACGAAGATCTAACCAAAATTCGAAGCGAGTTATTATACCAGGCAAGGCAACGCGTTAAATCTAAATCACTTCTTGGTGTGTGGTCGTCGGACGGGCGTGTGCTTGTCAAGAACCGTGAAGGAAAAATCAGCCGTATTTCGTCCATGGTGCACTTAGACATTGCTTGCGGTAATGACAACATAAGTGATTGTTAAAAACCTCTGCCTAATTTTTGTCCTGACCTATAATAATTACCGCAGTATATCGAACTTATAGTAGGATTCATATGAACAATTCATGACAATAAAATGAAGGCATTGATAATACTAACTCCTTGGGTACTAAAGTGCAATTATAGACATTAAATACAAATACTTCATAGCCAATGGGCACACAATGTTTAATAGACTTTGAGTCGACGTCGATTCAGCGTTATGTCGTTGAGTCGGCGTGGACCCAATGTTGTTTTATGGTTGTGTGCCTACCGGGCACAAAAGTTGAATGCTTTGAGTAGCCTGATACCTGTAAACTAAATTGATGGGTAGTCCCAGCGGGAGCGTGGCTTCGGGATGGCGTCGTGCTGACGTTCATGCGACCTGATGACGTCGCATGGACGTCAGTCCGACGTCATTTTGACGTCATGTGCCCGCTGGGATATAACCAGATGTCAGTATTTGCTGTTCTAAAATCACCATTTTTACATGAATTTTCCCTGCATCAAAAATAGTGTATTGAAATGGCTTATTGCTTTAGTGTAAGTCCTGATCAGTCTAAAGAAAATACTGAGCCGGCTCTGTACTGTTTGACATTTACATGTGTCGTCAATCGCATCTCAGCGGCAGTTGAAACAGTTTGGGCCATTGAAGGAGCAAATTCTATTCTTAAATGTATGCGTATTAGTGTACATTAACCCATGGATATTGTTGTGCATTTTTTGTGTGTGCTAACTTCCTCAAACGAAGAATCGCACTTATTCTTCGTACTTTGAACTATTTGCAGTAACACGAGGCTAAGGGCACGGGTCCAGATTGTGCTGCTCACGAGAAGCAGACCTTATCAGGCTTTAAATGTTTTTCCCCTCGTTCTGACTGGTCGAGACAGCCTCTGTGCCTCTGAGTTAAGCAGATGATTAAAACGTTTATACTACAGTCGGCTCTCGATATCTCGAAGTCGAAGTTCATCACAAACAACTGATGTCTCAAAGTAGATTTTCTGGGCCCAGAGAATTTGCTTTTAGATACCGATTGGGTTGAGATAGCAGTAGTTGAAATGAAGGCAAAAACAGAGAATTTCTCCAAATGATATTATTTGATACTAGTAGGCACCTTATGAAGTAAGTGTTCGCGATATCGAGAGTTGACTGTATTCGAAAATTAATATTTAGAATAATGTGCTATCTTCATATCAGTTTTAACTTTCACAAACTACCCTGCATTTGAAACTGTATACAAGCAAGCGGCGCAGACCCTGGCCGGGCTTTTCTCGGAGAGGCATTCTGACCAGGCTCTGCACTGCTTGCTATTGTCCAGTTTAGGGTAGATGCAGCGATGGACTAAGTGTCTCAGTATTAGAGGTGACGCCCGTACAGGTACTTGGGTAAATGGCGTCTACATTGACGGGATGCAATGAAGTAGAAGACTGTCAAAACTGCCCTGCTCGATTTATGGTACGCCGTTATGACTAGGTTTTGGGAGGTAAAAAGAGATTTCATCTGGACTTTTCCAGTTAATATAGAATTGTTCTGACATACGTATGAATAGGCGGTGCAGACCCGGATCGGGCTGCTGTCGCCGATGCATCCTGATCAAGTTTGCACTGTTTTTCCCCCCACTTTCGAATTATGGGCAGTTGCAATGCCTATTAACAAGATTTAGCTCCCAAGTTTGCGGGCGACACTTAGAATGAAACACAGGTATTGTTGTTAGTCGAAGCGCAGGAGCGAACGGCTTAGACCTTGATCGGGTTGCCATACCATATATGGCTATCTAAATGCACGCCTTGAGATTCATATCGGACATATAAATAGTATGATATTATTATTGATATCATTTACTCAACTCTAGAACACCCATATTTTGAATATCAGAAGTTATATGAGCAAACAGAGTGGATCCTGATCGGCCTGTTTTCAGCGACGCATTCTGATAAGGCTCCACGCTGCATGCCAACATCAAATATGTGGTGAATTCAGTGAGTGCTTAGATATCCTTCTAATGTTTCGGGCAACAATTGGATCAGGTGTCTTTAGTTATTGAGATGGGCTAAGTCAGCCTACTATAAAAAAAAAAAAAATATAAAAGACTCATCAAGTCGTGCGGACATGTCACAGGGCTTGGTGTCACAGGGTTGAAACAGTGCTGATACAGCATTATTTCGACACCATGCACCACCTACGGGATTATGATGAGAATAATTTCGACTGTATTTTCACTATGATGATGTATTTGCTGTTTGCTAGTAATGTAACCAACTCGCCAAATAATCATTAGTACGGTTTGTGTAGTAGCTGAATGGTAGTACCATTGTTGTTTTTATGTATTGTGTCCTTGTCCTTTCATAACAGAAATGGGCACCTCTGTCGTCACAGGATTAGCGTTGATTCAATGCCGTAATTAAAGTCGCGGCATTGAATCAACACTAATTCAATGCCCTGTCGGTTAGTACTACCAGTCCGCTCGAGAAAGGCTTGTGAAGCTCTATAGAAGAATTATACATTGGCAGTATGTTGATACAGGCATGCTTTTGTCTGCGACTGGGGCCCTGTTTTTCGATGCTAATGACGTCGTTGGATATGGAGACGTTGAAATTTCAAACTGAAAAATAATGCATTTTTTCTGTTTTTTGCTGTGGAGATGAGGGGGGGGGGGGGCTTTTGCACTGACTGTAAGGGTACTGAGGGGTTTAACGATTCTCTGACTGGCGTTTTTTTTGCTGGGCTGGCGATGCATTGAAGAACAGGCTCCAGTTAAGTCAAGTGATGGGCTCTAGCGTCATAACGCTGAATCAGCGCTAATAAAGCATTGCTTCAGAGCTGTGTACCGCTCGTGGCGGGCTTGTCCATTTTTGCAGTAACAACATACATTGCACTGTTAGCATGATGATGGAGGGCTTTTGTTCGTGGCCTCAAGTCTCACAATGCTCTATGCCGAACAAATCTAACACACTGTTATTCTTCAGAAAGACGGTCGTTATAAAAAGATCTCGAAGAATTATGAATAAAGTAGGCTTTTTTAAGAAATGAATTTACTTTTTGTTAAGTTTATTGAAGTGTAAGCTACATTGGGCCGCGTGCAAAGTGTAGTCTGCACTTCGATGAACTTAAGAACATCGAAAAAATTATGTTCATTTCTCTTATTTACATTCTTTAAACCAAAACTGTGATGAAGAATCTTACATAAGAGTAAAAAGCGAAACAATAAAGCATTTACACGTAAATTTTCTGCTAACAGCGAAACAGCGTCAGTCAGAGTCTGACGTCGCCGACGTCCAACCAGACTGCTGAGATTCATGGCTGATATCGACGTCATTTAAGGTCATATGATGTCGCGTGGCTTAATATAATTATTGGAACGTAAACTTATTACGTTCCAGTAGATTATTATAGGGCTTAGAATGGAAATATTTCTAATGATGTATATACTGCCTATTTATGGCTCTCAAAAACGGGCAATATATGGAGTCTGTTCCTTGTTAATAGCGCGCGACTGTTCTGTCTGCACAGACGAGGAATCCGGTAATTTTAGGAATGCTGTAAGCTTTCTAGACTGGCTACATATAACCATTTAGCCTGGAAGCCAGGCTAAAAGCTCTCATAAAAGTACATTACTTTGAATCTTTAACGACTGTTTTCTTGTTGATAATATCTGTAGAAGCGCGGATTGATCTGTGCGTACGAATATTATTGTTCACACGGGCATGAGTGGGTTACTGATTTGAACTGCACTGTAGATTATCTCAGTATAGGTGTCCGCACCGACCATAAGTACTTGGCTATTCCGCGGCGGGCGGTCGACGCCGATGCGACGTCTAAGTGATGTCGGAGGCTTGACCCGGATACTGCATTGTCTTGACGTTATATAGCTTCGGGATGATTGTTACTGACATCTATTTATGGACTACAACTAAAATCTGAAAATAACTTCTTTTTTTCCAAATCTTACACTTTTTGATATTAAGCTTAAATCCAAAAAATTGTCTCGTGTCCTGTTTGCTGGACTTTTTCTCTTTCAGTTCAAAATATGTACAATTTCTTTTTTTCTATTCTCTATTCTTTACTTGCTGTAAGTGGCTTTCTTGGTTTGCGACTGCCCTTGCGTGTGGCTCCTGGCTTTGTATTGTCTACGTCTAATTACACTTCCGAGCCCGTTTGCATGATACGGAGTTGCTTTACGTTTTCTGTATCGAACCTTGACAACGGTTAGCGTAAATACCAGTAAAGCGGCTCCGTTACCCATGCATCGAGTTCAGAACTGTCATCCTTGGCCCAGCGATTGTCGCCTGCAAATATTTAAATGTAACAGGCTCGTAACTTTAGCCTTCCTTGTTACTCTGGTATCTCAAAAACCCATCGATTTATTTGGAATCAAACTTGAACTTCTTAAATTACCACGTTATAGGATACATTTTCCTACACGGTCAGCTACCGTTCCAGGATTACAGGCTGTCAAGAATTATGAATTCACATTGCGTGCCATATTGTGCATCATTCTGGTCAATTTATGGTTGTTATTACTAGCTATCCAACAATCAGGAGATGTGCAACCGAACCCCGGGCCGGAGTCACTGTCCTCTATGTCCTCTTCTGATTCGTCCTATCAGTCTGTTCTTCACGACCATTTAAATATTGTTCATGTGAACATACAAAGTCTTTTGCCTAAACTGGATATACTGGAAATTGAAATGCAGTATTATGATATTATGGTCTTAACAGAGACGTGGCTTTCACAGAGCACTTCCAACAACGACGTAAGCATACCGAATTTTGACCCTCCTTACAGAAAAGACCGTGAAGACAGAATAGGTGGTGGCGTTGCAATTTATGTCAAATCTGGGATTGCACTGCATAAACAAGTAAATCTTGTTGATAACAACATCGAGGCCCTTTGTCTTGAAGTGATTGTTCGAGGTCACAAGTTCCTACTTGCTGGCTTTTATAGACCCCCTAATTCCGGCCGTGAATATTGGGAGTCAATAGAATCAACGTTCGATAACTTAAGTAACTCTGCTATAAATGATTTGATTATAGTAGGTGATTTTAACTGTAACATGCAACAGCTAAATATACCAAACAAAATGTACGATCTTGCATTGTCATATAACCTTACCCAACTGATTGACGAACCTACCCATTATACTGAGCATTCATCCTCTGTTATTGATCTTATTCTAGTAAGTAAGCCAGATAATGTACTATACAGTGGTGTAACATCATCCTTCGTACCTGACCTTGTTCGCTTCCATTGTCCTACTATGCTTATTTTAAAATTTCGAAAATCAATTGAAAAAGGGTTCAAACGGCACATTTGGATGTATGAAAAAGGAAATTATGATTTATTTCGAAACAAACTTGCCCAGGTTAATTGGGACAATACGTTCTCTGTTGATAATATTAACACAATTGCCGACACAATAACCGAACATATAATAATAGCTGCTAAAGAAACTATCCCTAATAAAACTGTATTTATACGACCTAATGAACCAGAATGGATGAATTCAAATATAAAACGCCAAATAAGACAACGCAAACGGTTATTCAGACACGCTAAAAGAATTAACTCAGAGTACGCATGGCTTAAATTTCGAAGGAAACGTAATGAAGTAACAGAAAATATAAGACAAGCAAAAAGGGGCTATTTTGACAAATTAGCCATGGATCTGCAACGTTTGCCATCATCAAGCAGGTCATGGTTTAAAACTGCATCCAAATTTTTGAAATATGATTCGGCACAACAAACTATTCCTACTTTAGAAACTGATAACGGATTATAATCGAATCAGATCAAGCTAAAACTGAAGTCTTAAATGATTTTTTTATTCAACAGTCTACCATAAATGATACAAATGCTACTCTTCCGCCCTTCGATTCTCCAGCTCACAGCACATTAAACAAGAAATGTTACAGTGTGTAACAAATGCCCCCGAAGGCCCCTTAAACTGACCTTTGCCCCTTAAACTGACCTTTGAGTCCTGGTTGTGACCGTGACCTTGAGTGTGGAGCCTGAGTCTTGCACATGACATACATTCTCATTTGTTTTACTTTTCTGTGATGTTTAAATGCACTTTGGAAGTTTAAGAGGATTCATGGGGACTTAATTCAACCACTGACCAAACTGTGTTGTATCCTTGATATTTTGTACTGGAACCTACATGTCAACCTTACATAACTTATCATAATACTTTACTTTTCTTTAAGTTACTATTTTATCATGCTTTACCTTTCAGTGAAATCTGATTAAATTGGCCTCAGCAGTTTTGAGTCATTTCAGAAACATGATTTAACCTCTGAGCCCTGACTGTGACCCTGACCTTGGGCAACAAAACCATAATTTGTTTGTGAATAATATCATTATTTTTTACCTTTTCATGAAAATTAATGAAGTTTGAATCAGTAGTTTTTAAGTAATTGAGGATAAATGAGTTGACCTTTGACCTCTGGCTATGACCTTGACCTTGCATGTGGAAATGTATGTCTTGTGAATGGCAAATCTTCTCAGTAGGCTTTATCTTTCTGTAATGTTTGCTTTGGTACTTTTCTGAGTAATTGCAGAGACATGATTTGACCTCTGACCCAAGATTGTGACCTTGACCTTGGATTTGGTAGCATAAATATTGTGTATAACACACCTTCTTATAATGGTTTACCTTTCTGTGAAGTTTGATGAAAGTCGCTTCAGCAGGTTTCAAGTTATCGCAGAGGCAAGATTTGACCTTTGACCCCTGATTGTGACCTTGACCTTGACCACTGTAACCTAAATCTTATGTGTGACACACCTTCTCATTAGGCTTCATCTTTCTGTGAAGTTTCATTCAATTTGCTTCATTAGTTTATAAGTTATGGCTGAAACACGATTTTGAGACACAATTTGACCTCTGACCCAACTGTGACCTTGACCTTGGGTGTAGGGACCTAAGTCTTGTGCCCGACACACCTTCTCATTATGCTTTATCTATCTGTGAAGTTTGATCAAATTTGCTTCGGTAGTTTTTAAGTTATCGCTGAGACACGATTTTTTGACACAATTTGACCTCTGACCCAATTGTGGCCTTGACCTTGGGCGTAGGGACCTAAGACTTGTGCGCGACACACCTTCACATTGTGCTTTATCTATAAGTGAAGTTTCATCAAATTTGCTTCAGTAGTTTTAAAGTTACACGATTTGTAACGGACCGACGGAAAGACGGACGGACGGACAGACGGACTGACGGACGGACGGTGCGATTTTAATATGCCACCCGAAGTTCCTTCGGGGGCATAAATATAAATATTACACAAACTGAGGTACTCAAGGCTATAAAATCTCTTGACGTTAACAAAGCATCTGGCCCAGACCTTATCAGTCCTAAATTACTAAAAGAAGGCATGAACCAATTAGTTTACCCTTTTACTAAATTATTTAACTTATCTCTTATATTAAAGATATACCCTGAGTCATGGAAAAAGGCAAACGTAACCGCAGTTTATAAAAAAGACAGCCCTACTATTCCAAATAACTATAGGCCCATATCCCTACTGAGTATCATAGGCAAACTAATGGAAAGGTGCGTACATAATCATGTACAACAATATCTTTTGGAAAACAGTATCATTACCCCCTTTCAGTCCGGTTTTAGAAATGGGGACTCAACTACAAACCAACTTCTTTTTCTATATCATGAATTTTCTAAAGCTCTTGATGCAAATAAAGAAATAAGGGTTGTCTTTTGTGACATCAGTAAAGCCTTTGACCGAGTGTGGCATCGTGGATTACTCTTTAAACTTAGATGCATAGGGATCTCAGATGATATCATTGACTGGTTTTCAAACTACTTAAACAATAGGCAACAACGCGTCTGCATTAAAGGGTTCTGCTCATCTTGGAAAAAAGTCCCAGCAGGTGTCCCCCAGGGTTCAATTTTAGGTCCCACTCTCTTTTTAATTTATATCAATGACTTGGTTCAAAATATAGATTCTAACATCAGGCTTTTTGCTGATGATACTAGTTTGTACATAATTGTAGAGAATCCACTATCTTCAGCTACACAGTTAAATACAGACTTAGGAAAAATATATGATTGGGGACTGACTTGGCTAGTTGATTTTAACCCAAACAAAACTGAATCCCTCTTAATATCACGAAAACACAGTAACCAATTTCATCCCCGTCTTAAAATGGGAAGTACTGAAGTTAAAGAAGTCACGCAACACAAACACCTCGGACTCATAATCTCAAATGATTTAAAATGGAATTGTCACATTAATCAAATTTCTGAAAAAGCGTGGATAAGAATAGGATCATTACGAAGGAAAAAGTTCATCTTAGACAGGCGTACATTGAATAAATTATATACAACCTACATAAGACCCCTTTTAGAGTATGGAAATATAATATGGGACAATTGCACACTGACAAATAAAAGATACATAGACACATTGCAGGTTGAGGCTGCTCGAATCGTTACTGGTGGCACAAAATTATGTAGCATACATAGATTATATAGCGATACAGGTTGGGAAACGCTCCAGTTACGCAGAAACAAACACAAACTTTTTCAACTGTATAAAATTATTAATGGTCAAACTCCCGAATATCTTAGGTCCTTATTACCACCAAGAGTACAAGCACTGACAGGTTACGCACTTCGGAATAATAATGACTTTGCTATTCCAGTCTCGCGTACTGCAGTATTTACTAACTCCTTTTTACCATCAGCCCTTAGAGACTGGAATACCTTAGACCAAGAAGTAAGAAACGCTTCCTCCCTAAGCCTCTTTAAAACTAGAGTTAACTCTGCCAGTGCTGAAATAATTAAACCTCCGAGTTATTACAGTAATATTCAAACATCAAGAGAAGGACAAATTTACCATACAAGACTTAGACTTGAATGTAGCTCTTTAAACCAACAATTGTTTCTAAAAAATATAATTGATAGCCCTCTTTGTTCATGTGGGTTAACTGAAACTGCTTCCCATTTTCTGCTTTCTTGTGTAAATTACCACAACTTGAGGATTCGCTATTTCTCAAACTTGCCCCGACCACTGACTCTATCGATACTACTGAATGGAAATCCAGATGCGCCCCTAGATGTGAACGATAACATATTTAAACAAGTTCAGCAATTTATCTTAGCAAGTAAACGATTCTAAATTGCCATTTGGACCCTTTGGAGTTTCACCATGAGCAAATTATTTTTATGTCGGGCGGATGTGTCTGCTTTACCCAGGCTCCACTATTGTAGTTCACTATTTCGCAGTCTGTCCGCTCAAAATTTGGGTCCCCTCATGTCAACTGGCGACGGCTGTTGGACCCTACTAATGCCCGGGCTACATGAGGGGCTGCCGTGATCCCGGAAGCCACCATACAGTGCTCTTATTCTCACTTCTTCTCTATCACTCTTCTTTATTCTTAATTCATGTTATTATTACAGTGTGTAAACACGTCAAATATGTATGTCTAATCATTGAACGCCAGCTGAACTTTTATAATCTTGTTAAGACGTATGGGTGTACCTCATAATTCTTGTGTTTTCATTTTTGAAGGGGTCAACATTAACGTGACTTCCTGTTTTTCCCCTGGATTATGCGACCCTTTCATTCTGCTCATGGAGGGAGGGGCCTGCTCTGATGGGAGCGGAATCGGAAGAGTCTGCTCCTAGGGGAGCGAATCCTTCCCCTCACGAGTTGATACGTAGACAGAAAGTGGGTATTTTTGAAAATGAAAGAGTGCTTCCACTTCAAGGTATACCCGTATACCATAAAGTAGTGCTTGTGCGTTCGATGACATTTTGTTTGTTTGGTATTTAGTCCTTAGCAAAAAAGGAGTAATAACGTTTAAATAATATGTTAGTCATGCTGTTACATTGCACGGAATATATAGTGTAAATTATATGAAGGAGGAAATGAACTATATAAGCAATATGCTTTCGTTCAGATCCTCAATGAATATTACATGTATATATCTTGTCAGTATATTTTGTATGAATAAAATATTGTTTAAACCAATGTGAACAAAAAATTTATTGCAATGTCGGCCATCTTGGATTCTCGACCTGGCTGATTTTTATCATTCTGAGGTCTTGCAGTCTGGTCATGCTCCATGTAAAATTTAAGAAAAATGGGTACAGTGGTTTTTAATTTAATAGAATTTAACGCCAGGGTTAACGTAAAATTAATGTGAACGGAAATTTGTTGCAATGGCGGCCATCTTGGATTTTGGACCTGGCTGATTTTTATCATTCTGAGGTCTTGCAGTCTGGTCATGATCCATGTAAAATTTGAGAACCATGGGTGCAGTGGTTTTGGAGAAATTAATATTTAACGCCAGGGTTGACTTAAATGTGAACGGACTGACGAACGGAATGACGGACGGAATGACGGACGGAAAACCGGACGCCTATATCGCACCTTGCTAAAGCAGGTGCGAGAAAAATCAAGTTTACTTCGAATATTTTATTATTAACTTGACTCATGAATTCATGAAATTTAAAGAAAAATCTCTCCACAACATACTATTTTCTTTTCCTGTTCCCTGTTTAACCACAAAAGTGAGACATGAGACAATGAATGGGATCCTCGTCTTTACCCTTTAATATACTTTATGATAGCAAAAGTAGGTCTTTTTGGTTGTTAACTGTTATAGTAAAAAGAACTCAAATATTTTAGTTCAGTTCAGTTCAATTCTCCTATCGATGTTCCCCAAGTGGCTCAACGGTACATAACCATAGTTGCACACACTTGGCGCCGTGTGTCCGTCCAAAGATTATTATGCTGCTACAGTAGCTGAAGAGGCCATTTTTTCTTTCTTTTTTTAAACGAAGTGATTATATGTTACATATTTAAAAAGTCTATGACATCATTATTGTTACTGTTGAGCACACACAGAAATATTGATGCCAGGAAACAGTTCTGTGTATTTACTGACACTGAAAGTTGGTACAGACTTATATTATCTTTGAACATGATCACTTGTGAAATGTATATATTTCGTTCATACTGAAACACTGATGTTTGGTTATCTCAAACTACTGATAACTCAAAGTAATTTTGTTAGTCCCGTGGACTTAGAGATAATGAGAGTTGACTGTAAATAAATATAACTAGAAGGTTGTCCAGGGACAACTGGTCGAGCCCGCTGTTCGCTATAGTGACCTATAAGTATGTCAAGACTAAGTAACTGCTTCTCTCTAGAAAGAAGCCAAACAACATCATGCTTAGCCAGCATATTTCTTCTTTTTTTTTCAAATTTTCACAAAGGAAAATAAGTAGAAGTGATGACCCAGACAAGCTCAATTTATGACGATTACAATATCTGACCTTCAAGTTTGACCTTGACCTTGGACCTACCCAAACATATATGTCATTTGACACTTCCACTCATCAAGAAGAACAATTGTGCCAAATTATTTTGAAATCCATCAGTAAATATAGAAGTAATGGCTAGGACAAGCTCAATTTATCACCATTTTATCATTTGACCTTCAAGCGTGACCTTGACTTTGGACCTACTTGAACAACTTTTCCAAATGGCTCTTCTACTTATCAAGGAGAGAACAATTGTGCCAAATTATTTTGAAATCCATTTGTAAATGTTGAAGTTATGGCTCGGACAAGCTCAAATTATGGCCATTTTATCAACTGACCTTCAAGTGTGACCTTGCCCATGGACCTATCTGAAAAAAATGTTCCAAATGGCACTTCTACTTACTACTACGAAAACGGCAATTTCCCTTTTCCGATTTTTCTCTCGTCACATACCGTCTCAAACTGAACAACATTTGAAACCGTTATGCCTTCAAAGAAGCGGCAAATTGATCAAATCATAAAGGCGCCGGTTGTCAAAATCAGCATCAAAGTTTAACCGCTAAGCTGTCAGGTAGCGAGAGAAGGGCGGAGCTTGAAATGGACAGTCGCTAATTATAGCTGTACCCTAACCGTAGACAAACATGAAGTAAGGTCCTCTCCGATGACTTTCGAAATTTAATTGTCTACGAAATTACTGAGCTACAAAATTACTTAATCTTAATCTTACAAATGTGTTTCAAAGCAATTTGGAATTGATCAACATTGGGTAAAAATATTTGGATTATATTTGTGTGACTAGATCGTACAGACCATTGCCACATTCTGGCGATAGAAACGGAAAATATTTATGCGCTGTGTATATGGAATTACACCAATGGCTTGAAAAGGCGACTTTCAACATGTTGGGTAGCTACGAGTTTGAAATGCAATGTGTAAGTATTAATATTTTATTGTAAAACGTGGCTGAAATAATAAACAAAAAAATCAGGACGATACAGACGTTTTCAACTTTAACAAGTTTGATATATATTTTCATACAAACATCCAGGAGCAGTCTAATCTGGGTCTTTTTTTGCACCGCAGTATCCGAATATTATATGAGCCGCGACACGACAAAACCAACAATGTGGCTGTGCGCCCAGCGCAGACTCAGATCAGCCTGGGCATCCGCCCAGACTGATCAGAGTCTTCGCTGTCCGTATGGAGGTAGTATATACTCTTCGCTACCCTTTAAGCGCTTAGCGAAAAGTCTGAGCGGACCAGGCGGATGCCCAGGCTGGTCTGAAGTCTGCGCTGGGCGCACAACCACTTTGTTGGTTTTTTCGTGTCGCGGCTCATATGCTGTATTCCATCATTTCTTTGGAACGTCGTGTATTTTCCAGCTGGCATAGGCTTTCAATGTCATGGTTTTAAATCAGTTTTGACACAACCTTATAAGCCATAAGTTAGACTTAACCAGGGGCTGCTGCTTAGTGAAAACGTTTTATTCTAAGAAAACGAAAAACATAGTCACGGTGCTTCTTATGGTCAGCTCAGCGGAGGGTCCAAAACTTATTAAGCCCTGAAAGCTCAAAAGGTTAAGGCTGCTGATCTAGTGGTACCGGGTTTAATTCCCGCTGGAGGCGAAAATCTTTTAAATCGTAAACGGGGTTCAGTTGCGCACAGTCTTCCATTAGCACCCCCCCCCCCCCCCCCCCCAAAAAAAAAAAAAAAAAAATCGTCCGAATAAGACCGAATACTGTTGAAAAGGACATAAAATCTCAAGTCATCCATCCATCCAAAACTGATTGTTCGTGTTCTTTATATCGGAAAATAATAAAATGAATACAATTGAAGCAATATATAGAAATTTATTTTCCCCTTAAATATCATTTATCCAGTTCCATTCATCAAATGGTGGTGACAGTCGAATTCCATTAATCAGATAAATGGTAAATAAGATTCTAACTAACTTTTCTGTTTGGTCTTCTATTTTTTCCAAACTGAGAACAAAATACTGGATTTTGGAATATCAGAATTTATGAAGAATTGTCGCAACAGAAGAGAAATCATCGGACCATGCTTTATTTACCACTTCTGTTTCCCTTAAACAAGCAAAATAGTATGATTTTAATATACTAAATTCGTAAGTTAATATGTTCTGAAAAGTAAGTATACTTATATACATAATTTTCTTTAACAATTTCATTCCGCCTGGTGTCTCTATTCCTTTTTTTTTCTTGTCCTAAATATTTTCTAGTTTCCCCGATGTGTTGACGAGACGTTAAACCCGAGTTCACTGGGTCACTAACAGATTGTTCCAGAAAACTTACAAGACTTTAGAAACAGAAATATGCTTGAAATTGAAGGTGCATGGGTAAACCTTAAGGTTTTCACGGGTCATTTTTACAAAGGAGAACAGCTTTCATGACTTCCTGTTTGCTTCCCTGGATGACATAGCGCTTCTGAAATGGCGTCTACTCTTTAAGGATAAAATGTTCCGAGAGGAGCAAAAAGCTTTCCTTTAAGAGTTGACCCCTATTAAGAAGGGAGGCAAAAATGAAAATGGCAAGAATTGTTACCCCTGAATGTGTACCCGTTCATATAAACACCGACCAGCATGTGCATTATACAATTCTGGCGTTTTCCTTCTCCCCTTTTACTTGTGTATTATCGGAACACTGTCGATTCTATGCTGCAAGAGCATAGGATCCCTTGCAGACTTGAATTCATAGTAAAATGGTCAAACCGATAGTAAACATTTTGTCAAAGGTATTGATTTGCTGTAAAATTCCATGCATTCTGCCATATTTGCCAAAAGGAAGAATTCTTGCAACTCTCTGTTTGCTTCTCCTGGGAGCAAATTATTCCCTTTGAAGATAAACTTCTCGCTATTTCACCATTTCCAAATGTTTCTACCGCATTTTCGTTATACATTGTATTGTCATATCTAAATCCTGGGTGAAAGTTCATAATTTGTTATGCTTTAAGAATATAGATTAAAAAGATAAGTTCAAATCGTACATGCAAATTAGCCAAATCGTGAGCTAGTAAGAAAATCATTATTAGGTTTTGCGATCACGAGATGATACCCGGTATATTGTTCTCATTTCCGCACGTGATGTTTACGTCAGTCAATTTTATTTGAGCCGCGACACGACAAAACCAACAAAGTGGTTGTGCGCCCATCTCAGACTCAGATCAGCCTGGGCATCCGCCAAGTCCGAGCAGACTCTTTATTAAGCGCATAAAGGTTAGCTGAGGGTCTAAGCTACCGCCACGCGGGCAGCGAAGACTCTGATCAGACTGGGCGGATGCCCAGGCTGATCTGAGTGCGCTGGGCGCACAACCACTTTGTTGGTTTTCTCGTGTCGCAGCTCATTTAGCAGACAATTACAAGATTTTGAAAGCGGTCTGCTATTCTTCCATATTTGTCAAGCCACATACAAGGCAGAAAAAGAGAAAAAATATAGGCCTAATTAGGGGTCACAACATATGAATTATCCTCAAAACCCAATCTTATATGGAGCTCTGCAGTCCCGATAACCGGCGAATAAACAATAATCTCCAATCAATCAATATATTTTGAACAGCCAAGGTGATACATGTATCAGAAATCCTGTTCGGAAATATTTCACTAAATTTCAGTCGTATATTATAAATTGAAATAAATTCCCTTGCACCACAAAATGTTGTTTTGCATTGTTTAGAGAATTAACATGTACAAGATCGATAAAATTGATAGGTTAGATTTTATCAAAAATAAGAGGGTAATATTTTCCGAAATGTATTTGAACAGTTCTCTGTTTTTATTTGTTTTTATTTGAAATGGTGATCTCCGTCGCAAAACAAATGAAATACAATATTAACCACTCAACGCTTGTCAATAAGAAAGACTATTAAACGGCATTCGCCAGCATTGATAATCCGATGCGACCGTCACACTGACAAACAGATCAAGATCAGTATAATGATTTGCTAGAAAAAAGAAGATATTTGCTTGTCACATTGCGGCATGTACGCAGTGATCTTGTGTGCGTCAGTGTTCGCGCGTATTTTTCATACAGTATTCTCATGTATATCAACAATAAACATTTCAATGGGAAAAGTTATTATGTAAAGAAAGAAGAGCCCAATTATTATTATTATCACTTCTGTCATCAAACTAACTAGCTTATTTGATTTCCTAATTTTTCCAATCCGTACCGATGGCTTTCTATTTGTTGTTCTCCATTCTGTGTGTGTGTGTGTGTGTGTGTTTAGTTTACTCCTTGAAAAAAACTTAGCCAAGTCAAAGAGGGACTGGATACTTAATTCGGTATTTTTTATTAATCTGTTCCCTGAATCTAACACCGCATACTGCTGCAGTGTTGTACGTCAGTCTTTAAAACCGTATCCAATCGAAAGGTCAATGGGCGGGCCAGACAGACTGTCAAGCTACTGTAAGGCGGTGCGATGTAATAATAACTGTTAGACGGTGATCGCTTTGATGCTATTTTTGACCGCCGGTGTCTTTGTGTCTCGATCGAGCTGTCATTTTCTTGAAGGCATAACGGTCTCAAAATGTGTTCGGCTCATGTCAGTATGGGATGATTGAACAATCGAATAAAGGAAATTGCTGTTTGCGTGGTAGTATCAAGGAGAACAATTGTGCCAAATTATTTTGAAATCCATCAATAAATGTAGAAGTTATGGCTCGGACAAGCAAAATTTATGGCCATTTTATCATTTGACCTTCAAGTGTGACCTTGACCTTGGACCTACCTGAACAAATGTTTCAAATGGCACTTCTACTCATCAAGGAAAACAACTGTGCCATATTATTTTGAAATCCATCTGTAAATGTAGAAGTAATGGCCCGGACAAATCGGGACGGATACATGCATGCACGCACTCACGCACGGATATACATCGAACTGAAGTTGTAACAACTATGTCTCGCTCACCGCAAGTGGGCTGGACAAAAATAAACATTACTTGAAGAGCAATGAGCTCTTTAATTGTTACCAAATAAAACTTAAATGATATTGAAACTATTATGAAGTCAATGCTTACCTTAACTTTAGGGTAACATCGTCATTATTTATTGTGATATTAACTCTGAAATACATAAAACAGTTGTCTATTATAGGTGTTCTTATCTTTTTCTTAAACAAAAATGACTACTGCAGAATCCTGCACATTGTGGTTCATGTACACTCCTGTGTGAAATTGATATAAAGTTCACAAATGAGTCTATATGATAACTCTAATCCTGCTTACTGACACTTTAAAACAGGCAAATAAATCCATCTTATAAGATAGAGATTTTTGGGATTGTTTTGAAAGGGAAACACCTCTGCTTTGTAACAGAAGAAATAAGGTAAATGAACATTTCTAAACTTACCATATTACTCCTACCTAGGCCTAAAAAAAAATAGCTGTGTTTCCACTAACATGCTGAAAAAAAATCTGGTCGGTAGGTAGGAAAAACTTTTTTTATTGTTGTATTTTTTCTCCCGAAAAAAAAAAACAGGGTCGGGCCTGTACTTTTTTTTATGATTTTTGGTTTTTGTACATGTATTTTGTTGATTAAATTGTATTTTTGAGACTTGCACTGTATATGATAATGCATCTTAGATGCTCGAAAAAGTCAAATCTGTATTTTGGAAGGTACTAAATGCCAAAAACTACAAAAAGGTAGTGAAAAACAGAAATAACTATGGGATTTGCAATCCCATATGCATTTGCAAAGACGAAACTGGGTAGGGTCGGAAATTGAAAATGGTAGTGTCGGTGTTTTAATTTTTATTTTGTTCTTTTATAGATAAAAATAGCAGAGTCCGAGGGTCTGAAGCAGGGCCGGTCGGGTTAGTGGAAATACTGCTTTTTTTTTAGGCCTTAACGTCCACGCTCTGATAAATGCCCCCTGCCTCTTTTCCGAAAATAACTAGCATGAATTCCTGTTTGCTTCTGTGGATTAGGTAGCTGTTTGAAATGGGGTCTGCTCTTAAATGAAAAAAATTTCTCCTGGAGGAGCAAATTCTTTCTTTAACCGTTGACTCTACTGAGAAGAGAGGTAACAAGACCTGTCCGCGTACAGGATAGCTCGCCTGCAGCGCATTGCCCATCACATAGAAAAACTTTAACCAAAACATCCATTTCGGACGCCGACGCGGACGCGGATGCTGATGTGGACGCCGACGCCAGGGTGACAACAATAGCTCTTCCTGAACTTTCGTTCAGGCGAGCTAAAAATTGTAGAGTTGCTTCCTCTGAAAGTGTATCCATTCACCATAGTACTGTTTATTAGGAGTATTTTGGCAGTGGCTCATTCAATAAACTTTATGTTCTAAAAAAAACAACCTTTTTTGTAAAATGCAACGCCCAAAGGTCATTAAATAGGATTAATACGTTGATCCTTCATGTGTATGGATACACCTCCATCTTTTTCTGCTTTTTACCAAAGGACACAACTTTCATGACCTCCTGTTTGCTTTTTTGGGTGACAAAACCCATCAAAATATGTGTCTACTCTTAAAGGACAGAATCTTTTAAGAGTTGATTCCTAATGAAAAGAGGAGTCCCTGTAGCTCAGTGCCTTAAGTGCTGGCCTGCTGATCTAGCGGCCCCTGGTTTGATTCCTGCTGGAAGTGGAAATCTTTTCAATTTTGAACCGGGATCCGTTGCACACAGCCTTTCATTATCACCCTCCCATTGTCCTGATATGACTGAAATACTGTTGAAAAGGAAGAAAAATCACAAGTCATCTATCCATCCATCCTAATGTAATGAGAAGGGAGGCAACAAGAACTGTTGTCTGACAGCATAGCTCGCCTGAATAGGTGCTTGCCCATCACACAGTCACTATGGTGATGTGGACTGCTAAGCATGTCCATAATGACTACACATTTATAAACAAAAGCTATCTCAGAAATAAGTCTTAAAATAAAATTAAAATAAAAAAATCCACATGAAATTTCAAAGTCCATGAGCTTATATCAAAGAACTAAGGGGGGTGGGGGGAGTGGGGAGGGGGATGGGGGTGGGGGCTAGGATGTATCAAAGCTCGAACCATTATCTAACATCAGTCCAAGTATAAGTATCAACTGAGTCCATCATGGCACTGTGAAATTATGTCTTCATGAATATAAAACTTTAACCAAAATTCAATGTCAATGACCTTGACTTCAAGTTAATCCAGTGGGGTAGTGAGGTAAGTATACAGTGTTTGTAAAAACTCAAAAAAGTGTCTAACATCAGTTCAAGTGTAAAATATATCTCTGCCAAGCATTATGAATCAGTATGCAACTAGAAAACTTTAATAAAGACCAAATTTCCTAAGTCCCTGACCTTGACATCAAGGTCACTGAGGCTGGGGTAGTATGCTGTAAAACTTTAGACTAATATCTAACTACAGTGCATATATAAAAAGAATTCATCTATGGGTTCAGGAGATATGTGTCTTTAAAAAACTTTAACCAAAACATCCAATCAATAAAAGACAATTTTCTAAGTCCATGACCTTGACATCAAGATCACTGAGGGAGTTGGGGGTAGTATTTTGGAAAACTTTGGACCAATATCTAACTACAGTGTAAGCATCAAAGGAATCCATCCATGGGTTAAGGAGATATTGGGCTTTATAAAACTTTAGCCAAAACATCCAGTTAAAAAACTCAAAATTTTAAGTCCATGACCTTGACATCAAGGTCACGAAGAGGGGTGGGGGTGGTACCCTGTTAAACTTTGGACCAATATCTAACTACAGTGCAAGTATCAAAAGAATCCATCCATGGGTTAAGGAGATATTTGGGGGTTTATAAAACTTTAGCCAAAACATCCAGTTAAAAAAACTCACAATTTTAAGTCCATGACCTTGACATCAAGGTCATGAAGACGGGTTGGGGTGGTCCCTGTTAAACTTTGGACCAATGTCTAACTACAGTGCAAGTATCAAAAGAATCCATAGATGGGTTAAGGAGATATAGGCCTTTAAAAACTTTAACCAAAACATCCAATCCGGATGCCGACGCCGACGCCAGGGTGACAAAAATAGCTCCTCCTGACTTTCGTTCAGGCGAGCTAAAAATGGCAGAGCAGATTCTCCTGAAAGTTATACTCACATCAGTGTGTCATTCTCCATTGACTCTGTCATTTCAACTGTGTCATCTTTAGCCACAATGTTTGTGGTGCGTCTCTCATCACCCATTTCAGCAGTAAGATTAGCAGACTTTAGGAACAGCATAACAGACGTTGAGTTCATGAAGCTTCCACTCGTGCTGTTGTCCTTATCCGCCAGAAGGCGGCGCCCCTGGTGCACAGACTCAGCATTGGCCTGAAACAGATAACTGTTTAGTTGGATCTTTGTTATCTCAAATACTGATACCTCAAAATGTCTTCATATATCAAAGTAAACTCAAGGAAAGTTTGCTAAGATTTTATCATATGATGTCACTGTTATTCAGTGGATAATGTTGTGTCATAAAACTTGTATGACCACATGTGAAATAACATTTTGGCACATACATGTAAGGTCATTGACAATGACTGTATCTACAATGCATTTTCTTATTGAAACAGTGTTCATTTTAAGGGCGATAAGATCCCATTTTAAAGGGCCATATGATAAACAGCATCTTACACTTGTGGTTATTTCATGCAAAATTCATGAAACATACCTAAGGCTTGTTTCATAAATTCCACTGGTGTAAGATCTTCTATATACATTTAAAGTTTTGTTTATTGTCACGTCAATGTAGTTTTATTATTGATATCTTGAAACAAACTGAAAAGTTTGTAATAGAAACAAATGGACACTTTGCCAGATCATGATAACTTTTATTTCCATGTATGTTACACACGAGCCGCGACACGATAAAAAAAAACAAAGTGGCATGTGTGGATACCCAGGCTGATTGGAGTCTTCACTGTCTGTCTTCCACTTAACCCATTCCATTCGGGATACCCCTCTAGGGGTATCTGGGCAAACAGTTTGGATCCAGATCAGGCCCCACAAACGTGGGGCCTGATCTGCGATCAAAACTGTTTGCTGCCTAGACATCATTTCTACAGGAGATTGTCAAAATATTCTTGATTTTTGATGCAGACGACGATTTCAGCAGACGACAAAAAATACCCAGAATGCAATGGGTGAATGTCTGTTTTCTATGGCTGTATTGTTTCAGCACTCAATACTCTATCAAATGAAACAACCAGTCGCTGTAGCAATTTTTTTTCACGTATGTGACATCCCCACTGAGAATCCCATAATCCAACCATGTGTTGTCGTTTTCAGGGATCGTCTCAAAGTAAACATGAATGGACAGTATCAAAAATGTCATTTACCAGTAGATTTTGCAGATACAGCTGAACAGAAATCTCAGCAAATGGAAGTGGCATCCAAGCTTACAGGACTTTGGACTGACTCCCTAGATCTAACTATGTCTGAAATGTTTTTTTTTTTTTTTTTTTTTTTTTAAACTTCTTAGTCTGCAGCTTGTCAGCCACTGACAAAGTTAGACACAAGCTCAGTGAGCAGACTGCTCTAAGAAAAGATCACCTACGAACAGCATCAGCGAGAAGGGAAATATCAATTCCAGAGGCAGGATGCCTTGGAGGTGCATGATAGGGATCTTTGAGCCTCCTCAGGAACATCAGTATGAGAACTGGACAGGAAATAAAACATTTCAAGGATCTCTTAACTGGCAATTTTGTTGAGTCACAGAAAACACATCTGATTCACATTGCACCTTTGATCATTTTGATGCATGGAAAATGCAAGAAACATTCTCTCGCAGAAACACTGCATACTGAAAATTAATACAATGGCATGATAGGCATTTGATTAAATCTGTGTGCATACATATTTTATTCCACTTTTCAATTTGGAACTTTTTGCTTATCAGTCTGAAACTTGTTTGAAGTTCATACCCTTAAACCATGGATTAAGTCTGTAATAAAGTGAAAACTAGGTATAAAAGGTGAATAAAGAATCTTAAAAGGGGGTCATTTCTGAAACTGTTCTTGGAAAGTTTAAAACACAGTTTGCAAGCTTTGAAGATTGGTTTAGAAAAGCTACAACTAAAGAAAATCTGAACTTGAAGACTCAAGACATAAAATGTTAGTTTGAAGCTAAAACCTAGGTTCCAAGAATTTAAAATAAAGATTTGAAGATTACTGTGCATAAGGGATGCCAGCTTTTCATCCCCAAAATTTTGTCTACAATAACTTGGGCCATGTTTCCATGGTAACTTACCTGATCCTCTGACATGGCTGTATATAAGGCAGTGTACTTTATTCCCCGCTTGTTTAGATGATGCATACATCTTCCCATCATGGCATCTAGAATGAAGGAAAAAAAATGTTTCTATATATGAGCTGAGACACAATACAACCAACAAAGTGGCATGCATGTGTGCCCAGCGAAGACTAAGATCAGCCTGGGCTTCCACCAGTCTGATCAGTCTTCCATGGGGGCACATGCCACTTGGTTGGTTGTGTTGTGTCGCAGCTCATATCTAGATAATGAAACTGTTTCTGTTTTTGAAATTGTTCTGTCTGGAAACGTTTTTAAAAGCAGCTGGTAAGTAGTTTGGATCCAAAATTGATCTTGGTATACCCTGTTTGGTTAACAGCTATAGCGCCGCAAATGAAAATAATTAAATTTGCAAACATTGTAGATCCTGGCTGTGGCTGCAAACACACTCCCTAATTGGGCAAATTATTCCAAAGTCATGCAGTATTCTGCAAGACACTGTCAGAGTTCATGCTGTCAATTTTGCACTTTTTCCAAGTGTTTCATACCAGACAGTACCATTTTGCTGTTCGTCTTTGTTTTTAATTCTCAGCTGTTTTTTCTAAATAAGCCACAGTATTAGCATTTCATTTACATGATGGCAAGGCTCTCGAAGGCTGACAGAAATTGTGTCATTGCAATCTGACCTCTAGGTCTAGTGAGATTTCAAGATTCTTCTGGGAGAAATAAGGAACTTATACATAGAATAATATGCATATGAAATACTTTAACTTACTGTCTCTGCAATTCAGATTTTATTTTTTATTTTTATGGTGTTTGAGTACACCTCTCTGTTTTCAACCAACTGCTCAAACTCTAACAAGGAAACCTTCCAAACAGGAATCTACTCTTAACCCATTCCATTCGGGATACCCCTTTAGAGGTATCTGGGCGAACAGTTTGGATCCAGATCAGGCCCCACAAACGTGGGGCCTGATCCAAACTGTTTGCTGCCTAGATATCATTTCTACAAGAGTTAGTTAGACCAATATTGTCAAAATATTCTTGATTTTTGATGCAGATGACAATGTCAGCAGATGACAAAAAATACCCAAAATGCAATGGGTTAAAGGAGAAAAGTTGCTTCTCTGGGAGCAAATTATTTTCTTTCAGAGATGGCCCTCTTGAAAAGAGAGTCAAAAATGATAATGGCAGAGCTGCTCTTCCTGAAGCTGTATCCATCACCTTAATACTACCCTAGATAAATCTTACTTGCATTAAGATTTTAACAACTAATACCTCACTCTGCTCTATCAAAGCCCCATAAGCAGACAATGACACAGTAAATTATATAATGTAATGTAATGGAAAAAGTGATGACATTTAATGCCATACCATTTTCTGTAAATGCTTTAGAATCCTCTTTTCCTCTGGTAGGGGGAAGTGTGACCAGAATTAGGTGAGTTGTGCCCTCTTTTAGTTCTAGAGATTCCAGCTGATCAGAGTTATCTACCCTGTGTACCTCTCCTGGGAAGGAGGAAACAGCAGTATCAATGGCTTCCTGAGGATGTTTCACAGCAGAGAGGTGGATGGAAAACTGTTCATCCATAGCGCCCTGTCAGTTTAAATGAAATTGGATTATATATAAAGACATATAAACAAAACTATTTATAACACTATCAGGCTACTATATGTGAAATAGCACAAGTCCTAGTCACAACATATGTTTTGGGAGAGATACAGAAAAACTTTTACCAGAATCATCAATAACACCCCTTGATATATAGACCTCTAAGTACTTTAAGAACATTTTGTCTTAAAATTTTAGTTTAACTAAGCCAGATTTCTAGATAAAAGGGAGTATTTAGTGATAATTGGGGAAAATTTTCATTAAATCTGCCTAGAAACATATGCTGTGACACCTCATCTGAACTGCCTCACAGAGGCATTTCAGAAGTCTGGTCACAATATATGTTTTCACAGACCAAAAATCCCATCAAAGACTCTGTCTTATCTGGGGCTCCACCGTACCTTAATATTCTTAAAGGCTCCTCCATCACTGGTGGGGTTGTACACATCAGCATGGTGGGTAAAATCTTCAAGGCTCAACTGTAAAGAAACATGATAACACCAAGTAGCAACAGCTTCACATGGTACTACAAATATCTGTGATCAAAATTAGTGCTAGTCTTAAGATTTCGTTTGTATAATTCAGGCAACTGAAAATCACTATCAGATAGTGTATTTAATTCATTGAGTAGTAAACTATCATCAAAGGGAATTACATAGGATATAACATGTAACAGTGCAAGACTTTATATTTAAACTCATCTAACATGTCTATGTTACAGTTACTGAGAACTAGCCTATTAATGCCTAGCCATAGCCTATCACAAAAAGGCTCTTGGCAAACAGTGTAGACCCTGAACAGACACTAGTTTGGTGTTGTTATAAACCTCTCCAAGGAAATCAGTCCTCTTATTTCGTAACGTAATGTAACATTATGTATGTTGTAAACTTGTAAGATCTTAATTAGAATATCTTTAAGGTAAACGTCTAAATGGGCACACCTTCAGGGAAAGCAACTCTGCTATTCCCATTTTTGCCTCCCTTCTCAATAAGGGTCAAATAGTAAAGGAAAGAATTTGCTCCTCAAGGGAAAATCTTTCCTACAAGAGTAGACCCCTTTCCAAAGAGTTTCTATGCCAGGGAAACAAACAAAAAGTCATAAAAGTTGTTTGCCATAGTAATTTTACTAAGGCAAACAACTTTTATGACTGTTTGTTAATAAACAAGAAATAAGCAAGAAAGCATACCTCTATTACCTATTTCTAAAGGTTTTAATGGAGTGGAACTAATGATATCCTACAAATTCCATGAATGCCATGTCATCAGAATCGCCAACACATTTTGAGAAGGACAAGCCAAACATAATATAAAATAAGACTTGTCCCCGTACAGGATAGCTCACCTGCAGTGCCTTACCCATCACATAAAACAAGACGTGTCCCGTACAGGATAGCTCACTTGCAGTGCCTTGCCCATCACATAAAAATCCTTCAACGTAAAACTTTAATGTGTGACGCCCACACCAATGCCGGCTTCCAAGTGACAACAATAGCTCTTTGTACTTTCGTACAGTCAAGCTAGAAATCAATTTATATCCAAATGTTTTGTTTATCTCTGAAGTATGAAGCAAAAAGCAAAGCCATACAAATGATCAATGGGAACCTACTTTATCCTGCAGAAATACAACTGTATTGTGTTTGCCATCAGTCGTGAGGGGAGCTAGATAATCTTTGCCAAAATTCTCTGTGCCCACCATGTGTCCAGCATAGGTCTGAGGCAGATCTTTCAGGGGTCTGTAAAAAAGAATAAGACAGACCTTCAGATAAGCAGTTGATAAGAATTCTGAAATAAATTTTCTTATATCCCTGTGAATTCACTTTTGAAATGATAGTGAGAAAGTGGTCAATCCAACTTGAAATTTGTTGATTCCTGCACCTGAAATGCACTAAAATAGTATTAGATTGATTTGGAAACTTGGCATATGCCAGGAAATGTTAAAATTCCTTGTTAGATGGGGCAAGTCTATGTTATTAATTGTTAGCTAGAGTGAGAGTATCTTTGTCAGATTTGTACAAAACCATAAAAATCACTCCAGATCTACCAGCATATCAACTTTCATTTCACAATTTTGTTTGGTTTTGGGTACGACCGAAATCTTTTTTCTTTAAAAGTTGAGCTTTTTTTTTTGCACCCAAAAACTGCAGCATTACTGTTGAGCCGCATCAAGCAAAATGGTTGCTTAATCTGAAAAACAGCAAACACTTAACCAGTCCATCAATCCTTGTGTTCTAACAAGAGACCAGTTTTATGCTGTTTGGGTCCGAACATGGTGTGTACAAACCTCAAAACAAATACTGTGATAAGATTGTGGCGGCACAGATTAGTCCACACTATGAAATTCTGGTTACCTAGTTATGCTTCATTTGTTAATTTTACAATAATTCAAGGGCAATAACTCATGCACTATTGAAGCCAGCCTGACAAAACTTTATATGCATATCAGGGCTGGAAAAATCCACTTGTCCGCTCGCCATGGGGAGTGCCTCAAGCTACAGGATGAGTAGAATTTCTCAGTACAGCCAAGGTAAATTATTAATTTCACTATACATCTTGTGACACAGGACGAGTGACAATTTAAGAATTTACACGCCCTGCATATCCATGTTATAGTCAAACAAATTGATTATAAGTTCCATAAAATTATGTTCATTGGTTACTTAGTTATGAATGAATTTCTTGATTTTAAGATATTTCTATCGATTTGCTCGAGATTTTTCTTTCTTTCAATAATGCACTAGGTCAAAATATGACCATGATGGCAGGTTTGTGGTGTGGCACCTAAGTTATAAAAAAGAAAAGAAAAAATAATAATAAACTAAATATAATGTGTGACAAACAGTAGTCACCAGCAGATTAAAACTATTTAAAAGAAGTCCTCAGGGGCAGACATTTCATACCTAACCCCTGCTTTACCCTAGGCAGGGTTTTCCCTGACTCAAGATTGAGAGTCTCAGACCCCCAAAATGGTGTCTGGGACTCCCAGAAAAAAATCTGTGCATCCACTGGGACTCTCAAAACAAAATCCAAGTCCCAATTGAAAGTGATTGATTGATTGATTTGATGCTTAACGTCCTCGGTAAACAGCTATGGTCATGTTGGGACGGTCAGTTATCCTAATCACACTATTCCTGGGCAGGCTTAGACCTCCTAAGCGGTTAACCAGTACTAAGTGCACATACTTTCGCCAGTAACTGACAACTGCCCTTCTTGAATCAGCGGAAGGAGAAACGAAAGTATGTGGCCAGACCGGGTTTCAAACTCAGGAACTCTGACTATGAGTCAGATGCCCTACCGATTGCGCTATGCGGCTCGGCCCAATTGAAAGTGATGAATTATTATAAAATTATATTATTCTTGGCAGAACACAAAGTAATGATTTTCAAAATAAAGTATTTATTATTCTGATACTTGCTTTGGACATTTTATAACATTTTTCAGAGTACAGGACCTTTTACTTTTGGCATTGGAGACTATGGACTCTTAAAACATTGGTATGTGGGTCCCAAAAACTCCTTAAATACAAGGCCGAGGGAAAACCTTGCCTAGGAATATATTTTGGACTTAAGCCAGTGCTGGAAACTCACAAAATTAATGTGGTGGCCCAAAAGTTTAACAAGCCTAACGTTCAGTGGCCCAAATTATCTACTTTCTTAAAATCCCATTCATTTAGTATAACCAGAAGGATAAATTTGGGCCACTAACGGTCATATTTTGGAGATTTTTTGTGGCCCATGACAAAATTTAGGTGCATTTGAAACCCAAACCCATCAAATGTCTTCGATGAGACAGCTTCGATTTTAAGGCCATTCCAAGATGCAATTGTCCTGCCCAGGGGAAAATGAGTTCTTAAAATCGTTAGTGTAATGCGTTTGGAAGGTGATACTGAAATGGATGGGACCTGGTTCTCCTGCTCCCTCCACTGACCTCAGAAGACAGATAGGTATAAGCGAGCTCGGAGTTTCGAGTTTCTGGTTGGACTGGAGGACAAAGGTCATAGGTCACGATTTGAAAAATCCGATAGGTTATCATTATGGTTACCTGTTCAGTCGATATAAAACACGTTTTTCATGATTAAAAATCATTGATATGATTGAAAATTGTTTTCAACTCAGAGAAAATGGATATCCACATTATTTTAGCGAGATAAAATCGACAGGGAATGTTTATAAATTGAAATATTTGTCAATATGCGGGTGTGTTAAGCTTTGCGTATACGGCTTTTGCCAACCATGACCTCTGACCTCGGAGAGCAAAATCGAAGTTCGCACATGGGTAGTGCGGAACTCTGAACTCGCTTATTCTTCTTTACAATACCAAGAATGTGAATTTTGTAGTTTTGTAGAACAGAGACAGAGAAGCCTGCTGTTATTTTTCCTCAGGTCTGGCCATCGGAGTTCTTCTAACATTTCTCCCATGTGGCTCTGATTGGGCTGACGCCTACAAGTCGAAAAGGCAGTCCTCTGTACTTTGTTTATTATGTTAATATCACCGGGCCGCGTAGCGCAATCGGTAGGCACCTGACTCATAAGTCAGAGGTCCTGGGTTTGAAACCCGGTCTGGCCACATACTTTTGTTTCTCCTTCCGCTGATTCAAGAAGGGCAGTTGTCAGTTACTGGCGAAAGTATGTGCACTTAGTACTGGTTAACCGCTTAGGTCTAAGCCTGCCCAGGAATAGTGTGGTTAGGTTAACTGACTGTCCCGACATGACCATAGCTGTTTACCATGGACCAGGGTGTGCACTGCAGGCGAAGTTGGGCGATAACTTTGCCTTGGGGCTCAAAACTTCGCCCTAGGTTTGCCGAAAAGCGAAGTTCAAGTCGCCCTGTTTTTCTGGGTCGTAAGATCAATAATTCGTCAAAATGACTGGCGCCAGTATATCAAATTTCAACGCCAATCAACAAAGCCCCCTGTCATTTATCAGCATTAATCCCCTTACCGACCCTGATTGAGCTTTGATCTCGACAGGTGTTGCCGACATCAAGTCGGTAAAATCAACACCTCGGCAAAGCCAACGGTACATGTATGTACTATACAGTTAATCCACTAAGTGACGAGCGAAAGAGTTTTGATCCCGCTAGATTTTGCCGACTTAATCTATCCATCTGCTTTGGCGGCAGGTGTAAAGCGCATCCTGATCATGGTCTTCAATGATTTTTTACGATTTATGGTATAAATTTTCTTATCTTTCAACTAGGGCGATAACGAGCTGAGTATGTCATGACAGTAGGCTTATAATGATCGTCGCAATCTTCGAAGTTCAGAATGTTAATGCTGGCCGTGTAGACAAGTGCAGGACAGCGCATCAGGTTATGTTCCACATTGTTGTTCATAGAATTTTATGACTGCAAAAGTTCTGCGGACAGTGTAATAACCCCGACGCCAGGCTGCACTTTTCACAAATGCATTACCCGAGACTTACTCATTCTCGTCGAATCGTAGTCTACGTTGTTGTGTGTGTGTGTGTATGTGTTTCCTCAATTTGTTTTTCAAATGAATTCTACACTTGTTTTTACCTTACACCCGTGGATAATGCCACCATTCAAGAAGTTAGATATTAAATAATTTGCTAAATAAAAGTAAGCAACAGAGAGAACACTAACAATCGGGTTCACTTCAATAAGAACTCATGAAAATTCCAGTTTTAGCTGTGCAAGCCTTCCTTTTAAAAGGAAATTTTATTTCATTTTGTCATTTTCTGAAATACCCGCCAAAAATAAAATCAGAGTTCCATCAAGATATTAGACTAGCATCCAAACTTGTGCTGCATATTCATATTTTTCAAGATTTCGATTCATCTGCATGAGCGTGTGGAATATTGGCTCACGTGTGTTACACAGATATTGTGTGAGACTTGGCAGCACTGCAAATAGCTACTAAACAGGCGTAGACGACGGAGTTTAGATTTCGTCGTCATTCTACTATCTCACGTTTTCGAGCGATATGTTACCTGCTTGGTGACCAAATAAGGACTGGTGTATTGTTCCCATCGACAAAAACGGTAGCACATAAGCATATGGTGACTAAAAGCAACATTTTTGGGAAACAATCAAAGTATCAGAATGAGAATCAACTTCCGTCTGACAGCTCTCATATGATTTGTTTGGCACCCGTTTTGCAGTTCCAGCCGTTCGGGTAAAATCCCATACCGAACTGCACCGGTACACAGAAACACCACACCTTTAGACAAGGAGGTAGGGTAGGGTAGGTGGTGTAAGGTAAGAGTTTGGTAGGAACGATAAGTAGGTGGTAGAGCTATTAGTATCCTGTGCCGGACTTTCTATCTGGCACCAAAAGAAAGAAAGAAAGAAAGATAGATAGATAGATAGATAGATAGATAGATAGATAGATAGATAGATAGATCGGTCCGTGGAAACACCCCAAACCACCCCAAAACATCCCAAACCACTTTCACACCACCCCAAACCAGCCTCCCTAGATACAAACTAGAACCCCACCCCCTCCCCACCAAGTCACCAGCATCTCAGATCAATTGGCGAGTATAAGTTCTTTCCTTCCCTCCACCCGCTCCATTATTTAATTAACGTGCAACTGCGCAAGGGGTGGGGTTCTAGTTTGTATCCAGGGTGGCTGGTTTGGAGTGGTATAAATGGTCGCCCCCTCCTCCCCCGCCCCCGCCCCACCCTGCGTGATATACATGTACATAAACGTACAAAATAATTTACTTTATTATACTGAGATAATTAATGTTTCGTTAATATTTAAACCCGAAGTTATTAAAAGACATACATACATACATACATACATACATACATACATACATACATACATACATACATGTCATGGGTAAACACTTATTAAAGTGTTCTTTTTATTTTGAATCCATATAAATACTGTTTGGGATGGGTGGGAGCGGTGTTGGTGTATGTGTGAAGGGGACGGGGGGGTCATGTGAATCTGAGGAGGCTGGTTTGGGGTGGTTTGGTAGAGGTTTGGGGTGGTTTGGGGTGTTTTGGGGTGGTTTGGGGTGTTTCCACGGACCCTAGATAGATAGATAGATAGATAGATAGATAGATAGATAGATAGATAGATAGATAGATAGATAGATAGATAGATAGATAGATAGATAGATAGATAGATAGATAGATAGATAGATAGATAGATAGATAGATAGATAGATAGATAGATAGATAGATAGATAGATAGATAGATAGATAGATAGATAGATAGATAGATAGATAGATAGATAGATAGATAGATAGATAGATAGATAGATAGATAGATAGATAGATAGATAGATAGATAGATAGATAGATAGATAGATAGATAGATAGATAGATAGATAGATAGATAGATAGATAGATAGATAGATAGATAGATAGATAGATAGATAGATAGATAGATAGATAGATAGATAGATAGATAGATAGATAGATAGATAGATAGATAGATAGATAGATAGATAGATAGATAGATAGATAGATAGATAGATAGATAGATAGATAGATAGATAGATAGATAGATAGATAGATAGATAGATAGATAGATAGATAGACAAGACAAGACAAGACAAGACAAGACAAGACAAGACAAGACAAGACAAGACAGACAGATAGACAGATAGATAGATAGATAGATAGATAGATTTTAGTCTCATATGCCGGACTTTCTTTCTGGTATCAAAAGAAACCACCGCTACTGCACGATGATTTATTTAGACCAAATCTTCACTACATGTATGTGGCACCTTTTTAGAACTCTGGATCAGAAGGCTGAAATATATGTGGAGAAAATGTGCAGAGAACTGTCGAACGGGAGACTTTAAGATGCTGGGTAGGGTAGGTGGTGTAAGGTAAGTTTGGTAGGAAAGATAAGTAGGTGGTAGAGCTATTAGTATCCTGTGCCGGACTTTCTATCTGGCATTAAAAGAAAGATAGATAGATAGATAGATAGATAGATAGATTTTAGTCTCATATGCCGGACTTTCTTTCTGGCATTAAAAGAAACCACTGCAACTGCACGATGATTTATTTAGACCAAATCTTCACTATGTGGCACCTTTTTAGAACTCTGGATCAGAAGGCTGAAATATATGTGAAGAAAAGGTGCAGAGAACTGTCGAACGGGAGACTTTAAGATGCTGCGAAACCAAAGTCATGCAGAAATGCTTTCAGATCTCCACTGGCAACACGTAGACGAAATGTCAACGGGTATGGGGTGCCGTTTTACTTTTTATTCCATAGTTATGGATATCCTAAATTCAGTGGCGGATCCAGAGTGGGTTCATGGGGGTTCAAACGAACCCCCTCTTCAGCCTTAATTATTTCATTTTCATGGAGAATTTCAGAAAAATTGGTCAAAATGCACAAATCGAACCCCCTCAGCTAATTTGAACCCCCTCTCCATAATTTCTGGATCCGCCCCTGAAATTCATCTCAAGGTAAATTTTCTGGGACCTGAAAGTTTGCTTTGAGATATCAAGAGTTTACTGCATAATATAGCATATGTAGCATTCATTCATTTAACTGAACTGCCTTATTTGCTCTTTCTGCCTGTCATCTACTGAGTTTTTTGTTGATATATAAGCTTTGTTTATCAGTTATCAATTCAATCATTCATTCATTCATAAATATTAGGTGTTAATTATTAGGTATACATGTATACATGCCAATATTATTGTCAGTGTGTATGTTTACAATTGTGAGAGTGAAGGAAGAAAGATATAGAGAATACTCAGACAATCCTGGTGATTTCATTTTGTTTTATATTATGTATTTATTATTATTATTATTATTTTTATTAAAGCCAGTTTAGAATTGCGATTTGTAACATATAAAAATTTCAATATATAAATTGCTTGATTTGTCATCTCTGAAGCGATCACTATATTTGTCAGAGTAATAACTACATCTGTCCTTACATGTCTTTTCTTCATATTATTGTGCTTGTATAATTGTAAATATTTGAGGGCCGCAAGGGAGATTAGTTCTGTACTAATTGTGTTACCCTCTTGAAATAAAGTCTTTATTATTATTTTTATTATTATTTAAGGGTATTCATAATTCATTTATGGATATCCTAAAATGAATATAGGATATCCAAAAATAGTTTAGGATATCCATAATTATTTTAGAATTTCCTGTATTCATTATCCATACATCGATTTTTGGATATCCTAAAATACGTTTTTTGGACATCCAAAAAGTATGCTGAATTTAGGATATCCATAATTTGATTTAGGATATCATAAAACCCATTTTTGGATACCCAATATTCAACTAATTTTAGGATATTCTTAATTCTTTTTAGGATATCTTAAAATCCATTTATGGATATCCTAAAATGTCTTTAGGATATCCATAAATGAATTATGGATATCCTAAAATGAATTTAGGAGATCCATAAATAGGGAATAAATAGTTAATGGCACCCCATAAACAAGAGGGTCTTAAATATCTGTTTGTGGTGAGCACGGATCCATACCGGATCCATACTCGGTATAACGATTACAGACAATTTGGATTGGGGCCAACATATTTCAGAAATATCAAGCAAGGCAACTAAGACAATGGGATTTCTTCGGCGCAATTTGGCACTGGCACCTCGGCAAACTAAGGAAGCTGCATACAAAACATTGGTTCGCCCTCAACTAGAGTATACAGCACCTGTTTGGCATCCCTATCATAAAACTCAGATTCAGCAGATTGAGAAGGTGCAGAGAACAGCTGCCAGGTGGACCTGCAGGCGATGGCGGAACACAAGAAGTGTCGGCGATATGCTGGACGAGCTTGAGTGGCCATCCCTGGAGGCCCGCCGGGAGCAGTCCTCCTTAACCTTCTTTTACAAGATTTATTCTGGTACAGTGTCCCTTGAGAAGGATAAGTACTTGACCCCAGCACCAAAGTCGAGAATGACTAGGGTATCCCATGACTCACAATACACTAGATACCTTGCGCATAGTGATGCCCTGAAAAATTCATTTTTCTTCAGGACTGTTCCTGTTTGGAATAGTCGCCCCTCTTCGGCGGTTTCTGCCAAAACCGCTGAGGAGTTTAATGCCCTTATTTAGAGTATAGGTCCAGAGGCATGTGTTTTAGCGTGCCTTTGATCTGCTTCTTGTAAATAGTTTTAATGGCCCACCCAGAAAGTTTGTTTTCACCTGAGCTAAATTCTATATTTAGCCACCCACCACACCTGAGGTAATGATCAAAATGATCGTCTTCAGTACCGAGAGATAGAAAGATAGATATACCAGATCACAATCCTTCAGTACAATCGCTCAACTGCTTCCGTGGATGATCTAAAGTACTCCATTCTTCTCCGGAAGAATAGCAGCTACTGTTGCGCCGTGTGGCGGCCGTGAAACGTCTCCCCGTACACCATCATAGTACAGATTATATTTTCTGGTCCTTGCATTCATGCTGACATAAAAATGGACAAGGTCAATGCTGCACAATTCGTTACTGGTCATGAACAGACTCAATTAAACCGATTCTGCTATTTTCATTTCTTCGATGTATTCCTAGCTTTCAAAGGATCTAAATATTCAGAAATTCTAGTCCTGTAGGATTCTTGAGTCCATACTGAAATTTCAGAATAGTGTTCAGCTTAAGCCGGTGCAAGGGGGCAGGGTCAGTCTTGCACATTTCATTGCGGGTCATGGACAGACTCAGTTAAACCGAGCCTGTTTTTTTTATTTCTTTGGTGTATTCCTTGCTCCCATGGGATCTAACTATTTAGAACTTATTTATCTTCACTGCAGCTAGTGTTGTGCCATGTGGAGGGCGTAAAACGTCTCCCCGAACATCATCATAGTGCAGATAAAGTTTCTGGTCATTTGGATCATTGAGTTGTTTTGAGCCATCTTGAAAATGGAGTTCTGCTTAAGCCGGTGCTAAGGGGCGTGGCCAGTGTTGCACATTTCATTACTAGTTATGGACAGACTCAGTTAAACCGAGTCTGTTATTTTCATTTCTTTGGTGCATTCCTTGGTTTCAAAGGATCTATTCAGAACTTATTTATCTTCACTGCAGCCGGCGTTGTGCCGTGTAAAACGCCTTTGTTGGAAAATAGCCCTTGAGCTTATGTTTAGTATTTTATATACACCTTTCCTATAAATCGATAAAGTCGCGCACGAGTTATCTACCCATGTAGACTGTGACGTCATCTATAGGAGCATCCCATATGATATAATTCAGCACAACTGCAAGCACACATAACATGCATAAAGCAGACGTTTTGTAAATGTGAACTGCAAAAAATTCATTGAAATACCAAATTAAAGTATAATTGCCCTGTTTTCATGTAACATTTTTATTTATATATTTTCTTATTTATTTTAATATTTGAGAATCCCGACAAGTCGCTCATGATTTTCATGACCCCTTTCATCGACGCTGTGTTTTAACACCCCGGCAATACATTCACGTTTGTTCAATATAAAAGAGTTACATTTCGTATCAATAAGTTTCGTAAATCTGAAAAGTTCTTTCCATTTTTTCGACAGGTAAAACGTCAGCAATCAGAGTATAACTACGCATATTACCGGACAAATTATAGCGCTGATATTTATGGTTTCTTGTGCGATACACCGATCTAAAAGCATCCAGACAATTTTCCGTAAGTTCTAACCCGAGGTTGAATTTATATTATTTTTTTTTCCATCTCTTACTTATCTTCGGTATTATTTATTTGATAGCTTCCATTTCACGGTAGGTGCCTTTGGAACACGTGTCTAGTTAATACACAATCATAGGTGTTTGTTTATTGCGGCAATGCGCTCGATTCGGTGATTACACAAACGAATTCCATGTCAGCGCACTTTTTTGTCATTTTTAGCGTGTGTCTGCTTTATAATCAGCTAATCGTTCGTTTTGTGTCTTTTGTAATAACGGTCTAAACATCTTCCGCGATTTTCTTTCTTTTCTTATGTTTCGGAAGCTGTACTGGTGATACATACTCTTTCGATTACGGTAATTTTGGCCCGAAATTTTAGTCGGAAATCTTTTAATTTTATGTCAAATTCCCATATGCTATAAATCATAACGCTTATTTTCCGACAAAGAAAGAGCTAAATATAGTTGGAACAAAATAGTTGTCTTAGTTGAATGTTAGTTTTGAATAAACGGAAAACCGGCATTTATTTGGTTACACAATGAAAAACAATACCTTATCCTATAGATGACGTCATAGGCGTTGCAAGCGACAAAACTCGATCAGACTCTGAATTAATCCGACGTAAAACCAAGATTCTTTTATCTTGTACCTTCCATGTAAGAAGTGCCCACTTCCGTTCACAGGTTGGGCATAAGAGTTTTATGAGTAGATGACAAATGGTTCAAAACTTAAAGCGTCCACATGTGCATTAGAACATTTGAGCCGCGACGCGAGAAAACCAACAAAATGGTTGTGCGCCTAGCGAAGACTCAGATCAACCTGGGCATCCGCCCAGTCTGATCAGACTCTTCTCTAAGCGCTTAAAGGATAGCTAAGAGTCTGAACTACTTTCATGCGGACAGGGAAGACTCTGATCAGACTGGGTGGATGCCCAGGCTAATCTGAGTCTGCGCTGGGCGCACAACCACTTTTTGCTCAATTTTAAACCTTTTTCTATTCCTTATATCAGGGAGTGTTGAAAGTAGATTAGAAGGCAAATAATCAGGAACCACCGACACAATCGATTGTCTCATCCGACTAAAAAGACCTAATCAGAACGGAAAACAATAAAACACGGCACACAAAGTTTAACGAGAGAAGTTAAAAGCAAAAGCTCAGCACTTTCCCAGCAAATGGCCACGAGGCTGTCTTAAACAATGTGCAAAAAGTCAAAGACTAATAGAAAGCCGACAAAAATGACGTCTAGTAAACCACAACAGAAACACCGCACTACAATGGTCAGCAATAAAAATCACTTGGGTTTTATAAACCGATCTTACATGTATACACGTGACCCACGCCCTGAGTTCCACCATTATAAAAGCCATACGCAGACCGAGACCTTGGCTTGGCGTTGCCTCCACGTGTTTTTGGTGCCTGGTAACGTTAAAAACCGATGGATGGAATACCTTGGTTTAAATTGTCATCCGAAAATTGGAGGAACGGCGGATCGTACCTGTGATCCCTGAATTGTTCGTAAATCACTAGATCACCGTCGCATCTGTATGTATTCATAGAAATATAGAGAAGAAATCATTTGGTTTAAGTATATCGTACACTTGGACTGCACTGTGTGAGCAGTTCATAGTAATAATCATCTAGCAATACGTCACAAGTCACAAGAAAACATTTATTCCACGCTCTCTAGTCGATTAAACCGCGCCACCGCTCTACTGCACTACCTAAAACCACAAAACATGCACGTACCATCGGACATTAGTCCTTCCTGCTTAGCACATACACAAACAGAAATAGAACTAAGCAGCAACACGTCAGAATGATGCTTTACGTATATCTGCAAACAGCGACGACACACCCGACCCAAAATGAAGGTTGTCCCTAGACGGATGGATGGATGGATGACTTGCGATTTTACGTCCTTTTAAAAGTATTTCAGTCATATCAGGACGATGGGTTGGGATACAATTAAATGTTGTGTGCAAGTGAACCCCGTTTACGACTGAAAAGATTCCCGCCTCCAGCGGGTCTCGAACCCGGGACCGCTAGATCAGTAGGCCAGCGCTTAACCTACTGAGCCACCGGGGCTCCCGGCTGTTCCTAGACTTCATGGAATCACATACTGTTCCATGAAGTCTAGGGACAGCCTTCATTTTGCGTTTATATATTCCTCAAGGTCAGTGCTAGTTGGGGCTTTGAATAGCCTGTGGAGAAGCATTAGCTGGTCAGAGCCCATTGCCTTGCACATGCCATATTCTTAAGATAGAGCAGACAGGTATCAAACGTGCGGAAAATAAAGACTTGGCGACAATGGGTCAGAGCCTTTCTTTTTGTTAAACACCCCTTTTTCGCGTCGCACCGAAACTGTACTAAATATGAGGTTAGGTGATGGTAAAGGTATGGGAAAAGCGGAGCACCTGGCCTAGTGGATAGTGTGTTTGCCTTTTACCCAGTGTACCGCGGGTCTGACTTCCAGGGGCGGCACATGCACGATCGATTTTTCTGATCCAATAAACCAGGAATTCCATACCCGATTTCCTTCATTTCCACTACTTTCTGCTCATCCTTTTTATTAGTGGTCATCCTCTTTCTTTCTTTCTTTCTTTCTGTAGGAATGCCACCATATAAAGGGTCACCGCCGTAGCGTAGTTGTTAAAATGAGACAGGGCAATAATTACATTACTGTGGCACAGTGCTATACGTTTCAAACACAAATACATGATCACCAAACTATGCTTTATTACATAGCTTCTGAGCTAATGAATACGCGTCCAACGCCGTTTAAATGTCCAGCGTCGTACCAGATACATCATCGATTAATAGTCGCATTCAACGTACTACACAATACTTTTCTGTGGACATCTTGAAAACGAAGTCATTTGGTCCGTGTGAAAGTTTGCCTACTGCGAGATTAGCTATCAGTGGTAGAAAGTATTGAAGGCCATTGGCACCATTGTTACAAGTGGTTGCCATAAACAAAACGTTTAACATTAGTACCATTGGCAAAACTCCGAACACACCTTATATTAGAATTTAAAGAGTACCTACACTCCAGGAACTGACTTAATCAGATCCCAAACCCTATCCCCAACATCAAAGGGAAAGATTGACAAAGACATCCCAACAAACAATAAATTACAAGTGATAAGCCGAGTCAGCAGCTCTTTCCCAAATAGGTGGCAACTCTGCTATCTCTATTGAACTAAATAATTTAGACCAACAGAAGGGTTACAACAGACTAAGCAAATTATACGAAAATTAAATTTGTCTTTTCACAAATTTAATTTCTCTTTTCACAAATTTGTCTGTTACGCTCGCGGTATTTAGTATGACCGACATGAAAATCACTGCAAAGAATGACGAGGAACCAGCTTGGTACTGTCTTTTACCCGTCCTTACTTCCTTTCAACAAAAAAATCGCCATGGGTAGGTTTCTCAACACGTGGGCGAAATAAAATCTTAACTTTTGTCAGTATATATCTGCCTGGAAAGATATTTCAATGGTTATCATTTTTACCATGAACTAAACCAAGAGTCAAGCTGTAAATCCATAGGATACGGCTTTCCGTTAAAACAGAAAAATCTTGCCTGATTCGGACGAATTCCATTCGGGCCCACTTTGATTCGAACAAGTTGCAGATTTTCTTCCTTATGTAGTAATACCAGACAATTTTCAGAAATAAAATGTTTCTCATTAAAAAGTAGAGCAACGGAAGGTATTATCGACACCTTAAGCTACTATTTGGTTTTAAACAGACACTTTTGTAAGATTCATATTGGAATGACCTGTTTTTATTAACACAATTATCCACAGGAGTTTGTATTTATGTCTGTAGCACGCTGGCAAAGCTCCCATGCCCATTTCAACCATAGCGTTGTGAAGCAGAGAAAGGATGGAAACGTGCTAATTTTCAGCCAGGGAACGAAAATGTGTTCGTCATTCACCAAAATTTTTGTTTCGCAGATTTTCGCCTTCAAATGCCGGTGCTAAGTATCGAATTTGTATATCCTTTAAACCTAAGTTCAGTAGTTTATCGACATCTTCCTTATCTGTGAGTAATTATCATTTTCAGCCCAAAATTTGTGACAATTTCTATCAGCACGACTTCCATTGCGTAAAAGGAGCATTCCGAATGAGTTGGGGTTTTTTCCGAGCGTCTGGGAGAGCAGTCCACTGAAACACCCCGAACCAAAAGACACGGTCATACTAAATACTGCAAGGTACCACTGATCTACGCCGTTCACTACAGGCCAAATCAAAAAAAAATTATTAAATAAAAGTTAAGAAAATCAATCATTTTACAATATAAAAATGGCATCTATACTCGACATCAGTTGTTGGTAAGTAGATATAATGACCTGAGCTTCAGATGGAGGTCGCCCAAAATTCTGGTAGTACCGGCATTTACTAAAAATGATCCGAGTCAAAAGGCGCTTGCTGTTTCATTCGGAACGCTCCTTTTACGCAATGGAAGTCGGGCTGACAGAAATTGTCACAAATTTTGGGCTGAAAATGATAATTACTCACAGATAAAGAAGATGTCGATAAACTACTGAACTTAGGTTTAAAGGATATACAAATTCAATACTTAGCACCGGCATTTGAAGGCGAAAATCTGCGAAACAAAAATTTTGGTGAATGACGAACACATTTTCGTACCCTGGCTGAAAATTAGCACGTTTCCATCCTTTTCTCTGCTTCGCAACGCTATTGTTGAAATGGGCATGGGAGCTTTGCCAGTGTGCTACAGACATAAATACAAACTCCTGTGAATTATCTACCAAGATGATGAGAAGGAACTCTTTTGATTATTGTTTATATTTCAAAAATATTTTTTGCCTATTGCCATGTACCGGAAGGTAGCAGTTATCAACACCCGGAAGCAGTTATCAACACCCCATTTACCCCTAAATGCTGATGATAAAAATCATGATGATTTAATACAACTTCCCTTAAAATTATGCTGTGATCACTTAGTGTAGATAATGATTGAAAGATCTGCATAAAATTTAAACATAAAATCCCAAGATCTCTGATTTTTATGCTCTCAGCCAGAAAATATGTAAAAATATGAAAAAGTAGCAGTAAAAATTATTTTTCTTCAATTTTTACCCTGAAGATAAAAAAAAATTCTTACAAAGATAAAATTAAACATTGTACATTTGATGATGTTTTGTTTGCTTTTTGAGATAATTTTACTTGAAAATAAACTAATTTTCTGATCTATTTTTTTAAAACTGTGCATTTTTGAGACTTTTAATTTTGGGGTGCTGATAATTACTTCCATGCTGCATTTAGGGAAGTAGTTATCGACACCCTGGAGGTCACAATACCATATCTGGCCCCGAGGTTATAAAACTTTTTTCGTGCTCAACTCAGCTGAGCATGAAATTTTCTCTGCTGATAAATATGAAAATGCCAACTAATGTTGGCATTTTCATAGTCATAAGCTGAGAAAATTTCATACTCAGCTCAACTGAGCAACTTATCAGTAATTTGCTATTTATTAGCAGGTAAAATTTCATGCTCAGCTGAGTTGAGCATGAAAAAAGTTTTATAACCTCGGGGCATGGTTTTGAAGAGAGTAACCAGGTCTGCTCTTAATATTCTCCATGGTGATCTAGTTTATGGCATAAAACCACATGAAAACACATTATGTGAGTGAAAATAACCATGTGTCTGAGTGACCTCCCCTTACAACAATGCATAAGAGGCACAGTATTTCATTAGAATATCAACAAATGTCTATTTTTTTTTCTCCAAACACCCAACTTTATAGCATTTTTTGCACTAAAACATCAAGATAAATGAAATTGCTACACAATCATGTCTTATTGTCTCGCCTGCGAAGCAGAGGCGAGACATATGTATTGCTTTTCCGGTGTCGTCGTCGTCGTCGGCGTCGTGGGCGGCGGCGTAAACTTTTGTCGAGTTTTTGCGTTTAGGTCATTTTCTCAGAAACTATAAGGGCTAGAGCCATGAAACTTGGGTCATGCGTACATCTGGAAGAGTACATCTGAAAGCCATCATCAATGTTGAGTCTTGACCTAGATTTTACGGTTGACTGACTTCGCAATTTTTTGTCGAGTTTTTGCGTTTAGGTCATTTTCTCAGAAACTACAAGTGCTAGAGCCATGAAACTTGGGTCATGCATACATCTGGAAGAGTACAGCTGAAAGCCATCATCAATGTTGAGTCTTGACCTAGATTTTACGGTTGACTGACCTCGCAATTTTTTGTCGAGTTTTTGCGTTTAGGTTATTTTCTCAGAAACTATAAGGGTTAGAGCGGTGAAACTTGGGTCATGCATACATCTGGAAGAGTACAGCTGAAAGCCATCATCAATGTTGTGCCTTGATCTAGATTTTACGGTTGACTGATTTCGCACTTTTTTGTCGCGTTTTTGCGTTTAGGTCATTTTCTCAGAAACTATAAGGGCTAGAGCCATGAAACTTGGGCCATGCATACATCTGAAAGAGTAACTTTCAAAGCCATCATCTGTATTAAATCTTGACATACATTTTACGGTTGACTGACTTCGCAATTTTTTGTCAAGTTTTTGCGTTAAGGTCTGTTACTCAGAAACTATAAGGGCTAGAGCCATGAAACTTGGGCCATGCATTCATCTGGAAGAGAAGAACTCAAAGTCATCATCGATATTGAGTCTTTATCAACATTTTACGGTTGGCTGACTTTGCAATTTTTTGGCAAGTTTACGCGTTTCGTCTGTTTCTCAGAAACTGTAAGGGCTAAGGCCATGAAACTTGGTTCATTCATACATCTTTGCTGATTTAGCTCTGTTTTGTGACAAAGCGCCAGCAGGCGAGACACCGCATTCCGCGGAATTCTTGTTTAAATTAAAATGTCAAGAAATGGAAAAGTTCACAAGGGGGTGTCGATAACTACTACCTGTCGATAATACCTTCCTCTGCTCTACATACTCTTAAAGTGAAAGTCTTCAGAAAGACAATGCCACTTGAATTATCAAAATCCGTTCACAAATAAGAAAGTCTGTCAAAATCGATCAATTTGTTTACCTGGATTGTGTCTTGACGCAATACACATCACTGTGCATCGGCCATTTTTCCGATACTGGCAATGTAATTTATGCGTGATCATGCGTTATAGTAGAGTTAAAAATAGCAGCAGCGCAAAAAAGCGCATACATTTAGATTACTAAAATTACACTATATTTGTTAGGGAAGCCCTGGCGAATATTTTGCTGTAGGTCCTACGAAGTCCGGATGGAAAATAACAGAGATCCACGGCTTAGAAGTTGACCAATCTTCAAGCACGATTTTCGGTCACATGGTGGCCGGAAATGTCCGATTTTTTTTTACTGATATTTCTATATTTATCCTCATTAATGCAAGACAAATTTATTTCTTGTGAGACGATTGGTTGATTTTTTATGTATTTTTAAAAAGGGCCTCCGTTCAAGGTCAGCGACCGCCATTAGTCACATTTTCTGAAAATTGATCAATGTCGGCTCAATTGAAGTGGCGATAGCGCAATAAGTATATTACCTAATTCAATAGATTATACACCATGGGAAAGCTTACCGTAATCGCCCTATTTACCGCACGGTGCGCTTAACTTTTTCAAAATCGCAACAAAAAGGTTTCTAATAACCGCACACTCAGAACGAAAAAAAACAACAAATGAACAGTCAAAATAGTCGGTAATACTGATCGGGGTGTTCCATGTGTCATGAAAATATTTAGTGTTCGAACTATTTGAATTGCCAATTTCCGGGAGAAAAACGATCTCATGTCAAGTCGCAAATTATATCTCGTACCAGTATTGAATATGTCCTCATTATGCATGTATTTCATTCTCTTCATCCCTCCCCTCTTCAATATTCCAAATAAATATTCCGAGAGAAAGGAAAGTATTTCAACACATTTACGATGACCTAATATGTGATTGTTTAAACACGTCAGGTAAGTTTGTCAGTGCCCTGGCTATTCATTCACCACTTAAATTCACGGGCTTCTATTAATAACACACACATTCTAATTCTGGAAGATGCGGTCCTTTTGATCTTCCCTATTTCTGTCTGTCCTATATTACGTCCAAGGGTGTAGAAATATTGGCAATGTGTCATGAGAAAGGTACCATATTACATGTGCAAACAGCAAAGCCTTAGACCATTCTGCACATCTTAAAACAATTATTTTGCAAACTATCCGCGAATCCTGGAGATTTGTTAGACTGGTCAATGTTTGCAAATGCACTGTATGATGCGGGTGTTTGCTGATCGGATGTGTCCTGAGGCCTACGAGCCAGCTATGCAATGATAAACTTATCCTGTGGCTACCGCGAACTTTGTTTACCTGCACAGACCATGCATATGCACAGGGTGGTTGCTTCGATCAGTTTGCGCATGTATTCAGAATAATTTTGTCAGGAAACAAGAGTTTGTTGTTATGACTATTTATTTCTTTTGCAACCCGGGTTTCTCATCTGTCGTTCATGTATCTTTCCCAAACGCACTTTGGCGCACGTGCACATTATCGCTATATATGACAAGAATTGCTCTTGAGAAATGGTGCCTTTTCGCATGTACGAAAGGCAAAGACTCAGTTCAGCCTGCGCACCCCGCAACCTCATAACTTCGTAAGCTCGATCCTTCTCGGATCAACATGCACATTCCCATTGTTGATGCAGACAAGAGAATACGCTTATCAGATGGCGCAGATGTGTAAGCTGATCCGAGTCTGCTGTTCGCACTCCTACACTTCATAACCCTTCAGCCAACTTCGTAAATATCGGTGAGGATGCCCGATTGACATTTAGACCGATAGAGTTGCTCTCTTCGCACATTGCGTCGGGAAAACAAAACTGAAAACACTGTCGCTGTTGAAACAGTAATGGCAAGTTGAACTTGATGCGTTTTGTGAGTTTCAAAAAGAAAAAGCAGTGTGCGCTTGTGCATTTTTTCCGAAAATGGCCTTGGTGTGCGGTTAAAGGGGCATGTGCGGTAAATAGGGCGATTACGGTATTCTTTTTAGATTTTATTTATGTAGCATACCCTTATTTTTATACCCCCGGCATATGCCGGGAGGTATATAGCTTTCGTCCGATGTCCATTCGTCCGTTCGTCCGTCTGTCCGTCCGTCCTCCCGTCCGTCCGTAAGTTAACATTTGCGTTCAAGTTTTTAAGATCTTATATAATCCAAACACTTTGATGGATTAGGTTTATATTTGGCATGGTGATAGATAATGGTCCAAAGTTTTATTATGTACCACCCCTACCCATGCCTGTGACCTAGAGGTCAAGGTCACGGACTTTGACTTTTCATGTTAAAGTTTTGCGTTAAAGTTTTTAAGATCTCTGTATAATTCAAACCCTTTTTTGGGTTGTGTTTATGTTTGGCATGATGATAGATATTGGTCCAAAGTATTATTCTGTACCATCCCCTCCTGTGCCTGTGACATAGAGGTCAAGGTCAGGGACTTTGACTTTTCATGTTAAAGTTTTGCGTTAAAGTTTTTAATATCTCTATATTATTCAAACCCTTTGTTGGGTTGGGTTTATGTTTGGCATGATGATAGATGTTGGTACATAGTTTTATTCTGTACCATTCCCACCCATGCCTGTAACCTAGAGGTCAAGGTCGTGGACTTTGACTTTTCATGTTGAAGTTTTGCACTTAAGTTATTAAGATCTTATATTATCTAAACTCTTTGTTCAGTTTGGTTTATATGTCCAAAGTTTTATTTTGTACCATCTTTTCAAATGCTTGTGACGTAGAGGTCAAGGACACTGACTTAGACATTTTCATATATGTTTTGTTTTAAGATTTTGAGATCTCATGTCATCCAAATCCTTTTTTAGGTTTGGTTTATTTTTGGTATGATTATAGGTATTAGTCTAAAAATATATTCTATATCATCTCCACACATGCCTTGACTCAATGTCAAGGTCATAGACATGCTTTTCCATGTTAAAGTTTTAAGTTGAGTTTATATTATTTGCTTAATTTTCCCATCTTCTTTTGTAAGACCTTTTGTTATGTGACTTTGTTTACCTCTAGGTTGCAACAATTTACATTATCTGGATGCTGCTGTTGACATAAGGTGAAGGTCACATACTAAACAGTTGCATCAATGTACTGCTTTATAATGTTTCAGATATCCTTCAGTGGAACTGTTTGATATATTTCTTGGTTTACTGTTAGCTTTCAGAAGATAAGTTGACATTCTCTGTATGCTGCTGCTGCTGACCAAAGGTCAAGGTCACAGAATATAAAATTTGTATCTGATATGTGTTAATTTTTTGTGTTTAAAGTTTAATGTCATTAGGTGGTGGTGCTGGCCGGGGGTATACGTGAGCCCCTGCTCACTTTCTCTAGTACTAAATAATTACGATAAAATCGTGGTTTGAATTGGACTGGGTTATAATGTTGACAGATAGGACAGCCATTATTGATCGATACCATTGTCATTACTACCTTATTCGAATACATTTGATCATTACGTCAGAGGACTGTTCTGTGGTGGAAGAAGGCCAGAAGTATTTCTCTATTATTTATGGGCTTGGAGATCACAAAGAAACCACCACAATTTTAACCGAAATCATACCTGTGCACCAGAGGTATATAGCTAGTAGCGAGATGCGCCCTCATAGGCACTCAATGTAAGATGTGTAAATTTTATTGTATATCATAAAATGTCAATCTACCTCTCTGTAAAATTTCAAGTTGATCGTTTGCGAAATAAGAAAGTTACAATTTACTCCAAATATAATTCTAAGGTAAAGGTAAGATACTACGCCATTTTGATTTTCTGTTTACCTTTTTGGAGTCGCGTGTTCTCACTCATAATTAGCAGTTCAAGCAAGCTACTTTTGAAATGATGATATATTTTTGCACTTATCTACAATCAAATCCTTTCGTGTCAGTGAATGATAATGCTAAATTTACAACAAAATTATGAATCACGATGACAGGGTAAACTGACGGAAGTGGTAAAAAATAGGAGAGACCAGGCATGCGCATGGGGGTCTAATGGAAAATCCAAAAATTGCGAGTTCGTTGATTGGTCCTCTGGTGATGTAAAATCTTGGACTGCTGCGCATGCGTTAGTTTGATACCAACCGATTGGTTGCCATTATGGCGGTAAAGCAACATCATCAAAGCACTCCACTGGAATTTCCGTGGAAAATACCCGATTTCATCACTTCCGTCAAGCTAGAATAAAATTGAAATGGCGTAGTGTCTTACCTTTACCTTGTTTCTACATGTAGTGGGGTAAATTGTAACTTTCATATTTCACAACCGATGGACATGAAATTTTACACTTGACATTTTATAATATATAATAAAATTTACACATCTTACGTCGAGTGCCTATAGATGGAGCACCTTTATCAACTGAGCTATATGGGCCCTTAAAGATCATTTAGAATTATAGTTATTTTTTGGAGTAAACAATAGCATGACTAGAAAATTGAAAGCGGGTTTTATTGGCTAAAGAGACGGGAAAGAAGGTGTGGTGCTTCATTTTAATCTGTTGTATTTTTTCTTATCTTAACATAGGTCTAGCATGGTTTTGGTATTTTATTTTTTTATTACTTATCAGTGGTATGTGCTTCTAGAAGGCATTGTTACACCACCGTCCCTGTACACTTTCATAAGTCCCTACAAGTTTGAAGCAGCATGCATTGTGGCCAGCGATGAAGCCAGACTGGAAAAATAATGTAGAAATGCATATATAGAAGGCTTACAAGTGGCATACAGTGGTGTTGACATCACGTAAAGTAAAAAGATAGGCAATAAGCAATGTAAGTTAACACAAAGTTTTATCAGAAGCTCTGAAAATCTAAATATGATTTTTTTTTATTTCAGGTAAGCCACGTGGAATCAAAACAGCTCGTAAGCTGCAGAATCACAGAAGAGATCAGAAATGGCATGACAATGACTACAAAAAAGCACATTTGCCATCCAGATGGGTGAAGCCCTTCCAGGGATCCTCACACGCCAAAGGCATTGTACTGGAAAAAGTGTAAGTTTCGCAATCACTTAATAAATTATTAAATAATATGGGATGTAACTTCCTGAGCAAACAGTTTTGACCCAGTCTGATAGCTCTGCAGACCGATCTGGGTCCAAGGTTATAAAACTTGAGTATAATCTCAAACTCAAAATAAAGCACACTGATTGGCTGCTTCCGAGCATGTGCTCGGAAGCAGCCAATGAGTGTGCTTTATTTTTAGTTTGAGAATGTACTCAAGTTTTATAACCTCCGAGCCTGATCTATTTACACATCCCCTGGTTGTAAAATTAATTGATAGTAGAATAACAGTCATTGGTGTAGACGTTGAAATTTTTCAGGTAATTACAAAGTTGTTGAAGTCCATCTTTAAGGTGAATAAGTATACCATGTTTTTGTCTGCCACATTTGCCAAGGGAAACAACTTTTTGTGAATGGCTGGGCCCAGTTGTTCAAAACTAATGATGATGTTACTTAATGAGACGTTAAATTTTCAGATGTATTATACTTAAAACACTGTCATTTTTTTGCTAAAAAATGTCAGTAGCTTTTGCAGTGCATAAGCTCCTCACAACTCAGTGATTTTATTTAGCAAGTTTTACCTCCTGTTATGGGAGTCATTGGCCTTACTTTCCCAATTTTGTGAATATTTGCCAAAAAATAAAGAAAAACGTCTGAAAATTTCCCCAATTATAAAGGGACAGGTAGCTTCTCAAAAGCTGAGATTAAATCACTACATTTTTTACAGCAAAAATATTGTACTGCAATTGATTGTGTGAGTATAGTAAGACTTAACAAATCCTTGTCTAACAACTTCATTGATAGAACAATACTTTGAACAGGGCCCAGTTTGCTCAACTTTGCTTCGCTGAATAATAAAGTCCTTCCAAAGTTGTGTCTACTCCGAGAGGAAAGAATTTCTCCAAAACGGAGCAAACTTTTTTCCTCTGAGAGTCAAGCCCCCCATTTAGAAAGGATATAATGTTAATGGCAGAGCTACTTTCATTTAAAGTGTTGTACCCATTCTTCATGACCAGTGCAGTTGTTGATTTGTTAGTCAGAACTCATTTAAAGACATTTGTAGCGATTAAACTTGTTTTGATGATATAATTGTTATACCTCATTACAACCAGATCAACATTGTGGCATTGCATTAGAGCAGTATGATGTAGGAGCTGTAATGAGATACCCTGGTATATGACAATTTATTTTCTGAAATAAGAAAAATTAACTCAAATTACCTATTAACAAAAGTACTCTCCTGAAAGGAGAGTACTTTTGCTGATAGGTAATTTGAGTTTAAAAGGAAATCGCCTCAATGTTCGTGCACATACATTTTGACGTAGCGTCATTTTTTCCTGCTATGGTTATCATGACGTCGTTTGCCGTAACGCTGAAACGTTTACGTCACTTTCGAAGACAACATGGGCTCTTTGAGGAAACAAATGTATAATTTTTTTGTGACAGAAAAATGGTAAATATATCAAACTAGACAAAAAATACGACAAAAATGGGGCTTAAGAATTTTATACGGAAAAGAGAGCGCTAAACTTTTGTGGGTAGTGTGTAGATTTTTAGGATTTATTTGTCAGGTAAAGAAAAAAGAGAGGCTGCGAAAACTGCAAGTGCGTTTTGAATCTCGTAAAGTATAAATACAAATACGGACTTAGTACCCTTGGCTTGAGTCATGAAATACCCATGCAAACAGTGAAAGCGAAGATCAGACTAAGCAAATGAGCAGGCTGATCTAAGCTTTTATTGTTAGCAAATTTCATTAAGGTAATTATGTTTTTTTCCTTTTCTTTTTTTTTTTTTTTTTTAAATAGTTGCTTCTATGATTTAACACAAGTGACATAAGACGATCAGCTATATTGTTCTCGTAGGATACAAATTTTACAGCGGCTAGGCGGCGACACTCTTATTTTTCACTAATCACCCTAGACTTTATACAGGATTCATAGATTGTCGATGCGAACGGGGAAAAATTATCAAAATGCGCATCCTCAGATATTGGTCTCAGCACTAAATGATAAATTGAAATCATGCACCATGGACCAAGCTTTGCCGATGTTTCTGTTAAAATACATGTCGGGCAGTGGCCAGGTCCTATAAGTTGAATGTTCGCACATAAGTTAAACTTGTTCATCAGATATAAATGTGATATATTCTAGACCAAGAAAAAGTTCAAAATTCTATGAGAAATAACAATGAACATGCTGCCTAGTTTCAGTCCTTAAAATTTCTCTCATTAATGTGTTGTCTGCATACGAGAAAATTTTGATGGCGACAATTTCATATAGACCATATCAAGACATAAGAACATTGCTGAAATTGAATAGGGAATTATATTGCATTGCTATAAACAGGCATCAAAAGGTAGGAGCGTTATCCATATGGCCGTTGATGGCGCCAAGTAGAAAGCGATGTCAGCGCATTAAACATTGATGTCAATGCGCTTATATGAAAACTGCACGAAGTAAAAGTGGTTTTCCTTCCATAACTCGAATATTTGGTCGATGACCTATGTTTTTTATTTGCTTATTTGCACGTGGTAGATCATTCCTTCACTATATCAAAAGTATATAAAAATTTCCATTGCGGAACTTTTTATATTGAAGAAATTACACGTTTTTTCCAATATAAATGGGAAATGGCGGGAACCTGAAAACTGAAAATAACCTATATAATGAGACATACGACGATGACAATTTTGATGGTCAAACAAAGACACAAGAAAGAGGAGTATATTAATCTTTATTTCGAAACGATCGGTCTTCTATTTTCTCGGATAAAGTCTTCGTAATAAACATAGTCATGTTTCAAACACGCACACAGATGGCGCTGCATTATCTCAAAAAGTAGTATGCTGGCCCCATTTTTTTATTTCATTTTTTCACTCAGCATATAATATTCTACCACTATGTGAAGTTTCAACAAAATTTCAATTGCAGTTTTTATAGGGTGATTTCCCTTTAAATAGCCAAGTTCCTAGTTGTGTATCTGTGATTTCAGTGGTGTTGAAGCCAAGCAGCCCAACTCTGCCATCAGAAAGTGTGTGAGAGTACAGCTGATCAAGAACGGCAAGAAAATCACAGCCTTTGTCCCCAATGATGGCTGTTTGAACTTTATTGAAGTAAGTGCTTTTTGACTATTTGCTCAACCTCAAGTTAAAAGTGAATAGAAATTTCTCATAGGCACTTTGCATATTAGAAATTCTTTTGTACTTCTTGACATTCATATATAAATGGATATCGGCTTAAATTTAAGTTACAAGGAAAGAATGGTCATTATAGAGAAGCAATAGAGATGTCCAGGATTGCATGATCAGTAATACCCCTCACAGCCTATGTTATTCCTAATAAATGTCAAAAAAGGGTGCTTTGATCAATTTGTCATACACCAAATGACGTAGGTCTTGTGCTGAATGACATGACGTAGGTTGTTCTTGATTATGCTTGTTTCACTTCATTAGCCTGGGACTAATTATATATTTTTCAACAAAATATATTAGCACATAATCATTATATTGATTACTGCAATCAAATACTTCAGGTCTGTGGTCTCAATCGTAACATACATTCTGACCACAAACTAGAACAATTTACAGCATGGTTCTTTTATGGTAAGGTTCAGTTAACATGAAGGTTTACGTGTAGGTTCTGTCATTGAGAGGTAAGAAAAGCAGATACCAGGTCCTGGTTGTTCAAAGCATAGTCAGCTTTACAAAGTCTTTAGTTTAGGATTCCACAGTGCCAGTGTGCTCATTTTTTACAGACAAAAATTAGAGGAATTTTTGCACTGAAAAGTTATTCACATGTTTTTAGCAAAATGGGGCAGTGTATTTGCATATAATATGACAGAAGTTTTAACAACTTGTTAAATAAGGACGTCGTTAGTTTTCAACAACTGGACCCAAAATTATTCTTTTACACTTCCTATGATAGCCTTTTTGTACCTACAGTAGAACTTCATTGGCTCGAACCCTGATGGGTCATTTACCCTGCCTGGCTAGAACTTGTTCTTGAGTCCCTAAAGGTCAGTTTATAGAGAAACTAGTCCTGGCTGGAACTACCTGACTGGAACTACTTTAAGCTGGAACTAATTTTCATGGTCTCAAGCCTGTATGAGCCATTGAACTTCTTCTGTATATAAGTTATATGTTTATAAGACAAATCTGTGTCATACTACTGAGACTGAATGTCTTTTCTGAACATTTTTATTGCATTTACTACATAGAATTGTTTTTACTTTCAGGAGAATGACGAAGTTCTGGTAGCTGGTTTTGGCCGAAAGGGCCACGCTGTCGGTGATATCCCAGGTGTACGTTTCAAGATCGTCAAGGTCGCCAACGTATCTCTATCAGCTTTGTTCAGAGGCAAGAAAGAGAGGCCAAGGTCTTAAATGTACTATAGCTTAAAAAATAAATACAGGCTCCAGTTTAAATCTTGTTTTCTATTCATGATGGCATAAGAAGTATGGATACATTTTCAGGGGAGGCAACTCTCTGTTATTTTCATTTTTGCCTCCCTTCTCAATAGGGGTCATATGACACAAAAGCTTTTAAATTTACCTTGGTTCGGAGAGGCCACTGCTGGCATGTTGATGTTGTCCGCCATGTTTGCTTGAAAAAAAAACATTGCATAAGGCCAGAGTCCAATAGCGTGTATATAGTGAGACACAAGACAAAACGCAAAGTATGTTGTCACTTCCTACAAGATGGCGGATTATTATAGAAGAAAAAGTTTAGTCAGTACAAACACTATGTGCAATAGTAGACATTATTTTGAAGGGGTTTTATTGCCCAGGATAGCAAGCAAGAAGTCACAAAAGTTGTTTCCCTTTGTGAAGTAGAGATGTACCCATTTATCTTAAGGTGTATGGATACACCTTGTAGAAAGAGCACTCAAAAGGTTGAAAGTTCTTTGCTTACCATATTAAAGATCGTTGGACTCTTTGGCAGAAAAGAAATCGTTTCTCCACTGTCTAGAGCCCTTGTAGGGGCTACTCTTACTGTAAAGAATTTGCTCCCTACTGGGACCAAATGGTTTCCAAAAAAGAGTAGCTACATCAGAAGGGTGACAGTTACTGTGGGGTTGAGAGTAATCTCCCTTAGTTGAAAAAAAAGTTAAGGTTTCCAATAGCCTAGCAGCCATAGGGGCAGTGGGAAGCTAGAGAACCACTTTATCTTGGGCATGGCATATGAAATGCGGAGCATATCCCCCTCATTTTGAAATCTTATCCTTTCCTGATTCTAAAAAGATAACCCATTTACTGCTGGGTTGACAGTTTTCCAGTTATCGACTGGCCAAACCTGGATTTTCTAACCACTTGACCATGGCACCTCTCATGGACTTGTATGCAATCTCTGTAAGATGTATGAATACTCCACCATGGTTTTCCACCATTTTCTCAGAGACAGGAGCCCTGGTAGCTGAGTGGGTTAAGCTCTGGCCATCTGATCTACAGGTCTGGAGATCAATTCCCGGAAGCAGAAATCTTTTCAGTCATAAACAGGTTCCACTGCACACAGCCTTTCATTAGCACCCTCCCATCGTCCTGATATGACTGAAATACTGTTGAAAAGGACTTAAAATTGCAAATCATCCATCCTTCCATCAAAGAGGGAACTAGTTTGACTTCTTTAAGTTCTTACATGAATAACTAGAAATGTGTCCATACGACACGGATGCCCCCGCCTAGTGCCCTAAGTAAGATGGCGCCTTGTTTAAGGTAAAGGCACTTGTAGCATAACTAGGTTCACAAAGGCACACTTCTGTAGTACATGTTTTATTGTTTTCCTTGGACAGATGTATTGTGCTTCTTGAGAAGTACATGGGGGGGGGGGGGGGGGGGGGGGGGGGGCTTGGATGTGTCATGACTGATATGTGATGATATTCTGTATCTTATCGCAGAAATGGATGCCATGCAACTTTCCAAAAGAAATAGCCCGGAAACAAGTAACTTTTCAAAAACTAACAAACGGACACCATTATTGTATGAAATGAAGTCGAAAAAGGGCCATAACTCCCACAATAATTGACGGATTTTACTAAACATTGAACTTGACCTGTATTTTATGATTATATACCTGTGTATAAAATATGAATTCAATACACCAATGCTTTTAAAGGATATCGAACGGAAACCATTTCTTCATAAAAAAAAGTTGAAAAAGGGCCATAACTCCCACAATAATAGACGGATTTTGCCCAACATCGAACTTGACCTGTATTTTATGATTATATCGCTGTGTATGAAATATGAATTCAATACACCAATGCTTTCAAAAGATATCGAACGGAAACAATTTTTTCATACAAAATAAAGTCGAAAAAGGGCCATAACTCCCACAATAATCGACAGATTTTGCCCAACATCGAACTTGACCTGTATTTTATGATTATATACCTGTGTATAAAATATGAATTCAATACACCAATGCTTTCAAAAGATATCGAATGGAACCATTTTTTCATACAAAATAAAGTCGAAAAAGGGCCAAAACTCCCACAATAATCGACGGATTTTGCCCAACATCGAAATTGACCTGTATTTTATGATTATATACCCGTGTATAAAATATGAATTCAATACACCAATGCTTTCAAAAGATATCGAACGGAAACCATTTTTTCATACAAAATGAAGTTGAAAAAGGGCCATAACTCCCACAATAATCGACGGATTTTACCCAACATCGAACTTGACCTGTAGTTTATGATTATATAGCTGTGTATGAAATATGAATTCAATACACCAATGCTTTCAAAAGATATTGAATGGAAACCATTTCGTACGTACGCTACGTACGTACGCTACGTACGTACGGACAGGGGTGATACTATATGCCCCCCCCCATTTTAAATGGCGGGGGCATAATAAAACCTTTGAAAGGGCCAAGGGTCTACTCTTAAAGGTAAGAATTTGCTACAGGAGGAGCAAATTCTTCCCCTCAAGAATTTATCCCAATGTGAAGAGAGGCAAACGTGAAATTTGCAGATTGTATACCACTGAAAGTACCCATTACCTTAAATTAGAACTGATGAACCTTGGACATGATACCTGCTGTATATATTTGAGCCATGACCCAGGAAAACCAGCGTAGTGATTGTGCGCCCAGCGCAGACTCAGATCAGCCTGGGCATCTGCCCAGTCTGATCAGAACCTTCGCCGTCCGCAAGGAGTAGCTTAAAACCCTTGAAGCGCTTATTGAAGATTGATCAGAGTGGGTGGATGCCCAGGCTGATCTGAGCCTGCGCTGGGCACACAACCACTTTGTTGGTTTTCTCTTGTCGTGGCTCATTTATATTATAGCTATTCTCCTTTACCAGATTACAGATATTCTCATATAATTGAAAGTGTAATGCTGCATTGTTGATGAAAAAGCATAGGCTCTTTCCTTTGTCCGCTTTCACCACACCCTGGAAACCATAAACAGAATCTGAATGAACAACATATACTGAAAGGATTTAAAAACTTCCACCCGTTATTTTTGAATATCTCAAAAATGAATGCAGCTACGTGCACCGAAATTTTACAACATATATATTCTCTTATATCTGATTATATCAATATACCGAATTTGAAATCGTTCAATCGAATCGGTTGGGAATAAGCACGTGTTCCTCGTATTCTTAGTACCGTTTACATACGAAGTTATAGCTATATGTATTCAGTTTTCTGATGAAACATATCTTGTACAATATCAAAGCGAATTTTAAAAGTTTGAACGCGGTATGTGGCTTTGTTTGGCCTACCGCGCCTATATATCGCAAACAGGTGCAGAGTTTTGGGCCAGATAAATATTGAAATTTCAAAACGTGACGTCGCAAGACAATTTTATATGTTTATTACGGCAATTAAAATCACAGACGACGTGCACGGAATACAGGAAGCTCAAAAGAGAGTCAGAAAAGCACCTAACCGAGATTAAAACCCAGAGATCATGACGTTAACTTAAGTCGACGCCGTCTCCGTAATAGGCTTTGCGCGACAGCATCATCCGCAATGATACTTGCAAATCAATGTGGATGACGTCACAATATTAGGACAGTAGGAAATGATCAAAAAGAGTGTTGCAAAAGATAACGCCGTCATCGCCTTTTGCATTTCAGTGACGTAACGCTCTATTACTGACGTCATATAAGTAAATGATACAAATAAACTGCGTCATCGTTAAATTTGATAAGTTTTAAGCATTTTGTCGTTAAATATTAAACACTGTCATGAGTGAACAGATCAGCAGCCAGCAATAAAAAGTGGAAGTTTTTAAATCCTTTCAGTATATTTTAAAATTTCCTACAGCATACAAAAACAGTTCTCTAAGTCAAACTTTTTATGAGTTTGAAAAATGGCGAAACTCACAAAAGGCCATAATTTGTCAAAAATATGACAGTTGAAAAATCCAACTGGAGCTTCGCAAGCGGCACTTGAAACGTCCGTTTTAGTGTCACACTCAACTAGAAGAAATAACTCTGTAGCTAATAAAGTCAGGATTATCTCTTCCAAGTCAAAATATTTTACATACCAACAACTATTAGCATACAAAAACCTAGCCTTATCTTTACTTAAATATTTTACACATGAAATACTATTTGTATACCAAAAATCAGCTTCAGAAGTTGGAAAATGTAGATGAACAAGGGAGATAATTCAGAAAATTAGAAAACAAGGTTTGCCTTTCTGACATATAAGTAAGCCAGAGTTACTACCCTTCTTGGTCTGGATTGCTTTGTCAATATACAGACTACCATTTAATTTAAGTTTTGCTAAAATATTTCAAACAGTTGAGAGGTTACATTGTGAGCAGATGATTTACCCAAGGGTATTGAATTAAAAAAAGAGTATACCAGAGTAGTTATTCTTGCTCATCATACAATAAATATTTTTAACAGTAAAGTAGTAATGGAATGAACAAGACTGTTAATGGATGAACGGATAGGCAAACAAGCAGGTGCAACAACTCTCTGATTAGTGACTGCATAGAAGCTACGACTGTCATAAAATATATTGAACATCAAATACTATTTGTATTCCAAAAATCAGCTTCCAAGGTGAATGAGGTTCACAAGTTGAGAAAAAATGCCAAGATTAAACAAGGGAGATAAATCATAAGTAATACAGTTACTGTTCCTGATCCTGAAACATCCCCTTGACAGTATACACAGCTGTTTACGTAGTAGCCTGGCATTCGGCCCATGTATTTAGGTTCTGGCTTTGAGTATGGCAAGGTACATAACCAGTACATTACTTTCACCAAGATGTTTTATTACTTGCCCATTCCTGAAATATCTTTCGAAATGTAGTGATAGAGTATGATATGTATATTCATTTTCATGTATTCATTTATGATCTTGTTTTAGTTAATGGACTGACACCAGTCTACTGTTTACGGTGCAGGTAAAGCAACAACAACCATTAAGTTTGGTAAAATATTTCAAATAGATACATAGTTACAGATTGAATGGGAAATTTATGCAAGAGCAGATAATTCAGAAAATAAACAAGAGTTGTGGTTCTTGCACATGGTACATTGCCCTAATGCAGTGGACCCTCTATACAACGACAGCATTTGTTCCCAAATATTTTGCTGTTAAACTGAATTTGCTGTTGTAAAGAATACTTGTTTAGAACAATGAAGCCATTCTTTGCATATCAAAATGATGTTTTAAAGAATTTTGCTGTTGTAATGAGTGCCATTATAAAGAGGGTTGACTGTATTATACATATTCGTACAATGTTTCATTAAATTATATCGAATGGTTAAGGAGTTATGGATTGAAGATTGGACGGACATCAACATAACATTATATACAGAACAAAAATTAAAACTTGACAATTCCGGCCAACCTAGCTAATATATAATGTATATGTTCTGCGCAACGTAGGAATCGGTACAATTCCGGAATTGTCCTGCGCAAAGTAGGAATTCTCACTGTGTTGCGCAAAGTGGGAATTCTTACCTTGCGCAAGACAATTCCGGAATTGTCTCTGCGCAAAGTGAGAATCTGGACAAAGTGAGAATAATTAGATGTTAGTGCGTTTAACAAATATATGTTTGCATTTATTTGTTTGATACGGCCATTTAACCATACCTATAAATTTCTGAGTTTGAAAAAAATCGTAATTTTGACAAAGTACGAGGGGCGTTCGGAAAGTTTTGCAAATGACGTAATTTCTCGGTAACCACCAAATAGACAGAACTTCTGATTGCAAAAACACATAAAGCTATATTATGCGAAGAGAAGTCTGCAAACAAGGTGCATTTTTTAAAAAAGGACGCATTTTTAACTTCTTTGAAAGAGGTATACCCTAAAGACACTGCAGAATTTTACTTTAGTAGGCCGTAATTTATATATCAGCAGTCCTTGATAGCTTTTTATCTTTGGTAGTTAAAGACAATGCCCAGACAATGTTGTTCTGTAAATATCGCGGAAATTAGTTTTAATCTGGCTGCCGTACAGGGCCGGGAATATGGATTAACCGTACTTTATGCTGTAGCAATTTCTCCATTTCTACTTAAATTTGATGATTTTGTAATGAAAACAAGTGTATTAGCATTCAAAATATTGTCGGCAAGAGCATATACATGGGTCAACGAAAACCTGTCAACAAATTTAAATTAATGCCAAAAATGAAGCCTCTGCAAGCTTTCAAAAATGACGTTAACGTAAAATTCAATAACGTCATAAGAACTGCGCATTGCTTTGCAAGGAATAAATCGATAACAGTTGCCGCCCTTCTAACTTTTGCATGGATATTATAGGCAACGATGGACAAGCAAATGACAAAGATTAATTTGGTATTTACAAGGATATTTGACTTAAATGCCTAACACTGAAAAGATTTTACATATAAAATTAGCCCAGTGGTATGACTGGGACCTATTAAAATGCGTTGTAACTCAATAAGGAAAAGTGTCTTTGTATAGTGTTTGGTATCATTGTAAAGACAAAATGCAGTGCTTTCAGTACATGCATAGTAGTTGTACCCAGCATGCTCCTAAACAAAGTCATGAGGCAATTTGCAAAACTTTTCGAACGCCCCTCGTAATATTTTCCTCTTCAAAAGGCACATCTACATATTTCTGCAACATATGTATAAGTTTCAAATCAACTGCTCAAACACTGGAAAAAGTTATCAGAATTTGAAATCATATATCTTTCCCGAAATACTGCTAAGTTTAATAAGGCCGTAATTTTGTCAAAAATACAGAAACCATTACCCTGTTACTTCCAGTTTTGCCCAGAAACATTTACCTGTTCGATATAAACCACCAAATCCCTTGCGCAATTCTAGAATTGTACCGGTACAATTCCGGAATTGTAACACAAAGTGAGAATTCCTACTTTGCGCAGGACAATTCCGGAATTGTACCGATTCTTACTTTGCGCAGAGCATATACATGTATATGCAGACTAAGATGTAGATGATCTTATAAGCTTTTTAGCCAATTCTGTAAATACTGGGTTGAGTTATTACCCTTTCTTACTTAAACATTATGGGATAATTTGTTGTGTTGCTTTACGTCCACGGTAAACAGCTATGTCGGAACAGTCAATTAACCTAACCACACAATTAAACCACAAGTGTTTGAACTTCAATAAAAGTTTCAGATTGAGGTCAGTAATGATGTTGTCCAAAGTTTGCTGAAAAAGTACTGGTGTTGTCTCTAAAAGTAATATTTCTATGTAAGCATTCCCTCACTGTTGAAATTGCACTGAAGTCTATGGAAAATACGTTTTTGGGGAGAGACTTTTGACACTCGGCTGTAGTAGCCGTGCATACGTCGGGTAACCGCAAAATTCTGTTCCCGCCTGGAAATCAGTGAACTCGGGTTTAACGTCTCGCCAACACACAGGTCAAACGGAGACGGTATAAAGCCTCATCTAAAAGACCGGAGTAGCGCGGGATGGAATTTGCGACCTCTGGATTTGTAGCCTAGTGTGTAACACTACACTGCTGCCGCTCCTACAAAAATAAAAAAAAAAGTAATGAACAAACTGGAAATGAACAAATCAAGCTTGTGCAAATGGAGATATCCAGACCATAACAATACTATAAGCAACGTGAGTATAAAACAATCAGATTTTGTACAAAATAAACTAGTGGCGTTCTCACAAAATTCCTGAAAGTGGCCAAGCCGAAATATCGGTTTAGCCACTTTCAGGATTTTTGTGAGAACACCAGCTTAAAGCAAGCATCATGCAGACATTGTACATACATATGAGTCAAGTAGCTTTGTGAACAAGGTGTTAAAATTTCCAGGTTTTGATTGATTGATTTGATGCTTTTCGTCCACGGTAAACAGCTATGGTCATGTCGGGACGGTCAGTTAACCTAACCACACTATTCCTGGGCAGGCTTAGACCTCCTAAGCGGTTAACCAGTACTAAGTTCACATACTTTCGCCAGTAACTGACAACTGCCCTGTTGTCATTATCCCTCTCCCTTGAAGGGATCATTATGAACATACCTGTCGATCACGACCGCATTATGAGCTCACCTGAGCCGAAGGCTCACAGGTGAGCTTATAGTATAGGCAGGCGTCCGTCGTCCGTCGTACGTCGTCCGTCCGTCCGTCAACATTTTCAAACGACATCTCCTCTAAAACTACAAGGCCCATTGTAACCAAATTTCATATATAGCATCTATAGGCAGGGGGAACCAATAATACTGTTTTTTTATCCAAATCGCTTTGGAACTTTGGTTGCTATGGCAACTTAAAGTTTCCATTGACTTGTATGGGAAAAATTGAAAATTTGCATTTATTGCTATGTCACTGCAGATATTTTGACAAAACTTATACAGAAATGTTCCTTGAGTAGTCCTCCATCAACCACCTGAAATTTATGTCAATTGCACAATTTGGCTGGTTGCCATGGCAACCGAATGGTTAAAAATAGAAAAAATGTTAAAAAATCATCTCCTCAGAAACTATGCAACCAATAAAGCTCAAACTTCACAGAAAGGCTCTTGGTACTGGCTTCTATAAAAGTACTGTTTTTCTTGGCAATTGCTCTAGCAGTTTGGTTGCTATGGGAACTTAAAGTTGCCATTGACTTATAATGGCAAAATAGAAAATTTGCATTTATTGCTATGTCACTGCAGATATTTTGACAAAACTTATACAGAAATGTTCCTTGAGTAGTCCTCCATCAACCACCTGAAATTTATGTCAATTGCACAATTTGGCTGGTTGCCATGGCAACCGAATGGTTAAAAATAGAAAAAATGTTCAAAAATCATCTCCTCAGAAACTATGCAACCAATAAAGCTCAAACTTCACAGAAAGGCTCTTGGTACTGGCTTCTATAAAAGTACTGTTTTTCTTGGCAATTGCTCTAGCAGTTTGGTTGCTATGGGAACTTAAAGTTGCCATTGACTTATAATGGCAAAATAGAAAATTTGCATTTATTGCTATGTCACTGCAGATATTTTGACAAAACTTATACAGAAATGTTCCTTGAGTAGTCCTCCATCAACCACCTGAAATTTATGTCAATTGCACAATTTGGCTGGTTGCCATGGCAACCGAATGGTTAAAAATAGAAAAAAATGTTCAAAAATCATCTCCTCAGAAACTATGCAACCAATAAAGCTCAAGCTTCACAGAAAGGCTCTTGGTACTGGCTTCTATAAAAGTACTGTTTTTCTTGGCAATTGCTCTAGCATTTGGTTGCTATGGGAACTTAAAGTTGCCATTGACTTATAATGGCAAAATAGAAAATTTGCATTTATTGCTATGTCACTGCAGATATTTTGACAAAACTTTCATAGAAATGTTCCTTGAGAAGTCCTCATCCAGCCTTATTAAATTTATGCAAATTGCACAATTTGGCTGGTTGCTATTGCAACCGAATAGTTAAAAATAGAAAAATATTTGAAAATCATCTCCGCAGAAATTATTTGGTCAGTAAAGCTAAAACTTTACAGAAAGGATCTTAGCACTAGCCTCTGTAGAATTACTGCTTTTCTTGGCAGTTGCTCTTGCAGTTTGGTTGCCATGGCAACTTATGGTTTCCATTTACTTATAATGGGAAATATGGAAATTTGCAACTTTTGCTATCTCGCGGCAGCTATTTGGATTTTTTTTCTACAGAAATGTTTCATGAGTATGTTTCCTATGAATTTTGTCTAAATCACTGAATTTGATTGGTTGCCATGGCAACATACAGGAAAAAAAAAAGAAAATTAAATACTCTTCTCGGAAGCCATAAGGGGGATGAAGCTGATTCTTTGCATACATGTTCATGGCATTAGCCACTACATAAATGATGTTTATCCCCCCTGACCAAAAGGTTTGGGGGTTATAGGGATGAGCCCGGCATCCGTTTGTAAACAGTTTCTTGTCCACTCCATATCTTGAATATCCTTTGGAATATTTTCATGATATGTCACAGTTATATAGAACAGGTCATGACAATGTGTCGCGTACAAGAATGACAACTCTTGCTATTGTACTTTTTGAGTTATCTGCCCTGATTTTTTGGCAGATTTGTGTCTGCTTTGTAACTTGAATACCCTTTGAAATATTTTCATGATACTTTACAGCTGTGTCGAACAGATCATGACATGATGTGTCACGAACAAAAATGACAACTCTTGCTTTCTTACTTTTTGAGTTATTCCCCCTTGATGGTTCTATGTGTGATTTGTGTCCACTCTATAACTTGAATACCTTTTGAAATATTTTCATGATACTTCAGAGATATGTAGAACAGGTCATAACGATGTGTTGGGCACAAGAAAGACAACTGTTGCTTTCTTACTTTCTGAGTTATTTCCCCTTGATGGTTTTAGGTTTCAGCCCTATAACTTGAATATTCTTTGAAATATATTCATGATTCTTCACAGATATGCAGAACAGGTCATGAAAATCTGTCTCATACATGAATGAAAACTCTTGCATTCATACTTTGCTAGTTATTTCCCTTTGGAAGTTTGAGCTGCAGTTTGTGTCTCTGCTCCATATCTGTATAACCCTGGCCTTATATAACCTTATACCTTTTACCTGGCATTAATAACCTTATAGCTTTCAGAATATTGATGATATTGCCGTGATATCCTATCAGCAGTGTTCCTATCTCTCTGTGACCTCCTCCTCTCCCCCCCCCCAACCCACATAAAAAATACATATATTTTTTTTTTCAGATTTGGATTCTTTGTCCAAATTTACTTACTAGAGAGCTCAAAATTAGGTTTGTAGGGCTTGTACTTTAGAAGTTATTTGCACATTTTGAAATGTTTAGTGTATCGTGTGCTATATATCTGTGTACATAGTGGCTGTTTGAGATTTTACCTCTTTTTAGCAGTCAATCATACTGTTTTAGTCTTAGTATTAGATAATCATGCATCTGTTTAATAGATAGTGTCTATCAGAATGACAATATATTACTTATATGTGTTTTGAAATGCACCCTTTTTACCAAGGCCCATCGGGTCTTTGGTCGGGGGGATTTGTGCCTCTGATGGCTATTTTTTCATTATTGCTGCCTGTGTGTGGTTTTATTGCTATGGCATTTCAAAGTTTCCATAGACTTGTATTGGGAAAAGTGGAAATTGGCATTTATTTCTGTGTTACTGTAATAGTTAGACAGAAGTTTTATAGACATGTTCCTGGAGTAGCCCTCTCCATCCATGTGAATTTTGTGAGAATCACCGATTTTGACTGGCTGCCATTGCAGCCAAAAGGCTAAATTTTCTTAAAATATATTTAAAAAAATATTTTTCTTGGAAGCCATGAGGGAAATGAAGATGAATCTCTGCATACATATTAATGGCATTTAGTCTCTACATAAATTGTATTTTATTATTTTTGTTGCCCATGTGCTTGGTTGTTATGGCAGTTAAAAGTTTCCATAGACTAATGGGAAAAGTAGAAATTGGCATACTTTTTTGTGTCATTGCAGATATTCTGACTTAAGTATTACGGAAATGTTTCTAGAGTAGTCCTCCACCAACCATATGAATTTTGCCAAAACTTTGCGATTGATTGGTTGCCATGACCACTGAAAGGCTTATCTTTTTCTAATTGCAACTTTATGAAACTTGCAGATTATCTGAAAAAAAAATGTTTATTATTATTATGATTATTAGTATCAGGATAGGCATAAAATCTCTGACGAGTTTGAATTTGGGCCAGATCGGATATTCATTTAGGAGTTACTTGCCCTTAAAGACAGAAACATTTTCCCATGATAGACTTACGATGGGAAAAATGTTGTCCGGGTCATAGCAACCTTATTTTTGATTGAAACTTGATCAAACTTGCTGATAACCAAGACATGCATAAACTCTCCGACAAGTATGGAATTTGGCTATATTGTATATTTTGCCTTGGAGACACTTGCCTTTGAGTGTTTAAATAGCTCATATTTGACCTTATCCCGGGCATTGGGACTTTATTTTTTTTGTTGAGTTTTTGTGTTTAGGTTTCTTTCCCAAAACTGCAAGGATTACAGCCATGAAATTTCTGTGAAATAAATCATGTATATTGATATTAAGATGTTTCTTTCTATTTTCAGGTAAGACCTTAATGCCTAAAAAGAATGGATGGAGGAGATCAGTGGTGATGTCTGTAAATGTCAGTGCCAGAACAGGTAGTATACTGAACAAAAATTAAAACTTGACAGTTTTTATTTCCTAATTCCGGCCAACCTAGCAAATATGTTACGTATTTATGGATTTTTTCGTGTTGGACAGACATCTGATTTCTTAAATCATGAAAATTTATTGGATAATTTTTGTCCTATCCGGAGTTATCTAACTTATTTCTATTTTGATAATTCAGACCAGATCGTTTAAAGGTTCAAAATTTTCAGATTGTTTCCCTTTGAATTTAACATTTAGAGATTTTTGAGATGTCATAGTTACTATCCCAGTGCATCTTTTTTATTCTTTTCTTCTAGATTTGTTTGTCTGACAAACTCAATGTCTTAATTACTAAAATTTCTTAAACTGTTATAAAGACTTTAATATTTAATGGGAAGATCAGGAGATGGCTTATATATCAGGAGATTGCTTATATATAAGCACTTTGCGTTCTACCAGATCCTGTACCATTATGCATTGTATTACATATATGTATTTTTTGGAATAAACTATTGTTTAAACCAATGGAAAATTCCATTGAAACTGAATTTCTGACTGCATAATGGCATGGATTGAGGTTTTTCATCTGGTCCTCACGGCCTCCTGGTCGACCGTGCATTTTACAAAATTTTAGTTAATGAGTCCATACAGATTAGATTGAATAATGGTTGGGCATTCCCAACAGAATTTTTATGATTTAAGCAGACTTCAACAATTTAAAGTTCGGTAATTGTTTGGTTCTGAGCATAGAAAATGGAAAAGCACCCTTGTGACATTTACAATAGCCTCAATATTGCTGTATTTAAAGAATTTTGAATTTTGTGTGTCTGGGATATTACAAAATGATTACTTTTTCTTAAATTAAAGTAATTTTTATGTCTCACCTTTTCCTGACTACCGTAGGATGAAAAAAAAGGACTGTCAAGTTTTTATTTTTGCTAAGTGTATCAGCCAGGTAAGTATAAGGACAAACGTAATGAACATGACGTGACTGAGGAGCTGGCCTCACTAAAAACAGAAAAGAAAGACATAGTGACTCCTGTCACCGAGCCAATAAATCTGCCAAATAATTTGCTAACTGAATCTGCTAAATAACCTGCTGGATAAAAAAGAGACTAGAAAAGGCTATCAATGACGTGAGACTCAAAGTCTGTTATTATTGTTGTTGATATTTCTAGGATCGGTAGAGAGCCACCTAAACATTTTATAATTCACCAAGTTTGCAAAAATCTGTCAAGTTTTCATGTTATGGCCAGTTTCTAAAAAGCTAAAAGCACTAGAGGCATGAAATTTGGGTTACGTATTGTTACATTTGGAAAGGTAAAGCTCAAAGCCACCATCAGTATTTCATCTAGACTGACATTTTAAGGTTTACAAATTTGGCAAAATTTGCATAGAGTTTTCAGATTTAGCTCTGTTTCTCCAGAACTATAATGGCAAGAGTCATGAAACTCAGGTCATGCATACATCTGCAAGAGTGAGGATAAAAGTCATCATCAATCTTGTGTGGATTTACTTACATTTTACGGTTCGCTGACTTTGCAAAACTTGCTTTGTGTGTGTGTGTATGTGTGTGTGTGTGTGTGTGTGTGTGTGTGTGTGTGGGTGTGTTTGTTTTGCTGGTGTCTTGCAGGGCAGCTAAAACTGGACAAGGCGGAAAAGGATTGTTTTAAAGTCATCTGTGGTGCCCCAACGACCTTGTAAGGTTATGGGATAGAATAGGTGTCTGGCTGAAGCAAGACATAGGTATTACTTTTCACTTTGAATCGGGGTTATTGTGTTAAACTTTGCTTTGTGACAATGCAGAGACAGGCCAGGCGCAAGAGTCCATGCAATTCTAGTTCAACTGGAGAAGATGCCTAGTCAGAGCTCACTAATCATTTCAAAAGGGACATGGATTTTGTTGCACCTACTTTAGCTTTAGGTGGGATATAGGTGTCCAGTTTTCCCATCCGTCTGTCTGCTTGTCAGTCTGTCCATCTACTCACAATTTAGGTCGACCCTAGCAATTAAGTCCATTCAAAAGACTAATTTTCTTAAATAACTGTACAGATGGTTCTCAAATTTCACATGCAGCATGAGCAGACTGAAGGGCTTCAGAATGATAAAATTCAGGTTGGTCAAGAACTTAAGATGGATGTTGTTACTAGAAATAGCAAAACTGATAAAGTCACCTTTTTTCCAAAACCCCTTCGTATATTTGGCTGAAATTTTATATGAAGCATTAATGGGTCCTTGGTATTCAAAATTATCAAAATGAGAAAAAATTCTATAGCAGAATTAGGTCACTGTGACCATTCAAAATGAAACCACTGCACCCATGGTTGGCAAACTTCACATGCGGCATGATCAGAGTCTGTGGCTTCAGAATGATGAAGCTCAGCCTGGATTGCTGCTGTTATTAAAAATAGCAAAACCAATTAAATCAATTATTCTACAGAACTCCTTGATATATTTTGGGTGAAACTTCGTATGAAGCATTAATGGGACCTCAGTTTTAACAATTTAAAAATAAAAAAGTCTGTAGCAGTATTAGGTCGCAGTGACCTACTTTCTGTTTACGAGTCCACTTTTGCTTAAATGCCAATATATCAAGACACACTTTTTAGTCAATTGGAGGTCTTTCACGTTTATGTGACTGGGAAACACAAGATGGCTGTCGGCTTCTGTTACTAAAAATAACAAAAAACATGAAAAGGACAATTCTGTACAACGTGTGTACGAATGTGGACCAACTTCGTGTCAGAATGATCCTCTCATGAAGCTATTACAATTTTTTTTTTGCAAATTGACCATCCAAAATGGCTGCCATCTGCCATTACTAAAGATAGTCAAAAATATGAAACAGACAGTATCTCATGAATTACCGAATGCGGTTGACCAAATATGTGTCAAACTGATATTCCATTGAGCTAACGTGAAAATAAAAAACAGGTGTAACATAGCATTCTGCAGAATTCTTATGTGAAATAACTTCTGTTTACTGATCGTCTGAAAGATTTTTCTTTCTATTTTCAGGTAACAGATAACAATGCCTAAAAAGAAGGGTTGGAGAAGGTCAGTGGCTATGTTAGGAAATCCAAATGCAAGGACAGGTAAGTATGAACCTGGTAAGTATGAGGACAGACGTAGTGAATATGACGTGACTGAGGAGCTGGCCTCACTAAAAACAGAAAACAAAGACATAGTGACTTCTGTCACCGAGCCAAAAAATCTGCTAAATAATTTGCTAACTAATCTGCCAAATAACCTGCTGGATAAAAGAGAGACTAGCAAAGGCAATCAAGGATGTGAGACTCGGAGAAAATCTGTTATTATTCCTGCTGATGTTTCTAGGATCGGTAGAGAGCCCTCTAATATTGTTGAAAATGATGGTATAAGCAATTTAAATACAAATAGTCAGAAAGCATCATTGACATCTTTCTCTTGGAATGCTTGTGATACAATTTTTGGGACTTTTCATCAAAATAATCCAAGATTTTCAAATGAATCAAGAGGATTTCAATGCACATGCAATGCATTGTGTATTTTATCATACTCAGCTTGTCTGGAAGTAGAGGATAGTTCAAACTTAGATAAAATTCTTTGTGATGGAGATGCTTTATATCGAAATGTGATAAATAGGTTGAAAGCAGAAGGAAAATACATTCACCCATTGTTGAGTTTGGAAGAAATTCCTGACAATTTTAAAGTTGATATTGGAACATTTACTGTGGAAAAACAACCAGTTATAAGTGGCATATTGGTGAACACTCAGCAAGATGATGGTTTTCCAGCACTTCATCATGCTTTACAAACAGCCTTTTCTGCTACATCATCCGGCCTCTTAATGATTGGAGCAATATGTTCAGCTGTATATAAGAAGAATGATTTGTATGTATTTTTTGATTCTCACTCGCATGGAGAGAATGGACTTTCATCCGCAGATGGTACATCAATTTTGATATCTTTCTCATGTCTGAATGATCTAATTACTTACCTGTATGCATTTTATGATAGTATGAGAATAGATATGAGCTTGCAGTTTGACTTTTTGCCTGTTGCTGTCAGAAAACATGAACTGAATGAAAGCTATAAAGGATACTTGGAATGTAGCCTTGAAGCTTATTTTGAAGATCAACTGTTAAAACAGGCTGAAAAAATGCAAAGCCATGCAAGTAACTTAGGTATGTCTAAAGAAGCTTCTCATGTGAAGAAAAGGAAGAAACGCACAGAGTACAATACAGCATACAAAAAGAAACAAAGATTACATCCTGCTTTTAAAGCAAACGAGAAGGTATATGAGCTTGCATCTAAGCAGAAAAAAAGACAAGATCCTGTATTTAAAGTAAAGGAGAAAGTATGTCAGCTTGCATCAAAGCAGAAAAAAAGACAAGATTCTGCATTTAAAGGAAATGAGAAAGTATATCAGCTAGCATCTAAGCAGAATGCTAGAAAAAATCCAGAAGTCTTAACTAAAGAGCGTGCTGAAAAGGAGTCTTCAAGAAAAAATCCTGCTTTTAAAGAGAAAGAAAAAATATATCAGCTTGCATCTAAGCAGAATGCCAGAAAGAAGCCAGGTGTCCTATCCAAAGAGCGTGCTGAAAAGGAGTCTTCAAGAAAAAATCCTGCTTTTAAAGAGAAAGAAAAAATACTTCAGCTTGCATCTAAGCAGAATGTCAGAAAGAAGCCAGGTGTCCTATCTAAAGAGCGTACTGAAAAGGAGTCTTCAAGAAAAAATCCTGCTTTTAAAGAGAAAGAAAAAATACTTCAGCTTGCATCTAAGCAGAATGCCAGAAAGAAGCCAGGTGTCCTAACCAAAGAACGTGCTGAAAAGGAGTCTTCAAGAAAAAATCCTGCTTTTAAAGAGAAAGAAAAAATATATCAACTTGCATCTAAGCAGAATGCCAGAAAGAAGCCAGGTGTCGTATCCAAAGAACGTACTGAAAAGAGGTCTGCTAGGGAAGACTTTGCTTTTAAAGCTAAGGAAATAGTGCACCAACTTAAATCAAAACAGAAAGCAAGAAAATCACCTTATGTACGGGAGTGTGAAAGGATCAAGCAACATCAAAAAAGGCAACAGAAACAAAAACTGAATGTGCTGTCTGATTCAGATGACACAAAATCTAATAAGAAATGTAAAACTGTCAAAGATAATGTTCATGACCATAACTCAAATAGATTACATGGTGGAAAAGGATTGACAACTATTAATGAATGTATAAAGCAGTTTCATTCAAATATTGCTGTTGGACCATTATTTGTCTGTACATCCTGCCATCAGACATGGTTTAGAAAAAGTGTTTCAATATTAAAGAACACCCACATCTCAGCACAAAGTAAAAGACTTTTCTGCACAAATTTGACATCTGTTAATGATGAAGAGTGGGTTTGTCATACTTGTTTGAGCGCATTAAGAGACGGTAAAGTTCCAAAATTATCTGTAGCAAATGGAATGAAATGGCCAGAAAAGCCTCCAGAACTGAATTTACATCAGCTTGAAGAAAGATTAATAGCACTTCGTATTCCCTTTATGCAGATAAGAGAATTGCCACGTGGTGGTCAATACTCCTTGAAAGGGAATGTTATTAATGTACCAGTTGATATTCAGCCCACTGTAAACTGTCTTCCAAGACCCATGGATGAAAACTTTACAGTTGCTATCCAGCTCAAAAAGAAATTGTCCTATAAAAAAGTTGATTTTAAAGAAAATGTTAGACCATTAAGAGTTTTAACTGCATTACACTGGTTAGTAAATAATAGTGAATTATACAAAAACTCAGGTTTATCAGTTGATGATAGCTGGTTTCAGGAAGTTACTAAAACTGCAGAAGACACAGTAAAAGAATTTTTGGAAATGTCAACAGAGCAAACCAAGGACAGTAATAGCTTGGAGAATCCAGGACATGAGGAAGTGAAGAACATTGGTACTTTTGCTAAAGACAGTACTGAAACTGATGGCTATGATTCTGATCATTACAGTGAAATAGATGCCAATGATAATGTTGGAAATGTAGATACATTAGTGGATGATGCAAATATTGCAAACAAATATGATCAGGTATTTACCTTTGCACCTGGAGAAGGACAACATCCGCTTAGTTTATATCAAGATAAAGATGCAGAATATCTATGCTTTCCTACTATATTTTGCGGTCAGAGACCACCAAGCAAAGACGAAAGACCTGTTTCTCTTCATTATAGTGATATTGTTAAGTGGGAATTACGAAGTATTGATAGGAGAGCAGCACAGTCAGTTCCAAACATCTTTTTTAAACACAAAACGTTACAGATGAAACAAATTAGTGACAAAGTGAATTTAGCTGTAAGAAGATGTAAAAGTAAAGGCAAGAAAATTACAGCAGCTGAAGCTAGAGATTCTACATATTTGGATAAGCTTGTAAAACTTGACGAAGGCTATTACATATTTCGTCAGCTCAGAAATTCACCTGCCTATCTTGAAGCAAGAAAAAAGGATATTTTTGCAATGATAAGGCAGCTCTCCTTGCCCACTTGGTTTATGTCATTGTCAGCAGCTGATACTAGATGGACAGATCTTTTGAGGATGTTGGCAAAATTAAATGATGGTGTTGAATATTCAGAGAAAGATATAGAGAATTTGACATGGCAAGAGAAAACAAAACTTGTTCAGAAGGATCCAGTAACATGCTCAAGGTACTTTGATCATCGTGTACAGGAATTCCTGAAAACAGTTCTTAAAAGTGATTGTCAGCCAGTTGGAAAATTGAAAGACTATTTCTATAGAGTTGAGTTTCAACAGCGTGGTTCTCCTCATATCCACATGCTTGTTTGGATAGAAAATGGTCCAGTGCTAGAAAAGAATTCAGAAGAGGAAATAGTTCAGTTTGTAGATCAATATCTTACATGTAATGGTGATAATGAGGAAATTGCAAGTCTTGTTAACTTACAAACACATAAACATTCGAGAACTTGCAGAAAGAAGGGAAAACCAATATGTAGATTTGGATTTCCATTACCACCTCTTCCAAGAACTTTGTTGCTATATCCACTTGATGATGAAGTCGAAAAGTACACAAAGAAATACACAGAGCTTCAAAAGTCCATGAATGAGTATAAAGACAATGTAGAAATGACAATTGATGAATTTTTGGAGAAAGTAGCCAAAATGGATTTTGAAGATTATATCAAATGCATAAGAAGCTCACTGAATGCACCAAAAGTATTTCTAAAAAGGAAGCCAAATGAAATGAGAGTCAATCTGTTTAATGTAAAAGTTCTTCTTGCATGGAGGGCAAATCTTGACATTCAGATAGTTCTCGAACCATACGGTTGTGCATCATACATTGTTGGTTATATAAGTAAATCTCAAAGAGGAATGAGTGCACAGCTTGATGCAGCAGCCAAAGAAGCTCGAAAAGGAAATTTAGGTCTGCAAAAGCAAGTCAGACATATTGGAAATGTGTTTTCAAACTCTGTTGAAGTGAGTGCTCAAGAGGCAGTTTACCTTGCCCTGCAAATTCCTTTGACAAAATGCACAAGGGACATTGTTTTCATAAACACATCAACTTCTGAAGAAAGGGTATTTCTTGAATTTCTGTAAACTGTCTTCCAAGACCTTCCAAGACCCATGGATGAAAACTTTACAGTTGCTATCCAGCTCAAAAAGAAATTGTCCTATAAAAAAGTTGATTTTAAAGAAAATGTTAGACCATTAAGAGTTTTAACTGCATTACACTGGTTAGTAAATAATAGTGAATTATACAAAAACTCAGGTTTATCAGTTGATGATAGCTGGTTTCAGGAAGTTACTAAAACTGCAGAAGACACAGTAAAAGAATTTTTGGAAATGTCAACAGAGCAAACCAAGGACAGTAATAGCTTGGAGAATCCAGGACATGAGGAAGTGAAGAACATTGGTACTTTTGCTAAAGACAGTACTGAAACTGATGGCTATGATTCTGATCATTACAGTGAAATAGATGCCAATGATAATGTTGGAAATGTAGATACATTAGTGGATGATGCAAATATTGCAAACAAATATGATCAGGTATTTACCTTTGCACCTGGAGAAGGACAACATCCGCTTAGTTTATATCAAGATAAAGATGCAGAATATCTATGCTTTCCTACTATATTTTGCGGTCAGAGACCACCAAGCAAAGACGAAAGACCTGTTTCTCTTCATTATAGTGATATTGTTAAGTGGGAATTACGAAGTATTGATAGGAGAGCAGCACAGTCAGTTCCAAACATCTTTTTTAAACACAAAACGTTACAGATGAAACAAATTAGTGACAAAGTGAATTTAGCTGTAAGAAGATGTAAAAGTAAAGGCAAGAAAATTACAGCAGCTGAAGCTAGAGATTCTACATATTTGGATAAGCTTGTAAAACTTGACGAAGGCTATTACATATTTCGTCAGCTCAGAAATTCACCTGCCTATCTTGAAGCAAGAAAAAAGGATATTTTTGCAATGATAAGGCAGCTCTCCTTGCCCACTTGGTTTATGTCATTGTCAGCAGCTGATACTAGATGGACAGATCTTTTGAGGATGTTGGCAAAATTAAATGATGGTGTTGAATATTCAGAGAAAGATATAGAGAATTTGACATGGCAAGAGAAAACAAAACTTGTTCAGAAGGATCCAGTAACATGCTCAAGGTACTTTGATCATCGTGTACAGGAATTCCTGAAAACAGTTCTTAAAAGTGATTGTCAGCCAGTTGGAAAATTGAAAGACTATTTCTATAGAGTTGAGTTTCAACAGCGTGGTTCTCCTCATATCCACATGCTTGTTTGGATAGAAAATGGTCCAGTGCTAGAAAAGAATTCAGAAGAGGAAATAGTTCAGTTTGTAGATCAATATCTTACATGTAATGGTGATAATGAGGAAATTGCAAGTCTTGTTAACTTACAAACACATAAACATTCGAGAACTTGCAGAAAGAAGGGAAAACCAATATGTAGATTTGGATTTCCATTACCACCTCTTCCAAGAACTTTGTTGCTATATCCACTTGATGATGAAGTCGAAAAGTACACACAGAAATACACAGAGCTTCAAAAGTCCATGAATGAGTATAAAGACAATGTAGAAATGACAATTGATGAATTTTTGGAGAAAGTAGCCAAAATGGATTTTGAAGATTATATCAAATGCATAAGAAGCTCACTGAATGCACCAAAAGTATTTCTAAAAAGGAAGCCAAATGAAATGAGAGTCAATCTGTTTAATGTAAAAGTTCTTCTTGCATGGAGGGCAAATCTTGACATTCAGATAGTTCTCGAACCATACGGTTGTGCATCATACATTGTTGGTTATATAAGTAAATCTCAAAGAGGAATGAGTGCACAGCTTGATGCAGCAGCCAAAGAAGCTCGAAAAGGAAATTTAGGTCTTAAAAAGCAAGTCAGACATATTGGAAATGTGTTTTCAAACTCTGTTGAAGTGAGTGCTCAAGAGGCAGTTTACCTTGCCCTGCAAATTCCTTTGACAAAATGCACAAGGGACATTGTTTTCATAAACACATCAACTTCTGAAGAAAGGGTATTTCTGCTGAAACCTAAAATTGTTCTTGATGAGCTACCTGCTGAGTCTACAAACATAGAATCAGATAATATTATCCAGCGTTATTCAAAAAGACCTAGGCAGCTTCAGAAATTTTGCTTGGCAGATTATGTCTCGAAAGTTGATGTTATTTATCCTAAAGAAAACAAACTGTCAGAGAAAGTAGAAGATAAAAATGATGATAGTGGCAGTGAAACTGATTCAAGTGATGAAAATGAGGGGAGCTGTGAAGAAGAAAATGTTCCAAATGAAACAGATTGTTCAGACTTGATATATAGAGCAAAGAATGGAACAAAATACAGGAGTAGAAAAGTCCCTAGAATAATACGGTTTGTAAGGTACAATAGGAAAAAGGACCCGGAAAATTATTTCAGGGAACAGTTAATGCTTTACATGCCATGGCGAAATGAAGAAAAAGATCTGTTAGGTTCGTTTGACACCTATCGGGACCATTATAACTTGATGAAAGAATCACTGCAGTCTAAAAGCAACGAGTATGAACATCACACTGAAGAGCTTGAACTTGCAAGACAGATGATGGAAGAAGAGGAGAATGCATATGATCAGATTGCACCAAATGCTGAACAAGAAAATAGAGAAGCAGAAGAAGAAGGAGTAAATGAATCTGAAAACTTTGTTTATTTTAATCCAGATAGAGTAGTGGAGCACAGACAGTATGATATTGGTATAGAACTTCAGTCCACATGTTCAGTACCGCCTGTAGAAACAACTGGCATTATGTTACCAGAAGAAGAATATTTAACTCTTCTGAGGAGTCTGAATTTAAGACAAAGAGAATTTTTCAACCATGTAGTGCATTGGATAAAATGTAAAGATGAACCAATTTATGCTTTCTTATCAGGGGGTGCAGGTGTTGGCAAATATGTAGTCATAAGAGCACTTTATCAAAGCCTGTATAGAACTTTGAATTTGAAGGAAGGAGAAAATCCAGAGGATATAAGAATTCTACTCTGTGCTTATATGGGCTTTGCTGCTTTCAACATAGGTGGTCAAACCATTTGCTCTGCGTTCCACAAAAAAATATATCAGGGTACAAGCCTTTTATCAGCTGACGAGTTGAATACATTTAGAATAAAGTACAGACATCTAAAGGTTGTTATTATTGATGAGATATCTATGGTTGGCACACAGTTACTCAGTTTTATTGACACACGACTGCAGCAGCTGACTGGAACAAAAAGAACTTTTGGTGGCTTAAGCATAATTGCTGTAGGTGATTTTTACCAGCTGAAACCAGTAGGTGATTCAATGATATTTCATGATTTGGAAAAGGAAGCTTCTTCGCTTGCACCTAACTTATGGAGGGAACTGTTCAAAATGTATGAATTAGTAGATATAATGAGACAAAAAGAGGATCATGAGTTTGCCCAGTTACTGAATCGACTTAGACTTAATGAAATGACCGAAGAAGACAAAAACAAGTTGCAAACACGTGTTGTTGACCGTCATAGTGATGACTATCCAAAAGATGCCCTTCATTTGTTTGCTGAAAACTTAGGTGTGGATAATCATAATGAGAAAATTTTGAGTCAGATGCCTGGAGAGAAAGTTGTTATACCTTGTCATGATACTGTTGTTTTAGCAAACATTTCTGCAAAAAGATCTCGTGAGCTAATTAATTCACTTCCAGATGATTTCTCAAAAACAGGCAGTTTGTTGAAGTTGTTGACAGTAGCTGTAGGAATGATTTATGTTATGACAGTGAATGTCAGTGTAGAAGATGGCTTAACAAATGGTGCTACAGGGATTGTAAAATTCATTGAGTACAAGATGGAAGGAACAAATCGTCCTAGTATTATTTGGGTTTTATTTGATGATCCTCGAATTGGTAGGTCAACCCGAGAAAAGTTCTTCAATAGAGGATTCTATAATGTTAATATCCAGAGAGAATGGACTCCAGTGTTTGACACAGAAAGAACTTTCATATACAAGTACAAAACCTATCAAAGACTTCAATTTCCATTGAGACCTGCTGCTGCAAAAACAGTCCACAAAGCTCAGGGTGCCACGGTAGACAAAGTAGTGATTGATCTAACTCAGAAAACTGTTAGAAAAGTAGCACATATTCACTATGTTGCACTTAGTAGAGTAAAGAAGCTTGAAAATTTATACATTTTGAATCTTAATGAGCGTGCTATGGCTTTAGATGCTAAAGTGACTGAAGAGATGCAAAGATTGAAGACTGACGCAGTTTTGAAACTTTGTTATGTGCCATTGTATAAAGTTGATCCAGGCAAAATCAGAATTGCATTTAACAATGCAAGGTCTTTGCATAAACACTTTAAGGATATAGAATTTGAACCAAATGTGTTGGCTGCAGATGTTGTAGGTTTTGCAGAATCGCGGTTATGTAAAAGAGATGAAAATGTTCATTTTGCTTTAAAAAGATTCAGGCTTATTAGATTAGATGATACAGTGACTGAATCATTAAATAGGCCACACCATGGACTTGCTGTATACATAAAAGAGTATTTTGAAGTTAAAAAAGTCATTAAAATGCATTGCCATTCATGTGAATTCATTCTGACTGCCTTGCAAAGCCCTTCAAAAGGATATTTTCAAACTGTACTGTTGTACAAATACCCAAAAAGTTCCCAGACTGAGTTTAAAGACGACATTCGTTGCCATTTGAAACCAGTGGTAAATGTCAATGCAAAGTTAGTCATATTGGGTGATTTCAATATTCAGATAGATTCTGTCAATTCACGGTTTGTTGATTTCATGGGAACACTGTTCAGCTGTGTGCAACAAATCAAACACTCTACTTCTGACTCTGGATCAGTATTAGATCTGATTTTTGCAAATTGCCAAGCATTTTGTGACATTATTGAAGCTTATTGGACTGACCATAAACTTATCTATTGTGCCTTAGATACGTAGCAGTTTAAATCAGAAGCATTGTTGGTGTATTTCATCTGTTCTAAAGGTAAATCTTTTTATATAGAGCAAGAGCAGGTTGTATGGCATGTAAGGTAGAGCAGATTATACACCATGTTATATAGCTTGTTTCTGGATGTTATACACCTTTTTTTACCATGTTATACAGATAATGAGTCTAGACCTTCAAGAATGAAGTTAAATTTTAGCCATTAGTTAAGCATTTCTTTTGCGTATACTGTCAAGAATGTTGTTACTGAGAAAGTTGAAAAGAAGTTACATAGAAGTTTCTAAAAAAATTGCTCACTGTATACTGGAAAGTTACTGATTATTTCATGACATGTCATCTGATTGGACAGATGACAAACTTACATATTGTTTCATTGATACATTCTTGAAAAGCATTGTTGAAGCATTTTGTGTTTAAGAGGTGCAGCTTAATATCTGCGACAGGATGTTATAAAGCATAGTGTTACTGCATGTAACCATCATATGTTATAAAGATAGCAAGCTCAAAATTTGAAGATACAATGGAAATTTTATGTATTGATCAATATTTCTATGGCTTCCACTGTCAAAAATATTGCTACTAAATCCAAGTGATGAAGAAAGTAAAAGCTTGTTTGTTATTTGGAGTTGAAAAAATACACACTGTTTGCAAGGAAGGTGCATGAAAGTTGAGAATTTAAATGCTGTTTTATAATGTAATAATGGATGACAAATTTATGGATAATATTTTAGGTTATTTCAGAAAGTTTCTTAAATGAACTTTAATAATTTACAGAAACTATTCAAAAACCCATTGAATACAGTAAAATAAATATTTTTTCAAGTTTTTTTTTCTCTTTTTTTTTTTTTTTTTTTTTTTTTTTTTTTTTAAGCTGTGGCCATTGATGAAACTTGGATACATAGCTACGAGTCACTATTTAAGTCACATTCAGCACATCCCAAACTTCCTATGACCAGAAACGTTTTGATATAAACAAGGATATGTAAAGACATTGCTGATATGTGTGTGTGTTTGTAAGAATATTATCTCAGTGCTGTTCAGAGAGGTCAAAATGTAAATGAAGAATACTACAGAACATTTTTTTCAACAACATTGATGAAAAAACTGAAATGCAGACACCTTTTATTGGGTCTGTCGAACCACTTACTGTTTGAGACTGTCTAATGTCATAAAACAGATATTGTGATGTCACTACTGCGGGATTTGGACTGGGGTTCTTCAAAAGTCTACCTATTCACCAGAGCTAAGTCCATCTGACTTTTATCCGTTTGAAAATTAAAGAAGTTAACAGCCTTGTTGGATCTATTACAACTAAAGCAAGCTTTGTGCGCAAGTGCTTGACATATTGACAATTGCCTAGCAGCCAGTATAAGATTGAAACCAACGAGATGACTGTCCATCATTGATCACACTGGAGATAAGCAGCCCATTATTGATCACAGGGAAAATAACTTCAAAGCAATCTAGATGGGTAAGTACCACAACTTGCTAAATATTCAAAATAGACACTGCTTACTCATCCACCCTTTTACTATCAAAACCCTTGAAGCTGTGTGCCACAGTGTATACAAAATAAAGAACACCATAAAAATAACTGAAAGGGCTCATTAGTAAAAACATTTAATATGGCCAATCAATATCAAATATTACCTTGGTATATAAAACATTTACTGTGAGCAAAGCTTGCAACTTGGTCCATATATTATTTAAAATGCAGTATATATGCCCCCTACTCCAAAGAAATTGATGGGGCATATTGATTTGAGTTTTCCATGCATCAGTACATTCCTCAAAGTACATTTTTTATACATGCCATATCTTACGAACTATGTATGTTGGTGCTTTGAGATTTCATTAATGGATTCTTCATGAAAAAAATTGCTGATCATATTTTTAGCTCAACACAAAATATATTCATACATTCAGCTGTCCCTTATCGTTTTTTTTTTTTTGCCAAACATCTTCTTCTCAGAAGCCATTAAGGGGGGATAAAGCTTATTTTTTGCATAAATGTTTGTGATATTATCCTCTATATAAATGGTGTGTTTTATTGCTGTTGTGCATGTTCTTTTGTTGTTGTGGCAACTTAGTTTTTCCAACATAACCTCAGTGCTCAGGTGAGCGATATAGGGCCATTGGCCCTCTGGTTTTTATTCATTATTGTAACTGAAAATAGCAAGAGGTTCGCATTTTAAGTACACTTAATAAATGAAAATGATACAGTCGTATATTACAGCAGTTTAGTTTTTACAAAAACAGCAAAACGTGCCAACAAATCTTTGATATTGTGGGAAAATTCAACTTTGATGTAAAAAATATCTACAATCCAGACGTTCATTCAGTTCATAAAATTTGAGTCTGACTTTGAAAAAGTCTACAGTTGACTCGACAGTATCGAATCATCGACAGTATCGGATCACTCATTAGTTATCACCCATTATTCTCACAAATGAAGTAAATATTTTTTACCATTATATTACAGTCACAAGTTTAGCTTTTGAAAAAGCTTGAGAGGTTATCCCTTAGCAAATGAATCTATAGGATGCAAGTGGTAAAGCAGAAAAATGGCAGCAATACAAGTTAATTTTATTGTATTCTTGGATTTGTTGAAGCTGTAGGTAAGTGGCGAGTTTGACAGCTTTTTCCTTTTGTCTAGTGATTGCTTGTAACAGCTGAGCTTCAGTGCTATTAACTTTTGTTAGATGACCTGTACTGTTTAGTAATGGCTCTTCGTAAGTGGACTGTACTCTGGTAAGTGCTTGTATTAGCTGAGATTCTTGTATTAGGCGAGATGAAGTCTTCAGAATAAGTTTTACAGCTCATGTCTTAAGCAATGCAGGAAGGAACCCTGCAGCTGGGTGCGCCAAACTATGGGAGCAAGTACCGGTAACTACTGGAACCTGCATTTAGCGTTAATCAAGCAGAACTTGTTATTGATCTGCACTGTAAAGTGCTAACTGAACTTTCAGGTAACTGTTTGTATAAGGTGACATAAAGGGTTTTAAGATATAAGCTATAAAGATCATGCATTAGGCTATTAGCGATGCTCTTCTTTGACTTCTGTTTCTATGAAAAAATGGTTTCCGTTCGATATCTTTTGATCCCCCATCCCACGCCCCACACACTAGCGTCTGATAATGAAGGTTATGCGAAGCACAACTAAGCTTCCGCTATACATTCTAAAGAAACATTCGAGATCAGCTCGCATGTGTGTGAACCCATTAATTACTGGCTTTCATCAAATGGGCATTTGTACACTGTGTAGACTCAATAAATGCAGCAGAACTCGCTGAAAGACCATTTAGTGTTTATACACGGTTTGCATTGAAATATCAATGTTAAAGCGGCAAATTACCGTAAATTTGTTGATCCTGATCGAACACCACGGTCTTGTCAGGGTGTATTCTTTGCAAAGTCAGATTATGGTCTTTACTGTTTGAGTAGTTCCGTGTTAAAGGGGTGCAGGGGATTACTGAGTTAAGAATTATTGACATGCTTGTACATTTGTGCACAGTCAACTGTTATCTAACAGACATAACCGTTGCTTGTGAAAGACCACGTGAAAAATACCGTTGAAAGGCCGTAAAAGTTTCCTCTGAGAGTTTAATAGGTCCAACTGTTTTATGTAGCAAAATTATTGAAGCTAAGAAGGTTGGCAAATCGCCTCGGAGGAACTCTCCTATAAAATAACATCATATGATCCGATACTGTCGCAACTGATTCGTTACTGTCGTAAGACCCTCCTGTAAGTCTGGATAAGTTATCTGCCCTTAAAGAAATACATTTTGTAAATATTTTGACATGGGTAGATAGAAGGGATATTTTGCAATTGTTATGTGTAACAACATACCTAATTTTAGCATTCATATACAACAAAACCGGAATTTTAATGAACTTGATCCGATACTGTCGAGTCCACTGTAGATAATGAGATATCATAACAAAATTATTATATCTGGCGCTTAAGGGCAGTGAAAAGCTGTCAGTTTACCATTTTACAAGAAAATGGCTCAAATTCTGATGTCAACAAATGGCCTCCTAAAAGAACACATGCACTGAAATGCCGTGTTCAACTCGCCTACGATTAGCAGTCCAATCGGAACACCGCTCGGCCAGTTTCGTGAATCAGCAGATTCACGGAATTGGCCGAGCGGTGTTCCGATTGTTCCCCAGTGCTGTTATCAGCGGCGGTAACGATTCTCGAGTTTTTGCGTTTGGTTCTGCTTTGTGGCAATGCACTGCCAGGCGAAACACCGCCTTTCACGGACTTCTTTTAGGTGTTTTGAAGTCACAGGCTGGTTCTCGGTATGATCTGCAGCGTAAGGAACCAATATCGACACATCTTGCGACTTATTCAGCGCCTGTACATCTGTCTAGAAGCGGCGGTAGTGTAGTGGATAACGCACTAGCTTACCAATCCAAGGGTCGAAGGTTCGATCGCCCGCTTCTTCAGTCTTTCGGTGAGACTTTAAACCCAGGTCCCGCCTCCGTATAATCTATGTGTTGGTGGGACGTAAAACTCGAGTCCACTCACTCACCTTATACATCTACATGTATCGATGCAGACATATATGCGACTGCAAAAAAAAAAAAAAAAAAAAAAAAAAAAAAAACCTGATAACTGACGCATATGCAGACACAAAACTCAGTTGTTCTTACGGTCACATAGGCCTAAAAGTGTTTCAAAATGCGTTCATTGTTTCTTTGCGTGGATGCGATGTACATACATGCTGTCTATGTGCACACAGAGAACTCTGACTCCCGCGCATCGGAGACTGAGAAGTAGATGGGCTGTCTGGTGTCTCTGTCGGAGAGCTGCAAAGTGGCTCTGGCAGAACCTGAGTGTTAGTGGAATATTGTTCATTGGGACGTTAGACCGCAACTCAGCAATCACAACAAAGCCAAGGGCCCCTTGTGCGTGCGTCATAGACGGTCATTATTTCTGTTAAAAGTAAAAGATTCTGTTAAAAATCATGAAATTCTGTCTCCAGCTTAATCTCAATCTTTTGGCGAGATATAGGAGTCTTTAAAACAAAATTCAAAGCCAAACTAATGGTTACTCTTAATAATTGCAGTGCAGCTCGTACAATATAATGAGTCTTGCAGACATTCATATCGTGTTGCTTTTAGCAATGAATATAATTTGCAAGCGAAGACAAGACGCTCTTATTTTTTTTTGTTCAAGGCCAAAGAAATATCAACAGACCTTACACGGTTTCTTTTTTCCATAAAAGTAAAGGCGGACAGAAAAAGCTGACGCCATCTCATATTTCTGCTCGTATACAACATGTACATATATAACAATAAATCATCTTATCTGAGAAAAAAATAAATAAAATTTTTTGAATGTATATCATACTTCGTCCTCTCATTAAATGTCCAAGGGTATACTTTCAGGGGAAGCAGCCCAACTTTTTTCATTTTCCCCTTTTTTTTTCATTATAGGTCCGCTATTAACCCATAGGCGCATTGAAGACAGTCTTATTTTGGAAGGGTTTGGTTGTCCAGCAGGAGTGAGTGAGTGAGTGAACTCGGGTTTAACGTCCCACCAACAACGAGGTCATATGAAGACGGGACCTCGGTTTAAAGTCTCATCCGAATGACCGGAGAAGCGGGGGATCGAACTTGCAACCCCTGGATTGGTAGTCCGGAGTGTTATCCACTACACTACAGCCGCTCCTGTCCAGCAGGAAAGCAAACAAGAAGTCACAAAATAGTGCCCGTTTGTGAATGTGGCAGAAAAACATAGAGGTGTATCCATTGAGCCATCTTCGCTAGCCAAAGGTATTAAGTCCACTTTGTTCCTCACGTGACGTACGGAAAAAAGTGGACTTTGGACTCTTGGCTTGCGAAGATGGCACTGAGCTTACTTTAAAAATTGATTCTAGGCAGTTCTAAGTTCCATCCCAGGAGGAACACAATGTTGAATCAACGTAGATTCAATATTGATTCAACGTTGTGTGCCCAGTGCCCAGTGGAAATTTATTTATATGACATCTAGCGTGCCAGACTGGAGCTGAAGAGTAAGCATGAACCGCCAAACAGACGTATGTCTATTATACTATTATTTACCTCAAGGATATAGTGTGTGCCTTTACAGACCGGTGTTGGTGGTCGAGCGATGGTGCTGGTTGTAACTTACAGTGCCGGGGCGTCCTACTTATCTGGATAAAGTAGGGCAAGGGCCTACTGTGCTTGCAGTAGGTGGGGTTGTTTGGACTTTTTTTTCTCGTCTATCGTTTCTCTTTTTGTTCTCACCCTCTCTGGGAGACGGCCCGATATAGACTGAAATGGTGTTTTCCACGCTAGCACTGCATCTATTTTTGGTAGTGGAAACCCGCAGTCAGACGAGAGAAACACACAACATGGGGACGTTGCTAACCCACATAGTGGAGCACCGAATACAGCACCGAACACAGCCGTGGTCAATCAGTCACGCCCACCGGATAATTCGTCTGCTTAGAGTGTCGACGAGTGTGCATTAGAAATAGCGGTGCTCGAAACAACAATAGCCAAAATAAGCAGACACAAGGTAACTGTAAAGTTAGCACTCTAAAATGTGGTTCATTGAACGTTTGCGGCGTTAGACGCAAACTATTATACCCCGAGTTTTGTAATCTCATTCACGAATACGATTTATTCTGTGTATGCGAAACAAAAATTGACAGTAGCGACATAATAGATGTGCAAGGTTACAATTTTTTTTCACAGTGTAGAAAACAACGATATGTACGGAAAAGCGGAGGTATAGGTGTATTCGTAAAGGAGAGCATTTCTCCATATGCCAGCATTGTAGAGTCCGACTCGGACTACATTTTATGGTTAAAAATAAATAAATCTTTTCTACAGACAGATGAGGATTTTATTTTTGGTGTAGTTTATATACCACCGACCGACTCTCGATTCAATAATTCTGATGAGCTTGATTTATTCCAAGTGGAAATACGGCACGTTTCATAAATACGCGAAATAAGACTGACTGGAGTGTGTGTCTTTTCAATCTAAATCAGACAGTCTAACGGTTTTCTGCGCTACTATAGTGCAGGTGTCCTTTACGCAAGATAACGGTTACCGAGGACTGAGTATAACCATAGGAGTTTGAAATTCTGTCAATAGAATACCAAAAAAGGCATATTCTACAAAATCACACCCAGTTAAATATATATACTATAATAAAGATACAGGAATGCAATGCCTTTTTACCCCACCCACCACAAAAATTCGTTCTCAACACGTTTTCTTGTAGTAAACAGCAAACAGCGTTCCAATGTACGTAGCGGTTACTTGTAACTAAATGTTTTCTATCATCCGCCACCTACAATATATCAGTATGTATTTCAAGAAAGCCACAAAAGAAGATCAAATCTGGCGACTGACAGCGAATCTGTTTTCTGAGAAACCATGTCCACTTCACGCGGTCGCGTGCAACAAGATTGGATGTGGCTATCGGCAAGACGGTCGTGCGGTTTCGAATCCTTATTGGCAAGACGGTCGTTCGGTTGTCCGCACTACGGCAATTTGCTATTCTATGGGCGATCCATTGATCATCCTGAATATTACATTTTTTTCGGTCCATAGAAATACACGCACAAAAACACCGAAACGCACCTGTAATTACCGGAACGCACTATAAAATAAAGGGTTTTCCACAAGATAATGGTTATTTGGGTTTAATACGAAGTTCTTATCTGGCTTATTTGGTGAAAAGCATTATTTGAGCCCTATATTGACATTTTGTATCAGAATAGCACAGATGATACCCTTTATTACATGTATCCATGTTTTTAAAGAAAATAACAAATGTAGCTATAAGTAAATAAAATGGTTATAAGGCCTAAACAGATTAATACTCCGGTCCGCGGAAACACCCCAAAACACCCCCAAAACATCCCAAACCACCTAAACCGCCTTCATAACACCCCAAACCAGCCTCCCCGGATATAAATTAGTCGCCCAAACCAACACACCAACATCTCAGGTCAGTTGGCGAGTATTATTCAACCTATAGTTTCTTTCTTTTTCTCTCTCATATCCCCTTCCGCTCCCCCCCCCCCCCTAATTAAAATTATTTAACATTAAGGCTTATGTTTAAAACAGTTCCGTTTTCAGTAACTATCAAGACCGGAAAGCAGCCAATCATCGGAAAACGCCGAAAAACGCAGGAAAGCACTCATATTCTGCAGGAAAACACTGCCATGTGAAGTTGTGTGTGTGTGTGTGTGTGTGTGTGTGTGTGTGTGTGTGTGTGTGTGTCAGAGAGCGAGATAGAGAGCGAGACAGAGAGAGACAGAGAGCGAGACAGAGAGAGAGACAGAGAGCGGGAGGGGGTCTGAACGGGTGTTGAGTACACAGAACACAGACCAGCGGAACAGGTTTTATTTTCGTCCGCAGTTAAGTAGTATAAACAGAAAAGGTTATGGCAAGAACGTGCTGATATGCAGGCTTGCTTTAGAAATTTGTTGGAGTCTGTGACAAACTTAAAACGACAAAACATAGAAACGCAGAATCCTAGGGTAGCTGAATGACCACCTGTTTGGGAAAGGGCTGCTCATTCGGTTTACTGTGCGTGAAAACAGTATTTTATTCTTCAATAAATACATACATACTGTGCGTGTCTTTCGTGAACTAGTGTCGATTTTTCCGTGGGTGGGTGCTTCTTTCCCAGTTGGTTTTGAGAGCGGGATGTGTGATTTGATTGCATTAATTCCTGATCATTGTCTATCTTTTTACTTTTCATAGATGCGTCAAAACAAAAGGAAACAAATACAAGAAAAAAAAAACAAAGAAAAAAAAAAAAAAGAAAAAAAATAACAAAAACAGCAATAATCTCTCTCTCTTTCTCTCTCTCAGATTTTTTACATCCGGGAATAAGTTATTGTTATAGGCATCACTCTTTAAAGTTCCAATTTTGTCATGTGTAGGGTCTACGGTTTTCCATTTTCTCTGTCATATTGTCCTGCCTCTGCATAGTATATTGGAACTTGTGTTGTAAGTTTTTTATGTGGGCCATTCATGCCCATTAGCATAGGTACAGTGAAATATAACAAACCGAGCAGACACAAAATCGTTGAAACAACGTTAATAATAATTATTATTATTATTATTATTATTAAATCAATGTCAAGTTCGGATCAACAGTGATTAAACAAACAAGATTTTACCATTTTGTGTCCATGGGTATCACTTTCTTTTTGTTGGCACATGTATCTTAGTAAATTATGCCGGCATGTACGCAGATTTTGGAAGAGAATGTGAAAATTTCAGGTATTTCTTACAGAGGTGAACGACTTGGGGGCCAATTTTAGCTGCGTAAACTCAGTTTCAACTGACAAACTGCATGATTTGAAATAATTTGGCCAATTGCAATACCCTGCTTTTCACCCCCCCCCCCCCCCCCCTCTCTCACACCCCACCCCCAACACACACACCTCCCCACCCCACCCCTGCCACTATATCTTCATTTGGTCGTGCTAAGTTTTCTTTTTTCTACTTTTAGTTGTTCAAAGGGAAATTTAAAGAGTAAATACACTTCAGGAACTGACTGAATCAGATCCCAAACCCTATCCCCAACATCAAAGGGAAAGATTGACAAGGACATTCCAACAAACAATAACTTACAAGTGATAAGCCGAGTAAGCAGCTCTTTCCCAAATAGGTGGCAACTCAGCTATCTTTACTGAACTAAATAATTTAGACCAACAGAAGGGTTAAAGAGAAAACACAATAAGTAAAACAGCACCGAATGCGACCACAACGAAAGTATTGCCTTGGGACGGTCAGTAATAACTACTGGGGGTTTAAACCGGTTTTACTGGGTCCAAACCTTCACCCTCACCCTCCGCCGTGGTGCGTTGAAAGGTTTAAAAATGGCCCACGCTAAAATTTTCTTCATACTTAATATTTTATTACCCACCAAGGTATCGTGGTTGCATCATATTACACTCTCAGAGAGGCATGGTCAGAAGAGGAATTTCTGTCTTTCTTACTTGTATACTGCCAAATGTGATAGGATTATATGTCATTTGTGTTTCATGTATGTTTGTTGAAGCAGCTGAATAAAAAAATATAATATAAAAATATTTTATTACCTGGGGTAAATCAATTAATAAAATGGAGGGCTTAATGCCACACCCTGCAGAACGCCTTATCAGACATGATGGGTAAAGCTAAGTTAAAACCTGTCAAATTAAAAGTAAAGTCTGAATGCATTCGCTGCCTACTGAAAAAAATTGCGGGTACCGTGAGAATTATAAATTTATATGTTGATTCATAGCAATTGTAATAGTATGGACTTGTTATGAAATAAGTGATAACACAATAAAGAACGACTTAAGTGTTCTAACTAATTTTAATGACTATCTCAATTCACAATACACGGTATAGCATTGGTGAAATATTTTAGAGAAGTGTCTATCAGAGAGGCAGCAAAGGCATTTATACGACCATTTTTATGATCAACCAAAATTTGAAAAATCTGTCAAAATAGGCTATAAATAATCAAGCCTGAAAACTAATTCTAATGTTTAGATCTGTTACTGTATTTGTCAAGCTATATTTTTTATTCAAAGTTAGGGTAAGTATGTCCCCTCTTTTTGCGCAATGTTTCAAAAGATTATGAAACCAGTAAAATAGCTTTTGAAACTGAAATACATGTATGGTGATAGGTCAGGTTTTTCGGTGAATGTCTGATTCATAGTAAAGGTAGGACCTTTCGTTGCAGCACTTGTTTATCGGTGACGTTAATTATTAATGAGGTCCTACATCAATACCCATTCTGTTTGCCTGCAAATGTAAATATCAATTTATCTGGCTAAGATCTGGAAGCCGGGGATACTCCCCTGCCCCTCCCGCTCTCCCCACGCACACCTCTGCAAACTGATTTCAGTATTAACATATATTTTTCATGCTGGGGCGGTAGTCGGGCGATGGTGCTGGTTATAACTTCCAGTGCCGGGGCGTCCTACTTATTTGGGTATAAGTAGGGTAAGGGCCTACTGTGCTTGCAGTAGGTGCGGGGGGGGGGGGGGGGGGGTTGTTTGAATTTTTTCTCTCTTCTATCATTTCTCTTTTCTTTCTCCCTCTCTCTGGGGGACGGTCCGATATAGACTGAAATACGGTCTCAAAGGGCCGTTAAACCCAAAACCAACCAGTCTTTTTTTTCATGCATCAGTACCCTGAGTTTTTTCTTTTTGAAAATAACTTTTGGTTTGTATCTGTATATTGCTTAGGTGTAAGGCAAGATGTTCCACTTTTTGTTCATAACTTCTGCCTGTATCAAGTGCCAGTGTTTTTGGCTTCTATCTTTACATTGCCTAGGTCACGGCAGGGTGATCCATTATTTTTATTGCAACTACTGAGTGCATCAAGTGTTAGTGCCCTAAATTTAATTTGTTTAAATCTTTGTCTTGTGCCTATACACTGAACAGGCGTAAGGCAAGACTTCAACACCTGACTGCATCAAATATCCATGCCCTGAAGAATCAAAACAAAAAACAATAAGAGGCGAATGATCCAAATCATCTGGGCACCACAGTTTATGATGGAGATAAGCTGACACTTAGCAAGCTTGGAAGCCTACTCAACCCAACATCAACATATTGACAGCAAACAGACCACTTATGTTGAGAAACAGCACCATAAAAATAAGTTTTCAATTGTGAAAAGGTGCAACTTATTTGGGGCTGACAATAAACTCACTTGTTGACTATCGGTATCGTTGGAACTGTCTACTTCAGAACTGTCAATCCATATGTATTCGTACGTTGTACACATGTAAGACAGGGTGATCTATTCTGTGATCTATTCTTGACATTCCTGTTGCTGACTGCAAGAAAGCATGAACTTTTCTCCTAGGTTGTGTTGAACTTGTCTTTACTGAGTGATTGCTCAAATTATTTATTGGTCTTCAACTAGAAAGTCCTAGTATTAATGAAAAATGTTTTGAATAAGTTAATTATTTGCTCTATATTCTCCTCTACATTTTCATTTTAAAGTCTTTGGACAGGTAGTCCTTAGAGGTGAATAAACGTCAAGCGGTTATAGCTGTTAAATGTTTCGATTTGTAGGCCAACAAATGAAAATGGATGAATTTTGTACAAATTGATTAATTTCACTATCTATGCATTTATATCATCGTATAACTTGTTGCAGTTTTACCTTTGGTTATTTGTCTGACTCAAGAGCCAGAGGTCTCAGGCTCGATACTCAGTCAGGCCACATACTTTCGCGTCTCCTTCCGCTGATTCAAGAAGGGCAGTTGTCAGCTGCTGGCGAAAGACGAAAGTATGTGCACTTACTACTGGTTAACCGTTTAAGAGGTCTAAGCCTGCCTAGGAATAGTGTGGTTAGGGTAACTGACCGTACTTACATGACCATTGCTGTATACCGTGGACCTAAAGCAATAAATCAACAACAAAAACAACAACAGCATTTCGTTACTACACCGAGCCACAAATGAAACGATAAGACAAGAAACAAGATGGAAAATAAAATAGCACCATAACAAGGAGCAAAGCTCATGACATGTCTGATAAGAATCAGAATTGGGTTAGATCGAAATAAAGCTCCACCTTTGACATCAATCAGTGAGAAAATCAATGCTTAAAAAGTGAGTGTCAGTTAAAACTGCTAGGGCTCTAAAATAGTTCTGCTGGGCTCCAAATAAGGTATGCTGTCAGTCTAGGTTAAGTAATTACAGGGTCAGTTTTGAAAAAAGAAAGAAAAGAAGCCCACCAAATCCGTCTCTCGATACTGAGACGACCATTTTCTGATCTTTACCTCAGGTGTGGTGGGTGGCTAAATTTAGAATTTAGCTCAAAGGGATAACTTTTCGGGGTGGGCCATTAAAACTATTTACAAGAAGCATATCAATGGTATGCTAAAACACGAGCCTCTTGACTGATAATCTGAACAAGGGTCTTAAACTCCTCAGCGGGTTTGGCAGAAACCGCCGAAGAGGGGAGACTATTCCACATAAAAATAGTCCTGAAAAAAATCTTCAGGACATCACTATATGCAAGGTATCTAGTGTATTGTGAATCACGGGATGTCCTAGTTCTTCTCAAATGATTTGATCTGAAAAGTTTCTGGTGTTTGCTGGGTTTCGACAAGGTGACATTTTCACTGATATGGTTTTAACTCTGAATTATGATAATACAGAGATTATAGTTCACTTTAATGTAGCTTGAACATGGGGAATCAAGAACCAAACATACAGTTCAACAAGATAATGCTTTTTCTAATGCATTTGGGTCCCTGACGACCCACATTCAGAAGCACTGAAGTATAATTTACTGGGATCAGAATTTCTTTAATTTTATTATACCCATACTAGGGGTATACAGCCTGTTTTATGGTAAGTATAAAATCTTGACAACAACTGGATCATACTTCAACTGATAATTAATTTTTGATATAGGTGTGGTTTTTACTGATTTTAAGGGGCTATACTAAACAAAATATATTTTATACATAGCCCCTACTTGAAACATGAATATACACATTTCTAAAATGTTCCACGCCAATTCACCGATTTAAGTTTATAAATGATTATAAAATATGAAAAATTGATTGTACTAGGGACTCATTTTCAGTTACTTAAATCAATCCTGTGCTATGCTATTGTCAATCTGTTAAATCAATCTATCTACATATACATCTACCAATAAAGTGCATGGCCAATATTGGCATAGTCGCACTGTGAACAACCTTAAAACATTTGTGCTGGGAGGTTCTTATGTACAGTTAAAACCAGATAAAAACATATTGTTCACAATCACGGTCTTAGGATACCTGCACTGACAAGGAGCTTGAAGTCATCCAAAGTCGGTGCTGATATGACATTGGCAGGCAGGCCATTCCAGAGACGGCTTGTTGATGGAAAGAAGGGTCCCTGGTAGGCGTTGATGGAGCAAAATATTGGAAGGAATAGTTCATAGTGTCCTCTAGTTGCTACTCCTGTGGCTGTCAGGTACTGGCCTGGAGGGATTTCAACGAGGTTAGTGACGATCCTTTACATCATTGTGACTTTGCTCTGGTGTCGCCTCGATTCAAGGTCCTCCCAACCAAGTTCTGGCCAAATTGAAGTGACACTGCAGGTTCGGCGTTAGTCGGTTAAGCAAAATCTGGCGGCACGCCTCTATACAGACTATGTTTGGCTATGTTGAATTTTGTCACTGGGTCCCATACCGGCGAAGCATACTCGAGCTGTGGTCGGCTTATGGACTTGTAGCATTCGGCCTTAACATCCTTTTGATGCCTCATCTTGACGGAATACCTTTTCTACATAAACATATATAATTGATGCAACCTATTCATGTCGAACTGGAACATGCCAAAAATAAGATTGTGCCCCATAAAGGTACAGCTGGGATCCGGATATCAGATGTTTTAACAACAGAAAGTCGGTCATAAAATGTTTTGACCAGTTTTTACTTATTTTGAATACTCCATATGAATTACCGAAACTGTGTTGTATGAAACCATTTCTAAGAAAGGCCATGGCATCTATGATGGAATATATAATCGCCGGCGTGCGAATAAGGCCCGACCGTGTTGATGATAATGATTCTTATCCGCACGACCGTCGTGCCGATACCCTCGTCCAATTAAATGCGTCTCGTCCAATTAAATGCGCCCGCTCACGCGCTGTCAAATGTAAACAAGTGACGTCATACTGAAGTGGACATGGTTTCTCAGAAAACAGATTCGCTGTTAGTCGCCAAATTTTATCTTCGTTTGTGGCTTTCTTGAAATACATACTGATGTATTGTAGGTGGCGGATGATAGAAAACATTTTGTTACAAGTAACCGCTACGTACATTGGAACGCTTTTTGCTGTTTACTACTTGAAAACGTGTTGGGAACGAGTTTTCCTGGTGGGTGGGGTAAAAAAGGCATTGCATTCCTGTATTTTTATAATACATATATGTATAAATATGAACGCGATTCTGTAGAATTTGCATTTTTTTTTTTATTTTATTGACGAAATTTCAGACTCCTGTGGTATAACTGTCAATATCAACGCTCTTAGAGTACCGCACATACGTGTACAGGTAATGATGAGGATATGATTGGACGGACACACGGCGCCAAGTGCGTGCAACTATGGTTATGTACCGCTGAGCCACTTGGGGAACGTCGTTAAGAGAATTGAACTGAACTGATAAGGATGCGCAGACAACAATTGCAAAGTCTGGTCTGGTCATTCACAATTTAGCAGAAAACAATACCAAGTAGAGCAAAACAGACCGACTGACTGATTCATTCAAACGATTTTGGAGTTGATGGCCCTTTGAAACAATATTTAAGTCTATATCTGGCAGCCTGCCAGATTGAGAGCGAGAGAGAAAGGGAGAGAGGAAGACAGAGAGAGGGAGAAAGAATGAGAAACTAGGATAGACGAGAGTCTAAGAAAGAAATATAATAATATGATAAAATCCCATCAGAAACCGAACAGATACGATCGATTGTACAGGCTGTGCATGAGTATACATGTAGATCTTTATGATGGATGAATGTATGATACTGTGTTTTCGTCTCTTTCAACAGTATTTCAACATAACTGGACGATGATTGGATGAGAATAAAAGGTTGTGCACGCAATAAATTTCCGTTTACGGTTAGAAACGATTTCAACTTTGGCCAGATCCAAACCCGCCAGCTAAGCAGGTCGTAGCCTAACCCACTGAACTTCGGGGCTCTTTCTTTAGTGGTTTTACAAAACCCTAAAATAACCTTGTCATTCACAAGTAGCACGTGACTTTCCTGACGCTGATCTGTCTGAAAATATGAAAAGTACATGTGCGTATTTTGTTCGGTTCAAACAATTTATTGACAAAAGTGTTCATTCAGAAACTATTCTGAAATCGCGGAGTAGATCTATATAATTTCAACTATACTACGGAAATTGCGAACGGCAAAGACTCAGATCAGCCTGGCCATTCGCGCAGTCTGATCGGAGCCTTCTCCATTCGCATGAACAATCTATAGAAATATCAGTACGCAAAAGCGGGTGATGCTTCCCATACCTTTTCGCAAGACATTTTACACCCAAGATTAAGTAACCATAAAACAATAATTAATGGCTTTCTTTGAAATGAAGCCTTGCATAATTCTGTCGTCAGAAATTTACATCCGACTCTACAAATAATCACAACCAAAGTCAAAAGTTATTGTTGATGTCTTGATTAGGAAATCTGTTGGAGGTCAAGTGGTTCAATCATATTTACTACCCGAAGAAAATAAATCTTGAATGAAAAATCTCAATTATTAGGCAGCAGTTACTTAAAACATGAAAGAAACTGTAATCTTCAAATCATCAAAGGCATAAAGGTACAACCCATGGCCAGTGTCCATTAATATTTTGCTTTAATTTAGTGTTAAGACGTGCTATCATTTGTAAAGGACCTGGTATGATAAGGGCCGTTTTTGGCCCCCATCCAAATTCTCTTAAAAATGCATTATTTCTATTGCTTATTATTTGTGCGTATGGGAACAAGCAGAAATTATATGTTTCGTGTTTGTTGATTCTTAGAATAACATGATTTCTGACATGCCTACGTTGTTTCAATTAAATGAAGGAAAATTGCGAGAAAATTTGAGTTTAATACATATTCCTTTAAAGAAATAAGTCCGTTACAATAACTTTTGAAAGTCTTAACAACAGGCCTTTGATGAAATGCTTATATGTAAGATTGCACGGCTAATTACCTGTGCACTGCACAATGCCTCTCCAGGTACCCCACCCACTTAAGTTTGCAAGTCCAGAGACGCTAACCAAAAAATTCCAACAGATCAAAATGAAATGTATACCAGATTATTCCTTGTATTCTAACTAAGAAAATGAATACCCACAACATATGTTTATTTTGTCTATGAGCGGAGATATGGGCGTTTTTATGTTGAGAACGCTGGGAAAATGTTCCAAACGCTGCCAGTTTGGTAACAAAAAGTTAAAAATAAACATTGAGCCCGGTCTCCAGCACATTTAATATTTTCATGGCATGTAACTATATTAAAATTTTATCTGTATACAAAATATTAAATGTGCTGGAGGCCGGGCTCATATATTTTGAAAGCCACAAAGGCTACCAAAGTCGTCATTTTCGTCAGAATCCGCTGGGGGTATGGGTATGTTCAGTACAAATATCACAAATAATTTGTGCAAGAACTGGTTAATTTTGTGTTTGCTGTTACATTCAAGGTTTGAACTTTCATATGAATACATTTTTATTATGGAAATAAGACTTTTAAAAAATGAGTTTTCTGGGGGCCAAATACGGGCCTTATCATACCAGGTCCTTTTAGACCTGTAATAAGTAATAGTAATTCTGATGTAATTTATCTCATTTTTACAATACATACGTTGAGGAATCGCTAGATGCCATGACATGTGTTTTCATAGAGAGTGAATTAGCAGATGTTTTGTGGAGAAATACTACTGCTACTGCTAATATTAATAAAGTTAATCAAAATTGGTAACTGCTTCTGGAAACAACTAATCGACGTGGCTTGTTAGTGCAAAATAAAGAATATCCAACATGACGCCAGAGTAGACTCGGATTAGCACAAAATCGGAATTACTTATTGTAAGGTAAAAAAAAAAAATACTAATACTAATTACTGGAGACCTTTGCGATGCTATTAGCTTTATTCAGTGTTGACTACTTCTTTGCTACCTTGGGCGATGAACCGCCTTGAATGTGTCTACTCTTTATGCAAAAATTGGCTGTTTGGGGATCAAATTCTTTCCTTTAAAATTTGACCCGATGGCAAAATTGAAAAGGGATTAAAGTGTACTCAGTCACCTAAATATGTGCAATATTCAGTTTATTTTTTGCGTGTACCCCGGTCAAACTGCGCATGAGTGCAGACTGATCGTAAAGAAAAGATTTTCTATTATTCTTGGGTTTTGCAGCTTATTACTAACACATAGTTTATTCTTGAGGTTGATTATCAATCTAAAAAAACAAAAACAAAAAAAAACAACAACTAAAACTAAAATAAATAAAACGCAAAGTACTGAACCATGTGAATGCGGAATAGTGCCGGACAGGATTTCTTCCTTGAAGCAGTCTGATCTGGGTCTTTGCTGTTTATTCAGGAGTTTGGGGTATGGTAAACAGGAGTGGTCAGTGGTGTACTGTTTTGTCTTTCTGATTTTATTTACATACAAATCGTGGGGAAAATACAAATTATGACCAAAAAAATGGTGACGAACACATAATTATACAGATGAAAGACTATCCGTACACTGCAAAAATAAACGGTAGATTTTACGGTAAAAATAACTGGCAACCAGCTGCCAGTCCTTTTACCGTTATTTTCACGGGCGCCCGTAAAAATTGCAGGAATCATCAAGCAGAGTGGGACAGAAAAGAGCAGATGTCGTTTTGGTTAGATAGCCCCTCAACAATACAAAGTTATTTTCGAGTGCGCCAAGTTAACATAAAACTTCCATTTCGTGATTTCCAACAATGTCTTACAGGCAAAACCCCGTAAAAATAACGGGAAAAGGACTGGCAGCCGGTTTCCAGTTATTCTACCGTAAAATCTACAGTATTTTTTTACAGTGTATAATTCTAATTTGACTGACTATGTATAACGGTCTGTATTTTAAGGTGTATCTTAGACTTTTAAACAAATCTTCAGTTTGTGTCTGGTCTTCGACTAGCAAAAGTGAACCATAAAACATAGCCGGCTTCGTCGTCGGCTACATAACTTTTTTGGCAAGTTTTCTGGTTTAGCCGAATGCATTCGCGTTTTAATTCTTCCCAACCTCAATAAATATTTCACAAGCGACCTTTTCTTTCTTTAACAATATGACACCGTTTGGAAGGGCTATGTCGTGCAGGGAAGCAAACAGGTAGTCACAACGGAAGTTGTTACCCTGTGTAAACATGGTCGAAAACGTATCATACACCTTCGAGTATAAAATTATAAAAACCCTCAGAAATATGCTTTCTCGCCAAGGTCATGAAGTATGTTTGGTATATGACTGACAACGAACAGAATAGCGAGGGCTGACCAGGGGGCGGAGCACTGATTGCAGCAAAATTGAAGCGTTGGCCAATAATATCGATCGTTACTGCAAGCCTTTAGTTTGAACCGAGCGTCAGTCAAAACTAGAGCAAGTGAGCAGGGGCTCACGTATACCCCCGGCCAGCGCCACCGCCTACAGGAAATAAAGTTTACTTGCCCATGTAGTCACATATCAATGGGTTCTATCTCACGATTTCATAATAAGCAAAACAATACAAACTTAAAGTTCACTTTTAACACAAATATGGTATATAAATTTCAAAGTCTGTGACCTTGACCTACAGTCAGCAGCAGCAGCCAGATGATGTTAACAAAACTGTTTCAACCTTGCAGTAATCCTAGTCACACATCAAAAGGTTCCATTCCAGTGTATTTAAATAGAAGCAAACAGACACAGCTTAATACAAAACTGTAACACTAATGTTATATAAATTTCAAAGTCTGTGACCTTGCCCTTAGGTTTGCAGCAGCATCCAGATGATGCAAACTAATATGTATCCATCCAATAGTAGCACTAAGCACATCTGAACGAATTCCAATAGAAGCTTTCAAAAAAACAGAGCAAAAGCAAAATCTTAACACAAAACTTTAACACAACTGTTGTACAAATTCTTAAGTCTGAGACCTTGACCTTAGGCCTGCAGCAGCATCCAGGTGATGCAAACTGGTCAGTTTCCATCTTGTAGTAACACTAAGCACATATCGATAAGTTCCAGTAAAGGCTTTCAGGAAAGCAGAGCAAAAGCAAAAACTTAACGCAAAACTTTAACGCAACTGTTATACAAATTTCTAAGTCAATGACCTTGACCTTTGGCCAGCAGCAGCAGCAAGGTGATGCACACTGAACAGTATCCATACTGTGGTTACACTAAGCACTTATGAACAAGCTCTGGATAACAGAAGCTAACGAAAAAAACTTAACGCAAAACTTTAACGCAAATGTTAACTTACGTACGGACGAACGAACGAACGAACGGACGAACGGACGGAAAGACAAAAACTATATACCCCTCGACATACTTCGTATGCTGGGGGTATAATTAAAGTATGACGAAACACGATAATCGATGTGATTGTCATGACAAAATCCGCAGGTGTATAACCCTTCCACACTTTGAAGGTATTTCCGAGTACGGCCCGTTACCATATCGTGATTTCCAACAATGATCAACAGGCAGACCCCCGTAAAAATAACGTGAAATGGACTGGCAGCTGGTTTCCAGTTATTCTACCGTAAATCTACGGATTTTTTTACAGTGTGGCGTTTATAAGTACAATCATCAACAAGCTATTCCAGTCCAATTATCATACTGACACTTTGTTAACCCCTTGTTAACGTATTGAATTGGGTCGAATAAAAGATATAACGAAAAGGACTTGCATAAAAGTCAGTATTATGACGGGTATAGATCTGATCTATTTGCATTCGAATTTATTAGGTGAAATCTAAGGTGAAATGGTATACTGTAGCAATCAAATCTCTAAGAAAATGTCTATTTCCCGAATATTTCTCCGGGGACGCGAGCTTTGAGAAATACTAGTCTGAGCTGCGATATCGAAGGACGCCAGCTTGCAGCGTCCGTAAATATCTCAAAGAGGAACCATATTCCCCAATATCAGCTCAATAACGCTTTTATTATATAGCTACATGTATAAAAAATCACAATTTTCTTCACATTTTGGACAATTTGGCACCGTAAATACTGTTTTAGCAACGGCGCAATATATGTCAAAGTGCCTTACTTGTGTCACTTCTAGTAAAAAAAAAGTGCTTCGTAGCTTTGGTGAGGCGGTTCTGGTGTGAAAACAACATAACTTTTATATAGTACATATAACAAAAATTATCTGAACATAAAAATCCACCATCTGGACTTCCGCTGAAAATGCCACCCCTGATTAACTATATACAAGAGCTGTAAGAAACGAAAAAGAGCTGATACTAAACGAAAAAGAGTCATAGTTACCAAACGACCTGATGACCAGGTCCTTTGGTAGTTATGACTCTTTTTCGTTTAGTAACAGCTCTTTTTTGATTCGCAACATCCTTGAAAACATAGCTAACCCGGTGTGAATACGGGAGAAGTTAAGAAAATAAAATGCAATTGCTCAGAATTGGATTGTACTGCTCTCACAAATGCAGTTGCGACATGTTTATTTGATCCCCGTCACGGAAGAATGTGCTTCACGTATATCCGAATAGCAAAGATAAAAGGCAAAACAAGGCAGACTATGAACTCGTGCTGCCTTCAAGTAGTGTCTGAAGATTTGTTAGGATCCATATATGTTAGCGAACAGCAAAGGCTTTGATCGGACTGCGCGGATGTTCGGGCTTGTCTGAGCCTCTACTTGGCGCAAATACGTTTAACACCGATTTTGCGTATCGCAGCTCATTAGCGTATTTACCAAATGGCAAATAGAAGAGACTTGTTACAAACAAACAAGAAATAAATGTATATTCGAAATTTGTCGAATACATAGTATTATGATCTGGTCCAGGGTCTTACAATTCCATTAATGAAAAAAATGTGGATTACAAATGCTTTTGTAGTCAAAACTGGAAGAAGAAGAAAGATAATGAAATCAAACTGTTAGTGTCAAAGGCAAAGCAACATGGGTAAAAAATCACCTGAAATTCAACTTTGAAACGAGTGGGGAATAGGGACGGTTGAGATCAGCCTGCGCTTCTGCACAGTCTGATTGCTTGACTAATCAGTCTCAATACTGGGGGAATGAAAGCGAATATTAATTTTGATCACTTTACATCACTTTACACAGATGTGAACGCCGGGATGCCTGCTTCGGACTGTGATGGCATAGCTCAATTTCAGGCGACGCGTATCATATCGCGAGTGTGTGGTCCATAGTTGAAGTCATGCAGTCATGTATCAAGAGGTTAATCTTTTTTTTTTCAGTCGTTGGCCGGGCCGGGTTTCGAACCCGCGACTTTCTGTGCAATAGCTATGCGCTATAACAACTGGACAACGGCGTGACACTCAAATCACTTGAAAACTTTGCAGTCCAAAAGTCTGGTAACACATGTGAGAATCGTCAGGCTAACAGTAATGCTCTAGCTGTTGTGCAAAAACACAGGCTGGTCTGAGTCACCAATGCCAACATATGCCATAACTCCCTTTTCGCCCGTATCGGTATTTAAAAAGGGACGATAGGAAATTAGCAAGCTGCTTAGTCTCGGATTAGACTCTGCATTCGTACATAAATCCCGGGCTCGAGATCCGTTGGAAGCGGGTATCTTTTCAGTGGTAAACAGCCTCCCGTCGTCTTGATATGACTGAAATTATGTTGAAGGGCGTACAATTGTGATTCATCCACCATAGCCATAAATTTATAGGTTTGATTTTCAACACATAAATTCTAATAAGGTAGCTCATCGGAATTTGTTAGCGAGTCAAAGCAGCTTATACATCTTTTCAAGGGCAGAAATTGATTGATACTTCCGGCTACTGATTACACCAACAATGGAGGAAAATCTATCTCTCTACCGTTATATTGTCATGTGTACTCAATACAAGAGTCACAGGTCTTTGAGATGTTACAGTTATGTCTGTCACTGACCCGTTAAATCGTCTAGAGAAAGTAAACGTTGTAGACGCTCAGATTTCGTCTATTTATGAAATTTGCTGTAACAAGCATGTGCATTTCGAATAGATACGTATTCCTTATGGGAGATTTTAACGCTAGAACGCAAAATAAGGAAGATTTTACCGACGCTGATGATTTTTTGGCTGAATACTTTGGCTTTGGTGACACAATGTACCAAATTTATAATATTTCCAGTTTATTAAGCCAATTTAACTTTGATAAGTATCGTTCTTCTAAAGATAAAGTATCAAACAATGAAGGTAATTTATTGATAGAGGTTTGCAAAAGCAATAATTTATTTATTTTAAACGGTAGATGTGGGAGCGACAAAGGCATAGGTGCATGTACGTTTAGAGATACATCAGTCATTGACTACTCCTTGGCAACTGCGCAGGGTTTGAAATACATTGATGCATTTAATATAAAAGAATTAGACTGTTTATACTCAGACGGCCATGCATTGTTGTCAACTAATATAAAAGTTAAAAATTCTGCTGTTACAACGGCATACAAAGAAAACAACGAAAACAGGAAAACAATTCCGAAATGGAATGAAAACAAAAAGCCTGATTTTGTGGCTAACATTGATCGAAATAAAATTTCGGAAATTAAAATAAACTTGGATAATATGCAAGAAGACATAAGCTGCGTAAGCGCAGATAATACCAATACGATTTGTACAAAAATTAGCGAATTATTTGCTGACGCTACCGATAAATCATTGCCAGCTAATAGTTATATAAATAATAATAATTATAATAATAATGGAGATAATAAAAACTCCAAAAAGTGGTTCGGGCATAACTGTAACATTGCAAGACAGAAATACCATACAGCACGAAAAATAAATAATGTAAATCCGTCGGAAGCAAGTAAAAAGAATCTCAAAGAGGCAAGTAAAAATTACAAGCAGACAATGAATTTTCATATAAATCAATACAACAGAAATGTGCAAGAAAAATTAAGAAACCTTAAAAGTAAAAACCCGAAAGATTTTTGGAAAATCATTAATAGTTTGGAGAAATCAAAAGACAACCAAAATATCGATCTTGACACACTTTATGAGTTTTTTAAGAATCTGAATAAATACACTGAAGAAGATGAGCAAGTACAAACTTTTAATATAGATATCAGTGATGATGATGAAATTCTTAACTCGTCCATTACAGAAGGTGAAATATTAAAATGCATAAAAATGTTAAAAAATAATAAAAGCTCTTCAAACGATAATATAATAAATGAATATATAAAATATACATCAGATATAATGCTCCCAATATATGTTTCATTCTTCAACATTGTATTTGATAGTGGTATCATTCCGGAGTCATGGCTAGAAGGCATAATCCGCCCTATCTATAAAAATAGTGGTGATCCAAAATGTCCTGAAAACTACAGACCTATTACGATTTTGAGTTGCTTTGGAAAACTTTTTACGGCCATTCTTAATTCTCGGTTAAATAACTTTTTACAGTACCATAATATTTTGGAAGAGAACCAAGCTGGATTTAGAAGTGGCTATTCAACAACAGATCATATCTTTACTCTACATGCTTTGACTGAAATTTTGAAGAATAAAAACAAAAAATTGTATTGTTCATTTATAGACTTCAGCAAAGCTTTCGATTCAGTTTGGCGTGTCGGTCTCTGGATGAAACTTCTAGGAAATTCTATAAATGGAAAGATTTTTAGAACAATTTACAATTTGTACCAGAATATTAAGTCGTGTGTAAAACATTCGGGAAACCAGTCCGGATTTTTCCAAAGTTATTGTGGGGTTAGGCAGGGGGAGAATTTAGCACCTATACTGTTTAGTTTATTTCTTAATGACCTAGAAGAATTTTTGAATACCCGCCAATGCTCAGGCATAAATTTTGATATTTCGGACGATGATGTCAGCATATTTCTGAAAGTCCTAGTTTTACTCTATGCAGACGACACTGTAATATTTGGAATGGATTCACAATCGTTTCAAGAAAACCTAGACGCTTTTTATGACTATTCAGTATTGTGGCATTTAAATATCAATTACACTAAAACAAAATAATGATATTCGGGCTAAGAAATAGTGATCATTTAGAGTTCAAACTTGGAGGAAATGTAATAGCCATATGTAATGAGTTTAAATATTTAGGTGTTGTATTCTCTATAAATCGTAGTTTTCTTAAAGCAATAAAACATAATGTAGAGCAGGCAAGAAAAGCGATGCATCTTTTCTATAAGAGAAAACGTAATTTGCATATACCTATTGATTTACAAATACAACTTTTCGACCAAACAATATTGCCTATTCTACTCTTTGGCTGTGAAATATGGGGATTTCAAAACTTTAAAATGATTGAGAACGTATATAACCAGTTTCTTAGATCGATCACTAAACTTAGAAGAAGTACACCAATTTATATGATTTATGCAGAGTTAGGTATAAAACCCATAGAAATTCATATTAAATCACGTATGACAGGATTCTGGATAGCTACACTAAATAGTGAAAATTCTAAACTTTCTAAACTTATGTACAATATTATGTTAAGTGAATCAAATAATGGCCAAAATTATAAATGGCTAAACTATATAAAACAAATTTTAATATCAGTAGGAAGAGTTGAGCTCCTCACCCAGCAATATATACATAATCCAAAGTCAATAAAAGCTAAAATTATAAGAACATTAAATGATTTGTTTAAACAAGATTGGAACACAAAAGTGCTACAGTCATCAAAAGGCAGAAACTATAATATTATTAAAGAAGATATAATATTTGAAAATTATTTAAGATTGTTGCCAAAAAGCGCATATATTTCTATTTTAAAATTTAGAACTTCAAATCATAAACTTCCAATAGAAACTGGGAGGTGGGAAAATATACCTTTTCAAGAAAGAAAGTGTATATTATGTAGTCATAACGAAATAGGTGACGAATTTCATTATCTATTCAAGTGTTCATATTTTGTAAATGAAAGACACACCTTTCTAAAACCGTATTACTATCGTAGACCTAATATTTATAAGTACAAAGCCTTAATGAATAGTAGAAATAAATCGATTCTTTTTAACCTTGCAAAAATTATCCAGACTATTATGAATAAGTTCTTATGACTTGTGATTCTATGTTAGAAACTTTCTTTACCAGATTATTCATTTTAAAGTATTTGTACTGTCTGCTTCATACTTTCGTACTCTTTACTTATTCGAGATTAACGGAAGACTGACGGCCAGACCCAATCACATGCATGTCAGTTTTCTGTTACTCTATCACTAAGTGAATGTCTTGTCAAATCGGACAAAGGACGAGGCAAACAAGACACTTGTAAAGTAATTAAATATACACTCTATTATAAGCCCTAAAACTTATATTTAGTGCTTGTTCAGTAAAAATTTACAATTGTTAACTCTGGAAATTATTTGTATAACTTCATATTTTAAGAGCTTATTATATAACTAATCATAAAAGACTTGCAGACGGTCGACTGCTTGTCGGTAGGGACAGACCCAATCACTTGTAGTCGGCCGTCCGCATCTCTTACAGTGAGTATAATAACAATTGTTCACAATGCCCAGGACATTGCTTATATATCAACGTCCTACCAATTTTATTGCTTGCACGCCGGTCCTATATTTCTCTTGCAGGTCTAATTTTGCATCTGAAGTTTGCAGTAAAAGAAAACGAATTTGAATTTAGATATAGCAACTCTAAAAGAAGACACTTATATACATTTAAATAGTTTTGTACTTGTTTGACTTATACTGCTGTTCTTTAAATGTACACTCCAACAAAGATCTAAGTGTACCATTAGCAGCAAAGTATTTAAAAAAAAAATTATTGTTTTGGCTGCCATGTTATATCTTAACATGTTTTTGTTTAGATATTGTCACCTGTCATATGTATGAATGCATACTTTTTCTCATATGCCACCTACGTGTGGCCTGAAAGTTACTTTCAAAATAAAGTTTTGTTCTGTTCTGTTCTGTTCTGTAACTTCCAGTGCCGGGGCGTCCTACTTATCTGGGTAAAGTAGGGCAAGGGCCTACTGTGCTTGCAGTAGGTGGGGTTGTTTGGACTTTTTTTCTCGTCTATCGTTTCTCTTTTTGTTCTCACCCTCTCTGGGAGACGGCCCGATATAGACTGAAATGGTGTTTCAAAGGGCCGTTAAACCCCAAACCAACCAACCAACCTTTACAGACCAGAAATAATGGTGAAATGGTTAATTGAAACTTGTTTATCAAGAACTTAATATTACTTAAATTATTGCTCACACGTAATTAGTGTTATATACGCTAAGAACCTAATTTTCTTATACGCTGGAAACGTATTTTCTATTGATACCATGAAATATATGTCTACTAAACATTAATCGGTTTATCTTTGTGAATTTCTAGTCTTTCACTGCCTCTGGGCAACATTACAGCAGAATTCTAAAGTCAGGGTTAACGGAACACACATTCTCATATTGACTTTGTCTATTACGAGGGCCAGTCAATAACAAAAAAACAAAAACAAAAAAAAAACAGTCTTACCAATTTCTAACAGATTGACAAGTTCCCAATTCCCATTTTGGTTGTTACGCAGTTCTTAGGCATGTCAGCGTACGTTCAATCATTGCAAAATATTGGATGTTAAACATGTCCAGTGAAACAATGGCGTGCTTCTCGTCTAAATTTGATTGCCGCTCTATAACAGGTTACCTGTTTTTGCAAGGGAAAATCAAGCAAATAAATAGCAAACTAAGCGTTATTATATGCTCAAGTAAAATTTCGGCTGGCGAGTTTAAACGATGTAGAACTTTCTTAGAAGACGACAGCAGGTATGGGCATGCACTTGATGGCACCACTGAAGAAATGGTCAATAAAGTAAAGGATCTTGAACATTGTGACTGGCATACAAGAGGAAGAGATAGCACACTGTTTCAAAAATCTTATACGACCATTTACACTGGTTGGGAGCGTACAGTACATGTGCACCGTTGTCCGATGTGTATAGTGGGCAAATCTTTGTCCGTTGTTATGACCTTCAGGGTGTGTTTGTGTGAGATGTGTTTTCTTTTATTGTTTGGATGTAAACCACTTGGTAAGAGTGTTTTCTCTATTTATGTTTTCCATTATGGTCATCTTTGGAGATGGCTAGATGTTGCTTTCTTTGCTCTAAATTCGTATTTTCATCTGCAAATCACTGGTGTTTGTAATCAGATCACGTCACGTGTAACCAGAAAATCGGCCGAGTTAGCGTTTTAATTCGAAAAAAATGTTAGTTAGTCCCTTTTTAAGATAGATTAATGATCTACTAAGAGAGTTACCCATGATAAGTATCCTTTAAGTACGGGACGAATTCACAAGACAAGCAAAACTGAGCATCCCCAAATTTTTCTGACTGTATGGGATGTCTCACTGACAATCGGTTTTACGACCCACGATACAGAATAGTGTTTGACCCCTCTTTTGTTATCTTTGAAAATAATTGCCCTTACCTAGCATGATATCTAACAAGATTAATTAATCCTGAACCTAAATACACCATAAAATATTTCTAAAGAAAACACGGTTGATTCATATACAATTGATGGCAAAATTTGAAGAAATGGTACCGGCGCAAATTTCGAAATCGAAAGTAGAGTAGTGATTTTCTCAAATTAAATGTGAAAATAAAGCATATCATAACAATTTACAGAAAATTAAGGTGACATGTCGAAAAGATCTGTATTAAGGCTTGTCGAGCAAGCTGTTCTACCTACACTCAATGATTTTAAAACACAAAAATAAACAATTTTGAAACTTACCCGACATATTGGGATGGATGGATGGATGACTTGTGATTTTACGTCCTTTTTCAACAGTATTTCAGTCATATCAGGACGATGGGCTTGTGATAATGAAAGGCTGTGTGCAATGGAACCCCGTTTACGATGGAGACATATTGGGACAAAGATGCGTACACTATACAGATCGGAACAACCGGTCACTTGTACTGTACGCTCCCACCCAGTGATTTAGGTATCAGCAAGCTAGCAGTCCAATTGTCCCCAAATCCTTATGAAAGGGTAAATGACAAATACATGTAGTAGAGTATCAGTAAGCAGCAGACTACTAAAGCGGTTGGGGTAAAAAAAACAAAACTTTCTCGTCTCATAACCGTATGTGAGAACCGAGTCCATTACTATGAGACAAGCCTTGATGGGTACTGTATTTTGGGACACAAAAACGGTAACTGCTGAACTTTTTACCAAAGTTGCCAGTACTAACTGCAAAGTTACTTGACAAAATGAGAATTGCAATCCTTTGAAAAATAAAACAGAAAACAATGTGTAGTAAACTTTCGAAAGGAGTTCTTCATCAGCAAGACAATAAAGGATCCGCAATCGCAAGGTTTCAATGGCTGTTGTAGAGTGAAACTGTTTGGAATGATAGCACATCTCACGTATTCGCCTGATTTGGCAGTAATTTCTTTCAGTTTTTGTACCTGAACTTTTAAATAATAATAAAAATAATAATACAAGAATTCTGCAGAAAGCTATGTCGCACCTGCCTTGCTCTTCCACAGTGGCAGAGATCATGGTTAGATTAGGTTTCATGAATTCATGTATAAAAAATTGAGTGACCTGGCCTTGCAAGCTAAGAAGGATGCCATTCTGGACATAATATTCAACAGTCAACAGAGTATGAAATAATCATGAAAACTATACAGTAGTTAAACAATCCAAGAGACCAGCTTAAGAAAACGTTTTATGCCACGGCTGATGAGTGTAAGTGGGTTACTTTGTGAGAAATGTACTTTAATGTTAGAGTACATACGAATGTGGATGCCAGGTTGACGTATAAATTTCCAAAGCCAACAGAGCACATGGAATATACATCAAACATAAAGGTTTGATGCTTATACCATTGTGTTTAAAGAGAAATGGGCTTAAATGCTAGGGCCAATGCCATGTTGGACGTAAATTTTACAAAGTCAACAGCTCTTGAAATAAAGGTCAAGGGCAGAAGGAAGTGCAACAACCCTTGAGACCTTTTTATTAAGAAACTTTTTGCCAGGTTTGATGATTCTAGATATCATACTTTGAGAGAAATGGACTTAAATGCTAGGGTTGATATAATTTTTGACGTGAAATTTACTAAGTCAGCAGAGGGTTAAATATAGGTCAAGGGTAGAAAAAAGTGCAACGTGCCTCAGCAACATTCAAAGAAGAAGCTTAGTACCAGGTTCAATGATTGCAGGCATCATAGTTTGAGAGAAATGGATTTAAACACTAGGGTCAAAGTAATTTTGGACATTGAATTTTACGAAGTCAGCAGAGCATGAAATATAGGTCAAGGGTAGAAAAAGTGCAATATACCTTGCGAACATTCTGACAAGAAACTTTATACCAGGTTTGACTATTGTAGGTATCATTGTTTGAGAGAAATGGACTTAAACACTAGGGTCGAGGTAATTTTGGACTTTGAATTTTTACGAGTCAGAAGAGCGTGAAATATAGGTCAAGGGTAGAAAAAAGTGCAACATACCTTGAGAACATTCTAAGAAGAAACTTTTTATGAGGTTTCATGGTTGTAGGTATCATAGTTTGAGAGAAATGGACTTAAACACTAGGGTCGAGGTAATTGTGGACCGGACGGACTTACGGACGGACGGACGGACGGAATGACTGACGGACGGACGGAAAAGTGAACTCCTATATCGCACCTTGCTAAAGCAGGTGCGACAAAAACACACACTTATACCCGTGGGCGCCAATTCCAGTCCGATGAAGAAATGAAGACAGCGAGAAGAGATAGGGTAACACCGGCGACCTTAAGTCGAATTTGCCTGAAAAGCCGCGACACGACAAAACCAACAATGTGGTTGTGCGCCCGGCGGAGACTCAGGTCAGCCTTGGCAATCCACACAGTCTGATCAGACCCTTCGCTAACCGCATAAACGGTAGCTAAAGGTCTAAGATACCTCCATGCGGACAGCGAAGACTCTGATCAGACTGGGCGGATGCCCAGGCTGATCTGAGTTTGCTCTCGGCGCACAACCACATTGTTGGTTTTGTCGTATCGCGGCTCAATTTTGTTTACATACAACATTACCATAATCTATAAGCAACATGGAAAAGAGTCCAGAGTATGCAGCATGCATTATTGTATGATAAGTTGTTATCGCAACTTATACAGTCATTTGACCTATTCTGACGCACGTTTCAGTCGACCGTGCGCTACAGTCTAAATACACTGTCATTTTTTAATTTATTTGTGTCAGTAAATAAATAAAAGCCTCTTGTTTAAGGCACTTTATTTGGGTTCACAAACTATTTGAGGAAGATATGGGCAAATCTGACGACAACCAGACATTGTCTTTTATCCTATTTCGACGCACCTTCTTCTGTTCCGGTGGATCTGTATATTTTTTACAATACATCGAAAGAACCACCGAGGGGAGTCCCAAAAGTAAACTGTCGGATTATTACTAGCTCGATGAAAGACGATTTTATGCAAACAAATGTCTATTTGACATAATTGATTATTTAAAACATCTGACTATACTCACGGCTTGGTTTAAACATATTTTATTTTCAAAATTACATATAAACACACAAACATTTGTCATAAGCAAGTAAAAGGATTAGAACGAAAGCACAAGTACTTATAAAGTTCATCTCCTTAGTACTTATTAAGTTCATCTCCTTCACGGCTTCGCTGAAAGACTATTTCGGTGGTTCGGTGCCCGAAAGTACAATGTTTGATATTTTCATCCAGGATTCTATGATAAATGACAATTCAAAATAAAGTCTTATGGAGTTTTACTTACATATTCAATTTGCATGACGAAAATGCAGCACTAATATGGATTTCAGAACTCAGAGACATTACCCAAATATACTATCCGCCGAAATAGGCTAAATGAGCTATTAGATTAAAATTTCAATAAACCTGAGTAACTGATTTTATTTCATTTTGATATTAATCGGTTTAGATAGCTAATAAAATGAGCAATCGACAGACATATAGGTTTACGACATATTTGTTTACACAAATATTGTCCGACCCTATTTTCACAGTTGGCCTGAAAACATCTGTCATTTTTCTTGTTAGATATACATTACCAGCCACTTTTACACTCAGTTTTCCGTATCTTTGATTGATAAATGAGATCCTTACTATATGTGGGTTTGACAAAGAAATATTGAAAGTAATTACCTAAAAATCATTTCGCTTCTAGCTTGTTTCGTTGCAGAGAAAGAAGCAGGATACACCGGAATAGGTGAATCCACCGGAATAGGTCAAATGAGTGTACCTTTCGAATACCTTTCGAGCTCTTTCTGGATTTCAGTGCTGGCTTTTCATAAATTTGATAAAATATTTAGTATCATATGGAAAGAAGAGAAGAGTCTCAGTCAGCGAAACAATCTGTGTGCATTCTGAATGCTTGAAAAGATAACTACTCAAAAGAGATTTTGCATCACCGTAGCTTTTCCCGTAGAACTAATGCAATACAGCCCTATTTTGCCTGTATAAAATGACCGGATGTAGCAACTTGGGTAACGAGAGTTGAAACAGAACAGAGCAGAACACAAGAACAGAGCAGAATACAAGACAACTTTGCTTTTATAAATTATTAGTCTGATGTTTCTGTGTGATAACTGTGAAAAGTTGACCTTCAGTTTCGTCTGTCTTCGCAGATGCGGTCTTTCAAAGATTTTGATTGATTTTGTTGGGGATAGAGTTTGTTCAGAGCCTATACTATCAGTCGCGAAAAACCTTATCTCTGTCCAGACAGGGATTGTTCTCTCAGTTTTCCGGGTGTTTAAAGAGACATAGTTTGTAAGTGACAGAAATCTGAAAGCAAAGCAAAGTCATGCATTAACTGCGTACCCTTTGGAAATAAGTTGATGTTGTATTACGTGTATGGAAAAATATATGGTGACACAAAACTTCTTTCGAGTAGTCTATTTTAATTGGCAAAAATAAGTAGAATATACAGATTAATACACAGCCATACATGTACATCACAGTTACTTGGTGCTGGGAAAGCTGCGCACCATGACATGGAGTGCGCAATACAAAATGTGTTCGAGTCAAGAGTAAATTACCTTAATGCAAAGGACCCTGAGGCTGTATTTATAAAACGACTGATGTGGTTGCTATGCTGTTGTTAAGGCTAAATTTCTATGAAGGAGATTACCTACAAATATGAAATTTGCTCTGGAGGGACAGTCTGAAAAAGACTTTCCTTCAGAGCAAATTTCATAGTTGTAGGGAATCTCCTTTATAGAAATTAAGCCTTAGCAACAGCATGGCAACCACTTAAGTGGCTTTAAAAATACAGCCCCAGAGCTATTCAATTCTTGGATAGTGGCACTGGAACCCACTGTTGGGCCAAACGTATCATACTGGAGGTTAACAAAAGAGAAAAACCAAGAGGTCATTATGGAAATAAGGGTTGCTGGTTACTTATTGATACGCCCTCGTTGCAAAGACTTAACTTGCCAGGGCTTTAACCTCATACTTTTATCCGTCGACGGTCGATGATACTTTTGTGTAAATACAACGACATGATCAACAGTAATCTTATTTAAAGGGTAAGGTGGCTTTCAAATCACACGATCGCATGAAATGTGACAAGCCGAGTAGGCAATATCGACCAGCACCATGCGAGTAAAACATCAAGTCTTCATTCTTTCAAGCACGGACAATTCCTGTTTTCGAATGATAACTACAGTGGACTCGACAGTATCGGATCAAGTTCAATAAAACTCTTGTTTTGTTGTTTATGAATGCTAAAATTACGTATGTTATTACACATAACGATTGCAAAATATTCCTTCTATCTATCCATGTCAAAATATTTACTTAATTTATTCCTTTAAGGGCAGATAACCTATCCAGACTTACAGGAGGGTCTTACGACAGTAACGAATCAGTTGCGACAGTATCGAATCATATGATATTATTTTATAGGAGTCTGTCAACCTGGAAGAGACGGCGAGCGATAAAATCGGCGATGTCGAGCGTACGGAAAATGACGACTGTTTGCGACAACGGTGACTGGTTGATAATTATCATTCTATATAAATCGAGCTATGTGAAAAACCTGTCCTGGAGCGAATAACAGAGACAAACCAGTCAAGGCAGTCAGTCTTAACATTCACATAATGTCGATGCGAACAGAAATTAATCTGATCAAGCGCAGAGGTTATAAACTTGAGTACATTCTCAAACTCAAAATAAAGCACACTGATTGGCTGCTTCCGAGCACATGCTCGGAGGCAGCTAATCATTGTGCTTTATTTGTCGTAGACATATCAGAGCATGCATGACCTGCATCCGGGTTTTTATTGTATGGGGGATAATAAACACAATTTACCATTTGTGAAAAGAAACAGTCTTAAAATGACGTTTTATGAATATAAACTTTATTTTGGCTTCGTTTCCTTTTTAATTTAATCGCCGTTATTTGCGGATAGACGTGTTTTATTCAATAATAACGAATGACGAAAAGTGTATTTGCAAATTTCATGACCCGTTTGAGCAGCCGTAGATCAAGCGCATTCGAGTTTTCCAATCGTGTATTTAAAGGTCTAGTATGAAAGCCATAACCGCACCGCGCTTCCGATCTGCCGCGCCAGAAATCAGTCTTCTTTTACAACTGATGTATTTCTAACTAAAATTACAAAGAAACAAACAGTGCTTCCACTAGCGGAAGTCTGGGGGTCTGTGACTTCTAAAACTGAATGCCAGGAAGTCAGTGACTTCCAATTTTTATCATAACCTACCGTTTTTAAAGTGAATATTGACTTAAATAATGAGTTGAATTTGTTGTAATAATGGTATTTCACCCATTAATGAAGGAGAAAGCAATATAAATATGGACATTCTGGAAGAAACCAAGTCTATCCTTCAGCATGACTTCCAAATGACAAGCCTTGGAAGTCATATGACTTCCTGATTTTGATGGTTAGTGCTAGCACTGAACAAAATACAATGAGAACAAAAAACTACTTTTTCGAAGCTGAACAAAAAATCAGACATACCCCTTATCTTTTTGAATTTGTGTACTAAGTCGTCATAAAATTCTGGTTCCGATAGGCCTTCATGTGAAAGTGGTTTTAACCTGACATTGAGTTTTGAAACCAATTCATTGCATCGGCGATAAAATTTTCTAGATAAGGAATTATTTCGATGCAGGCTTATCTTGATACTCATTCGCTCAATTGCACACACGCTCACTCACTCACAAACTCACGAATTCACTCCCTTAGCAATTGGGCCAAACGAAGTCAGGGAAAATCATGAAAATATGAGACAGAAAAAGCTAAGAAATAGACTTTTAATAAGTGTTCCCCCCGGTTACAGCTAGCTCCTGGTGAGGTATCGGTATTTTTGCAGTTCAGTCATGCCATTAAATCTTATTTGTGGCAAATAAACTAGGATATCGAAGTTGTATGAAAATGAGTAAGAAAAACATCAGTTTTGACCATGGTGCCGCATGGTTATATATCTATGCGCCAGTCATTTGTATCCACAACCCCCACCTACAGAAACGGAATTTTTACATTTCAGAGACCTGTGATGATTAGCTGATGGTAACAACCTTGCTCTTATTTCGACCCTATACTACAGAAAATCTCATAGGGTAAAGGACCCCAATCTTAAAACTCCGGCACTATGGAAACAATTAAAATATAATTGCACTGCACCTTGGTCCGGCTAGCCCAGCGCCATTGTATTATTGTAGGCCCGGAACGTCCCGTTACCATAGTCTAGCTGCAGTTGCAGTTATCCGTTGAGGGATTATTGGGTTGCCCTCTATATTAATTCACGTTTGGTCCACCATTTTGAAGGACTTCTTATTAAATCAACAACCCAACAAACTCTATTCGTTTATTGTGTTTCCGTTCATTCCTGGCGCAGCCTATCTTCGTAGGTTGGGGCGAGGATGCAAATGACAGCAGGCCGAATTGACCCGGACGAGCTGAATGGCGGCCGAGTTGACCCAGGAGCCGTGAAGACCCCAGGCTTACAGAAAGCAGGCCGAGTTGACCCGCTTCCTCCATGACATACTATCGCCAGACAATAGTTGTAATCGAACTCGACCAAGGCTGATCACGATAATCCTCACTCGGGAATTCATGTTTTGTCCTTGAACAAGACACATTTACTTTACAAAAGTACTGGGGCCGAGTGCACAAAGGAGGCGTAAGCTACGCCGGCGTAGGCTAAGAACGTCGGCGCAACTAAGTCAGTCTTGCGACTGTATTAAAATCCAAGTGCACGAAGCAGGCGTAAGTCAGGCGTTGTTGCGACTAGCGTACGACTAGCTTACGACTAGCGTAGTGCTCTCAAATAAAATTAGCACGTGTGTTTGATGAATGGTTTTCTTATATCATATGAGCCGCTTTGGGCATAAAGGTTGCTAAAGGCATCTGCGAAGGGACAAGGCTGAAACCAGTCTGTGAGTCCGTGATTTTAGAAAGATCCTTCTCTTTGTACCTGTAAAACCCTTAGGTTCCATGCATAGTTATCAGAAATTTTTGTTTTGAAGATAATGAAATATTGAAATTGTTGGCGATGTATAAGGACAATTCCGAGATCCTAAATTCCAAATTTTCTAATGTGTCCACGTCAAGAATGATAAAACAAAAAGGGGAAGAAATACAGTCCGCAGTAAATGCAACTGGGAAGCAGCAGCGGACATTAATAGAGAGTCCCCCTTTCCTGTTCACACTCTGCCATTTTTTTTCAGTTGGTGCCTGTATTGATACATGGGTTCCATCCACACAAGCAACAACATTTGGAAACCCAACAATGGCATGAAATCCTTGTTTTATTGAGTTTATCTTATCATCCTTAATGGGAAACTTAACATAGCGATGCAAACGTCCCTTGAGTGCTAAAACAACACGTCTGATTATTCTACATGCACTTGATCTGTTAATGTTATCTAAATCACCCACTGCATTTTGGAAACAACCACCTGCCAAAAAACTCAAGCCCACAAGGGTCTGGAATAGCATACGCGCGTCGAGTTTGATGATTTAAGTCTGGTCGCAGCTCATCTATCAGTTCAGGCAGCCTATGGCATGTCAAACGACACCGTTCATATAGCTCTACATCATTATATGTATTCAAAGGATTTGTTCTGTCTCTGATTATCCTGTCTCTCTGTAAAACCCTTCTATATTGCAAATCGTGCATCCAATGTAACATTCCGACCATGTTTAAATGAAACACTAACGGAATAACTCAAAATGAACACCTTACGCCAATGTTAAGTCTACTATAAAGCAGACGTGAGTTTTAGGGCAATTTTACGACTAAGTTTGCGACACGCCTCGGTTGTGCACACGGATTAAATTTCTGCGACAACTTTACGACGGTCGTACGTCGAGCGTACGCTTACGTCTGCTTTGTGCACTCGGCCCCTGATTATACCCAGGAAGCGGTGGATCCGTCCTGACATGACTAAAAAGTTGTTCTTTAAAAACGAATTTCATCTTCTACAATTATCTTTTTTAAAGATGTTTCTTGTTTTAAGTTTGAGATAATTGTCAAGTTCTATAACTTCGAACAATGACTACATGGATGTGCAGGCTGACCTGAGCGAGTGAAGTAAGTATGAGGATAACTCAATAGGCGGATCAAAATCCTTAAAGCCCTCTGATAAGCCACATAATATGATAAACATAAAACATATACAAAATGCAATTTAGAAACCCAAACTGACACTGTGCTTACAGATACTAATAAATCTCTCTCTCTCGTTCTCTCGTTCTCTCTCTGTCTCTCTCTGAGACATAATATGATATATCTGTTAAGAAAATTCTTCAGTATTGAAACATCATATTAGGTATTTGATGGAGTCTTTGATGGGCTCATGTACAGAAACGTTTTCTTCCCCTTTCTACCAATTAGAAACGCACTAGGCACACCGTTGAAACAACATTGTGAGCCTGGGGACGACTTGAATTCTGTTCATGATGGCTGCTAGACAAAATATGACTTTCAAAAAATGATCTAATCCGTGTACGAGCTCTGCACGCTAAAACTGGCCTGCGCATGCCTGCAGTCTGGCTTGTCTCGAAAGCCCAGGCCACACTGCGCATATGCGCAACAGTAGACCCTATTAAGAATCAGGTAATGTGGGGTAAGGATAATTCTGAGATTTCTCAACGGAGCCATATGTTGTGATCCCTAATTAGAAACGTCTCGGTGAGACTGGTTTAATGAGGGGTCATAACGTATGTTTTATGCAGAAATATGTAAAAATGTCCATCGTCTAATACCGTCGCGGATACCAGTCCCCATTCGAATTTGTAACAACTTGTCGAGAGCTACAGCGAATGTTTTAGTATTGTTAAATTCCTAAAAAAAAAAAATAAAATAAAAAAAAAAAAAGAAAAAAAATCTTCGGAACATCTGCCGTTTTTGTGAAGGCTGATTAGAAAATGCGGGTAAAAGGATATATTTTCTGAAATTACGATACATGGTATTCTTATTGACTAATGGAAAAGGAAATTAACTTCTCTTAGAATCTGGCACGCTATGTTTAGCATGAAATATCAAATACATGAAAATATCGGTACATATCAGAGATCTGGAGCAGCGGTAGTGTAGCGAATAACACGCAAGACTGCCAAATCAGAGTCGCAGGTTCGATCTCCCACTTCATCGGTCTTTTGAAGCACATCCAGTCAACACCAAATGCGAAAAAAAAAAAAAAAAAAAAAAAAAAAAACAATAAAAGAAAAACCATAAATCAAACCGGCTCACAAAGCAAAACAAGATAAGTAAAAATCCAAGTGAAAACAAATCTTTAAAATCTAGCGTAACAGAATCTAGCAGCACATATCGGTAATATAAAAACCACGAGGAACTTTTGGCAGAACATATCTGAAAAAACAACAACAAACAACAACAACAACAAAAAACAATAGCAACAACAAAAAAACCTTTGGCGAAAAGTATCAAAAATATGAAACTGTGACAGAACATATACTTATCAGGCACCTGAAAATCTGGTAGAACTTTTTAGAATTCTGGGGCCGAGTGCACAAAGCAAACCTAAGCCTACGCCCGACGTACGTCCGTCGTAAAAATGTCGCAGTATTTTAATCCGTGTGCACAACCGAGGCGTGTCGTAAACCAAGTCGTAAAATAGCTTCAAACTCACAAATCGTTTCGTGCACTAGGATTAAAATACAGTCGTAGTACAGACTTAGTTGCGCCGACGTTCGTAAGCCACGCCGGCGTAGTTTACGCCTCCTTTGTGCACTCGGCCTCAGAACATTTGGCTTGGAAATATCTGTCTGAAAATCTTGCATCGTGCACTGAATGTCTGTCCTTCTTTTATTATTATTTCATTATTTAAATTTAAATCTGTGCTCTACTTTGACTGCTCGCTTGATTGATGGAAATGAACGACTGAAATTCGTGTCGCATTCAATTTATCTGAATTTTATTTATCCTTTCAGAATTTACTTATATCGCAGAGGTATATTGGAACTTAATGGCTAGTAATGACGTATAAGAACTGATCCATCTTGAAATAGCTTTTCTTGAGGTGTATGTGAACTGCACATTCCAGGTGTGCATTTTGGTCAGGGTGCATACAAATCGCCTTTGTTGTGGGTGGTACTAGATGGAAATTCAACAAGCTAACTGAGCCTCTTTTGACCAGATGGCACATACCAAAATGTCAACTTAAAATAAATCGGTACACTTTCAGAGGTAACAACTGTGCCATTTTTACCTCCCTTCCCAGTCGGGGTCAGCTCTTCAAGGAAAGAATTTGCTCCTCTAGGAGCAAATTCTTTCGTTTAAGAGCTGATCCCTGTTGGAAGGGCTTCATTGTCAAAGGAAGCAAACATGGAGTCAAAAAAGTTATTTCCAACTGCAATAATGGCGAAATTCAAGGCTGCGTCTTCAGTCACCTTAAGACACAGTTTCGATAATATCGCGGAAACCAAGCACTCAGTGGAACTCTTGCTATTGAAGTCAGTGATTTGAACCAACAATCATCAAGCATCATTACAATGTATTAGAAGGACTGAAAATAACATTGAATCAAAATCGGAGAAGCTGATGAAAATCTGTTTGAAAAGACAATAAAAAAAATCATGACTTATTTTTTTTAAAACAATCATCGCAGTCTTTTTATTAAAGCTGATTGAAAAGCTGGAAGTGACTTTTTTTTTAAAAAAAGCTAAGTATGATATTACGAATGTAGTTTTTTCAGAAAGTATTTTTAACGCTGATTGAAAAGACGGAAATGAAAAGGTTATATTTCCTGAAATTATTTTGATTATCTATTACTATTGATCAGTGAAGAAATGAACGAATCAGTCTGACTTATTGCCATGAAGGATAACCAGGCAATATAATATCTCACAATTAAGCATTAAAGGAGGAAAAATGCTTGGAAATGGTTTAAAATGACCAATGTCTTTATAATTGCGAGACAGTGACTCTTATGAACTGTGACTCGGATAAAATAGAAACCATTGCATAAGCCGAGGTACGAGATTAACCTAGACTGGTGACATCACCAGAGTCTCCAAACCATGCTATGGTTACTTTGCATTTTAGTCTTGATATCGTCTATTGACAGTCAACCGAGGCAGTTTCTCTCATCGCATACGAATGATTTGGATAAGATAAAGTATTGCTTAACGCGTAAAAACGTGAAACGTGAAATCAATAAAGTGTGGCTTTAATATCAGGAAATTTTAAAAGAATGAACAATACAACGATCAACAATACAGCGATTGCACCTCATGCGTTAACGTTTACGTGGATGAACGTATTGACGGGAATAATATTATACAGTATTGTATTAGTGACTGTTTTTGGAAATATACTGGTATTGGTAGCCGTTTACGTCAACAAGAATCTGCAAACGTCTTTCAATTATTACGTTGTTAATTTGGCCATCACAGACTTAGCCGTCGCCGTAACAGCAATGAGTTTTCATACAACGGACAATGTTCTCGGCTATTGGCCATTTGGGGAGTTTCTTTGTGGTGTTTGGATCTTCTTCGATTACGGTATGACGTTTGTTTCAGTATTTACGTTAATTCTGATCTCCGTCGACCGCTTCTGGAGCGTCACGTGGAGTGTTCATTACCGACGTTATCATAGCAGGAAGAAAAGCGTCATCTCCATCATGTGCATATGGTAAGTTATATTATTTATTTTTGTCATTAAAATCTCACTCAATCGCACTCACTCACTGTGTTCCACCACGTACACACGCAGGCATGCGCTCACAGAAGCACACGCGCACACGTTTTTGGTAGGCTATAAAACCTGCATGCATTCATTTTAACGTTAACAGTGGGAACGCGTATCTATGGCGGAGTGATATTTTTAAGTATATAGCAACCACAAAACATTCGAAAATCCTGAAACTCCGATTCATTCGACGGAATGGTCGGAATTTCAACGCGGCTTTGGTGGCGAATCAAACGACACACAGCCAAACATAATATACGATTTTATACCTTGCACCTTTATTTGATCATTTATTCCTCTGAGAGCAGTTCTGAACACCGAAATATTCGGCAATCGGACATTTTACATGACCGTGTATGGATTCTTATTCGTCAACTAAAATAGCAATTTTCAGAATAAATCGACTTTCTCCCGTCGGCGGACATATCACATGGAAAAACTCTGATGTCTGACCTTTCTCCATATTAAAAATCAAATAATTCGGTGTGTGGGAGTATTTTCTTTGCAAAATAATGTTTAGGTACCCTATATTTTTTCTTCGACATTTTAATGGCGGACAACAGCTGGGTAATCAGTGCCCGAGCTTTACATTTCAACATCTTCAACAAGATCAGGGAAATCATTATCCCATGCGTTGCTAGACTATCAAGAGCGATCAAATGAAATGCGTTTATACACAGTACAATGCATGACAAAATTTTTTTATTTTTATATTTTATTCAGAAATAAAAGCCATTCCATACCCACCTGCACATAATGTTTACAAAGGAAACTATGTACAGTAGTCTACTGGAAACGTCATGACATTGTGACGTGAACAGTATATAATTGATTTTAATATGTACTTGTAAGTCGGCTTTTAGCCTGTGTGCCAGTATTTCAAATAGTATCATGACGCTGTATAAAAATTAAAGCAAGAAATACTGGCCACTTATTCAATTAACACAGCACATGCTGTTTTGCTTCGAGACAGAAAAATTGATAGGCCCGAATCTGAAGGCAAAATCAATTAGTCAGGATTGGGTTCTGTGAAAGGGCTGGGTGTGTGGTGGTGGTGGTGGTGGTGTGTGTGTGGGGTGGGGGGGGCGGGGGGGGCAGAGAGGAAGTATGACAGAAGCATGATAACACACTCTATAGAGCTAATACCGATAAAATAATTAAATACCTGAAGGCAACATAAATAAATAAAACAGACAAAATGAAAATAAAAAAAAAGTGTGTTGCCTGAATCTACAGTGCCAATACACTCAACACTCGCAATCTCAAAGTCCATGGTCATCTGAAGGTACGGATATCTCAAAGTAAATTTTCTAGTCACTGAAAATTTACTTTGAGATACAAGTAGTTTGAGATAACAGGAGTTCAAATGTGAAGAAAAATAGGAGGTACGTCCAAACTATATTCTTTGATATAAGAGCGTACTTTGAAACATCACTGGTTGGGATAACAAGAGTCAACTGTATAGCTATTAGTTTCAAAGCTCTGCCAGACGGTAAAAGTGTTCATATTTTTGGACAATCTGTCAACTGAGGGCATAATTCTCATGCAAAAATGCAAATTAATGATATACATGTATATCATTTTAGATTCTCACTGAGAATTATATCGAATTTCTCACAAATTTCGGCTTACTCGGCTAACATGTAACTCTGAGCTACAGTTATCCCTGCTTTTACTGAGTACCAGTATAAAAATATACAGCTTCCAACACACTTGACTTTAGTCCTGCAAAATCGGTGGGCTGACGACTGTATAATTAAAATAAACAAAATCAAATAAATAAAATTAGAGAAATAAAAAGCTCATATTTATGCACCAAAATTAGTTTTATTGTCATTATAAAAAAACGTAATTATAGTACTCTACTTTTTTTCACAAAAATGTTCAAAGTGTATGTCTCACCACTTTTGTTTTTAATTAGAGAGATGATGAATTGTGAAGCTAAAATTCGGGTTCGGAATTTCAACCAGGGACTCGGCGGGCCTCGTCCCTGGTTGAAATTCCGATCCCTCGGGTGAGATTTCCCTATCCTACATGGACACTCATGATGGATTGTTATATTCTTGAGAATTCACAGTGTTTTCCATCCGGAAAAGTGGGGCATTTGTCCCAAATGAGAAATCAGGGGTGGGGGGGGGGGGGGGGGGTTACTTTTTAACATTTTAGCTCCTGGTCAGAGGTGTATTCATTTCTATTTCATATTTTCAGCCATAAATATTTTTTTCAGCCTTTTAATTCTTTGTTTATGAAATTGAAGCACACACCTGCCTATAGGTAAACATATATTTTGGCATCCATATATAGATTTTTATGAGTTGTGTAGGCTGTGAACTATCCTTACTGTGCTCCCCCCTCCCACACCTCGGCTCTCCCCAAATCCCCTGTCCTTTTCAAACCATCAAATAATTTACATAAGAAGAAGAAAACTTGCAACAGAAAGTTTTTAACCTGTCAAGATGTGACAGGAGAAGGAGGGTCTGTCAGTTTTTAGCTATTGTTTATGTTTGTGGCTAATAACCCCTTTTATAAATTACATTCTTATTATTCTGTCTGTAGTTGGCATTAGGCTCGGGCTGTTTAGACAAACAGATGTTCTCACCTGATGCACAGCATTGGTCAGTTCTGAATATGGGGCGGGGGGGGGGGGGGACCAATGTAGCCCAGAACAGGATAGAATATATTCATAGATCTATGTGATACAGAGTTGCTCTTCACTTGACGCATAGCAAAATCATATGAGGTAAGGAAGTTCTGACTAGCGGGCTTGAGCGTTCCTTGTGTGGTTATGTAAGTTTGTGCGTGGTTGGTTGGTGTGTGGGTTCGTGGGTGGGGGGGGGGGGGGGGGGGTCGGAAGGGGGTGGGGTTGACAGCCCTCTGAATCTGGTGGAAACAACAAGTAGGAAACTTACATTTTACACTGTCACTTATTTTATCCTTTCTTCTTCAAAGCTTCAACAGTCCATGTATGCAGAATTCATGTTCGAGCCAAAATTCACTGCTTGTTTTAAGTTCATAAAACAGTCAACACCTACTGGGTGCTTCGATTGTGGTCATTATTTTCTACTTTAGGAAGTCTGTTTGGGTCTTGAACTGAGTTCATGCTCATAATGAAAATCAAAATGTAATTCTGATTCTGTATTTCAGTAGAATTTGTCATTTTGGTAACTATGACAGGTGGCATAATCAGGGGCAATTTGGTGAAAATCTGCCGCCATTTTTCAGGGATTACTTTTTTGTGCGTAGACGACCGTTCAAAAAATGAATTACTCAAATGTGATGAGTCTGCGTTCCAACTGTAAGTATCACCGTTGAAATAACTAAGTCCGATATGCAGATTTGATGAATAAGGGACATAACGGACCACGGACAAAACGGACCGCGCTTAGGACAAAACGGACCATGTTCCGGACGAAACGGACCACGTTTAAGTACAAAACGGACCAGGACAAAAAACAAACCATCAAATAGCCATTACATGTACTGCAGTGAAATTCTAGTCATTATAGCTCTTGCATCATTTTTTCTTGAATAAGTCTATCATGTCAACAAGTCCATGCAATGAACACCCCTGTAAACCCCACCTTATATAGAGGAAAGTGGGGTTTAGCAGGGTATACATTATTTTCTTATTTCAGCTCCAAAATATAGAATATAGAATGTGGGTACTTGTTAGAACCGCCTTGATGAGGCGGTTCTAACGGGCACACACAATTTATGTTTGGAGCAGAAATAAGAAAAATATCACACATTATCATCTGATAAATGTCATGTTTGGAGGCATAAAATATTGCCTTACATTATACAGGCCTTTTTATCATAGTGTCTCAAATATTACTACCTCATCAAGTTGATGTTTACATTGAATATTTTATTTAAACAATTTATTTTTATTTATTTTTTTATTATTTTATTTAAACAATTTATTTTTTTACTTATTATTGATTGATTGTTTGTGTTCATATAAATTTTATTTTGGATTACACAGAATATATTGCAACCAAGCCGTTTGTTTAGTAGCTGAGGCTCCCCTAAAAATTGTGTGTTTCAGGTTACATGAACTTTTACAACAGGGACGGTAGGTCGGAAAATATTTTTATTTTGTTGAAAGTTTTTACATGGGGATAATAGAGAAACAATATGGCCGAACTTCCCCAGGGAAATCCCTAGGAAATAACGTAATTATGCTTAAAAATATTAGGGTCGGAGGCAAAAAAATTAGGCACAGTTGGGTTACCTGAAGCACACATCTTTTTTTAGGCCTGAAGAGTAGTAATTATCAGCATCCTATTCTAAAATAGTACGATGTGGTAGTTTTCAAATAGTTTGAAAATGTACTTTACATGTTGTGCACTATCTAAGGTTTTTCAGAATGAAGTGATAAAAAAGTGTCCGCCCCATGGCAAAAGAACCATAAAAAAGTATCCGCCCCATGCATGAAAGTGAATAAAAAAGTATCCGCCCAATGCGTGGAAGCCAGTAAAACAAGTGCCCGCACAATGCCATTTTTGCACCGGCCCCATGCCCTCAATAAATCTTGCCCGGTCCCTTATCCCTTCTTATCTGGAGAACTGTAATAGTCTTTGTAAAGTTTTTACTGACTTTCATGAATTTTGCATTTCAAAAATAAAAAAGGAAAAGTTGCTTCCCCTGAAAATGTACACCTTCGCCTTAAACCAAAAACAATCAATCAAACAGTCTGTCAATTTGATATCTTACGATGAATAACCATGATAACTAATTGAATCGATAATAAAAGCTTTTAGTTTGCTATCAGATTCATGAATTTCAATTGTCTTGTGATGGATTAGAACTCTGAATACACACTGTGTCCATCTCGACGGTGACGTGCTTAATGCGGCTGTAATATATGTAACGCGTAAAATGGGCTGCACGTTTATGGTAATGCCAAAATTTGAAAGAAAACTGAGTAGTTATGTAGGATATTTGTATGCTTTGAAGATTACGAGTTATAAGATATCTATATTTGTAGTCAGTTAATGCTTTTCACCGAGAAAACGGCCTGTTTTACAATTATTTTCACGAAAACCACCAGTACTTAATCAGTTTCACTTCGACTGCGGAGACTTTACGATGAATACAGCGCGACGCTTGTTTGTCTGTCATGGGTACTAGCATTGTACCATAAAATGATATAGAAACATATGTAGAAATAATATATTTCTTTGAAGCCAATTTGATGTATAAAACATAATCTCTTGGACCAAAGGTGAACTCAATATGCGTCCTTGCCATATCAGTCTTTCTGTATGTCTGAGAAGCATTGACTTTGACAACAGGTATAAAGCTTTGAGATGAAAGGCTATCGAAGGTTCTTGAACATCTCGTACAAAAACCAATTAAGTAATGAGGATGTTCGCAGAAAGACAAGAATAAAATAGACTACATGTATATGAAATCTTCAAACGGCTAAAACTTATCCTGAAAAAATTCTCGGCTTTCTTACCTCACCCCTCGCTAAAATTTGGAATTGCCTCACAAGTTCGTTGCAAATGCCGCTATATAACGCGCTTTGAAACATTCAGACACGATGACAATTTACGGATGGCAAGTTACGGATAACACGATAAAAACCATGATTTCTCTTAATAAAACTTTAAACAATTACGGAAATTACATGAATTCTGGAATTTGAACCAAATAATTGGGAAGAGATTGTTGCAGTCAATATCCAAAAGCGACACTGGAAGAGTATTGTGGCCTTCAAGACCGATTGTAACAACACTGTCGATAAAACATGTACTCAGCGCAGAAAGACATCTGGTAGTTCGTATAACTTATATCAAACCTTCAAAGCGCTAAAATATCCTTGAGAACTACTCGGATTGCCTACCCCATCCGTTGCTATACGCTGCAATCGCCACAGATTACGTTGCAGATGCCGCTATTACACCTTATTGTAATGCGCTTGTGTATGTAACGCGACGTCCGATTGGTTAACGTCAAAAGTTCAGCGATATACAGTACTGTCGGAAACCCGACACCATTACATAACGTCACTTCTCATTGGCTGACGTCTGGTTTTACGTAACTGAAAGCGTTTGCTATGGGTGCAATGCAGAGTAGCATACTTTTAAATGTGAAAATTTGAAAGTTAATTAGAATTGGGATAACTGGCGCGTCGCCGTAAAACGAAATTTCCGGCCATAAAACCGACGATATACCTCCCCAAATGACAATTTTGAGTACAGTTGTCCCATAATTTTAACGTTACAGCTAAGTTAACAAGTTACGGATAAACACGATGAAAACCGTGATTACTCGTAATAACACTTAAAGCAATTAATGAAATTGTACTAATTCTGAAATTTGAATAAATTGCATTTCTATCCAGGAGAATGGGAAAAGATTGTTTGCAGCGTCATCTGTGAATCCCGAGTGGTGTCAGAAGAGTAAGGAAACCATGTGCGACCCTGCTACACGCTTCCTTCGGTAGGATCAAGTCAGGTTAATTCGAACAGCAGGTAAATTCAGACAGTGAAATTAATTCCTTTATATGTCAATTATTTGGAATTAAAACAAAAAAATAACTGGGCAAACAGTGAATTTCCTGTGAGTCGTCTCATCTGAATTTTCACTGTTTGCAGTGGTATGTCCGATTTTACCCGCTCTCCGAAGTTACTCGACTCGACCCTATGGGGCTACAATGTTTTCTTGGACATTTTTGTCCCTATATTGGAGGATCACTACACCATCCTCTGTCCTTCGGTGAAAAAAAATCTTGTTAACACATATAAGAATTGGAATCGCGCACCCAGTACCAGTGTGCACACATGCGCAGTTCAATCTTTTTTATTTTTTTTTTTTGAAATGCATATGCGCAGTTCAATTTCCTTTTTATACCCCGCCACACGTTAGAGGGGTATTATGTTTTCCCGCTGTTTGTCCGTGTGTCTGTCCGGCCGTCTGTCGTACGTACGTAGGTCCGTCCATCCGTGAGCACTTCGTTTCCGTGCAATAACTTGAGCATTCATTGACCGATTTTCTTCAAACTTGGTATGTACATTTGTCTTGTATATATCTCAGTTGGGGTTGTTAATGGGCAAATTTCGTTATTTCTTAAAAGAGTTATTGCCCTTGTCATTGTCCTAAAAGTGGCTTTTGGCCTGTAGTTCCTTTACACTTTGAAATATCTTGATGAAATTTCACAGAAATGATTAAAATAATACCAGCTTCCTGTCACAAGCAAAATTTTGTCCATTTAGGTTGTCTGCCCCTGCCCTGAGGCTACGTACATGTATTTAATCAAGAAAAAGTCTGTATAAAATCACGGTTGAAAGGGATTTTTATGAAACGAACAACAAATTGTAATAGTGATATAAACTTCCTGTCGTGGTCAAAATTTTGTCCCAAGGGATTATCTGCCCCTGACACAGGGCTATATATATGTATGAATTAACGAAAAAAAAATCTATATAAAATCAAACGTTTTGTATATCTTAGTGAAATTTCACAGAAAAAATAAAAATAACACAACCTTCCTGTTACAAGCAAAATTAAGTCCACAAGGGTTATCTGCCCTTCCCATGGGGCTTTATACATGCATAAAATCATGAAAAAAAGATCCATATAAAATCCGACTTGAAAGTTATTCTCCTTCAACTTGCAACAATTATCAGGGTAATATTAGCTACCTGTTGTTATCGAAATTCACCCCCAGGGGTCATCTACCTCTTACACAGGGTTATGTGGCGGGGTATTACGCAGTCGTTTACGATGCCTTTATTTGAAATATACAATAATCACCTTTGTGGGCGGGCCGGGTAACGCAATCGGTAGGGCACCTGACTCGTAAGTCAGAGGTCCTGGGTTCGAATCCCAGACTGGCCACATACTTTCGTTTCTCCTTCCGCTGATTCAAGAAGGGCAGTTGTCAGTTACTGGCGAAAGTATGTGCACTTAGTACTGGTTAACCGCTTAGGAGGTCTAAGCCTGCCCAGGAATAGTGTGGTTAGGTTAATTGACCGTCCCGACATGACCTTAGTTGTTTACCGTGGACGTTAAGCATCAAATCAACCAACCAACCTTTGTGGGCGGACTGTCTCTGTCCTGACCAGATACGCAGTAAAAAGGTTTCTCACGATGCGATCATTCTGTTATACTGTTATGGATGTTTTAAACATGTGTGTAGTCCCCTGTGTGCCTGAGCCAGTACAATAGCTCAGGGGACATTTATATGACAGGCGGTGGTCTGTTGTCCGTCCATAGCAAACATTTTCAACCGATTTCTCCTCTAAAACTGCAAGGCCTTTGTAACAAAATTTCATATACAGCACCTATGAGTTAGGGAATAAAAAGTATTGTTTTGTGCCAGTTGCTCCAGTTCTATAGTTACTATGGTAACTTTAAGTACCATTGACTATCAAGAGACAAAATGAAAACTGGCTCCTGCTGCCGAAGCAGTGCAGTAGCTAAAAACCGTGACTGGAAAAGCGGAGACTTTACAGTAACGTTTAAGCAAAAGCCTCTGCAAAACACTGTTCATCGTGCCAGTCGATCCAGAAATTGTGTTGCTATGGAGTTATCATTGTATAGTCTAAATGCTTAAAATAGCAAAATAATCATTTTCTCAGTATGATAGTACAATCTTGACGACCGGAATAGAAGTTTGGTTGCTATGGCAACTGGAAGCCTTAATCAAACTAAAACTGGCTTTTGCTGTTTTAGTAGTGAAGGCATAACAACGTATTTATCACAGAAATGTTCCGTATATCCTAACTAAAGCAATCATATAATTTCTGTACCTACGCCATATTTTGCTCGGTTGCCTTATATTTTCGTTTCGCATTTTACTGCGTTCTCAGGAGAGCGATGCATATGGCATACATGGAAAATACACACAAACAAAAAGAAAATTTCCAGTTTTCCTTCGATGATATCTTCAGTTTTATTGAGTCAACATGAAGTGAAACCTGAAACCTGATTTGAGCAATCACCGTTTGGAAATGAAAAAAAAATCTCAGACATGTGTTTGCCTATTAGTACAGATAAATTCACTTGTTTTCCACCGTTTAGAATTGACCTTTGAGATAAAGTTGACTTTACAGTTTAGCAGAAATTTTACCATTCATTTTTTGCAGTTGGATAACTGTGCTAGCAGTATCAGCTTGGAATCCTCTCCGTTGTTAAATTCTTCACACATTAAACAGGCATCTTTGCAAACCTCATTTTAGCTGTATCGTCTCAATATGACTGGCATACTTAAACATTCCAAGGGCCGTAATACTCACTTTCATCCATCAGTCTTTATAGGATAAATGCCATTAAATGCACTCATATTGTTTCTTTTCTAAGGGAGAAAAACGCAATAAATAAAAGACCCCCCCCCCCCCCCCAACAAAAAAAAAAAAAAAAAAAAAACACGAGACGATGAGGCTCCTAGGAGCAAAGAACACGAGAGTGACGGAGTCAGTCTGTTCATTTGATTTTCCGAATCGAATTACACCTGTTGTATGAAATTGTCGACTTAAATTCCGCCTACATAGTTAATAAGATTTCTTTCCTGTATTTTTTTTTTCAATTAAACTGAACTCAAATTTTATCTGAGCGCTGTAACGTGGAATAAGACATTACTAGGCCAGTGTTCATGACCAGTTTTCGCTTTTTACTTAGCAGACTCACAATATTTCTAGTTCGATGTGAAATGAAAAGACCAAGATCAGTCCACGTATTTAGCATCAATATTCATTGGACGTGCCAGAGGTATTTCTGCTGTAAATTACCAGAAGTCTGTTAAACTTGCGCAGCTTAGCAGACGATCAAGCCTTCGCATTTAAATCCGTACATGGATGTGCCAACTGACTTATGTCTTCCATGTTCCCACACGAGTATAAGACACCTCCTTCAGCGTCTCGGTCACATGCAAGCTATAAGCAGTCAGAACATTCTCTCAACAATAGCGGAGCGCCTGGCCTAGTGGATACATATAGGGTGTTCGCTTTTGACGCAGGATGTCGCGGGTTCAACTCCCGCGGGCCCACATGTCCGATCACTTGTTTTCCGAGCCAAAAGACCAGGAAACCCGCACCTAGTTTGCTCTGAGGGTGAAAAATTGGTATCAGGGTGGCGGTGGGTGACTGCACTGTCACTGAATGTTGACGGCGGCGTCCGCCTTGTCAAACCGGCAAAACTTTACACGTGCACGCAAAACACATCACGCATTGAGGTATGGTTTTGTGCGCAGGGAAGAAGGGCTCATTAAAGAAGCACGACTCTCTCAACAGATATGGTACGAAGCTGTATACAAAAAATATTAAAAGTCAACTAGCGATCTAATTGTTGAACACATCTCTGTTTTTTTTTTCAAGTGCAATAACTTGTCCATCATAGAATAATCCATTTCGCTGTGAATGAGTGCGGAAGGTACCACAAAACTGTTTGCACATTGTTGCTTTTGTGCCTAGTTACCAGATCATATCTATTTTTTTTTTCAAAAGAACTTGTCAATTAATTAACTATTGGTGTACTGAAAATGTGTTTAGCCAAATAGCCGTAAACACTCAGAGTATTATTTTGTACTTTAACGTGAATAAATAGTTGTAGAGATGAGACCCCGGGGTAGGGGGGCTTTCTATTGCAGCAAATAGTTTTCTTTAAGAGTAAACCCTATTTTGGAAGAACTTCTTGATCCAAGGGAACAAGCAGAAAGTCACGAAATATTATTCCCTTTGTAGATATGGTGGGAAGACACACACCCTCAGTGGTTCACAGCTAGCAGTCTGTGCGACCTTTACCTGAGAAAACAGCAGAGGACCTGTTAATTTGTACTTGCGCATGGTCTAATCAAAGTGATACCTGTTCGCAATACTGAAGTGTAGTAAAAAAAAAGAAAGCGAAGATGTGTCAGTTTTACAGAAACATAGGTTGATCAATCTGGATTTTGGCACATGTCCTGGTAGCTCCATCGTCAAATTAAGGTCGATACAACTTATGATGTTGTACTGCTATATAGGGGTTCTCTATTGAGATGGCTCAACAATATATACACTGTTTTTTTCCAGGCTCTTCATGCTAATCCTATGGCTTCCGCCTTGTATCTACGACCGCCTATACAACGCCAAGCCAGGAGAGTGCATATGGGAACCATCTCTCAACAAAGGATTTGTTGTCGTGGTTGCGACTGTTGGTCACCATGGTTCCTGTTTCGTCATGCTATTCTGTTATATGAAGGTCTTTTTATTCATGCAAAAGCGTCGACGCGTGATAGCTTCTGATGATGATATGAAAATTAATAAGTTAAATGTCTCTGTTATTAGTAACGGGGATGAAAGGACTACATCATTCTGTGATCAAAATAAACGTACTGGTTCAAAAAACATGTCTACGTTTCTTGCCAACGAAGTTTCTCATATCACAGCCTCAAATACAGAACAGTGTTTCTACCAGAATACTATCAACCTGCATTCCAGTCATGATGTTCTAGAAATTCCATCCTCAAATACAGATTTGGACTATAGGTACAATACCGTATCAAGAATAAAAGCAGACAAACTGCGGCGCCAAAAACGTGACCGATCCATTTTTGTGACCTTGACATACGTAGTCATTGGTTACGCTGTTTGTTGGATTCCCTTTCATATTGTCTTTGATATAAGTTCTGTGTGCCCGACATGTGTTCCCCGAGGAGTGTATGCTGCTACATTTTGGATGACTTATATTAATTCCACAGTTAATCCATTTTTGTATAATTTCAGCACCCCAGAGTTCAAACGGACATTTCAGAGGCTGCTTTGTAGAAGAGAAGTATTTTAGTTTAAGTCTCACAGAGCTGTAACGCAAGAAAATGGTTCTTATAGCAAGTCTGAATAGCGATGACTCAGATCTGCCTGCGCAGCTACAGACTAAAGGTCTCTTACTTTATAGAATCTTCAGGATCCATAGAATGTATAATGGGAATGCAGAGCTAAGCTCTGAATGATTTATGCTTAAATGATTTAATGATTTCGTGACTTCAAATCGTATTTTCGAGAGAAAAGCGCTAAATTATACTTTTAGGATCAACGCAATATCCAAGAGTCAGTCATGATGCCAGTTACATAGGCGATTGGGATAAAAAAAATCTGACACCGTATGGAAATCTGTTGTTAATTTGACAGATTGTATGAAATACTTACAGATATAACTTTTGTTAGTATCATTACGTACAAATTTATGTTAAATTCTTATTGCCCCGCTTTAAAGTACTGTATTTGGTCAGTCCGTAATTCTTTAACTCGTAATTCTGTAAGTTTTTTTTGTATCACAGTTTTTGCCAGGAACTATTAGAGCTAAAATTTTGAAACCCGGTATATATATTGACATCGAATTATTCTATCGTGAGAATGAGAATTGAGCTCATTGATCCTATTCTTCCCTTTATTATCTATTTTTTCTGTCTTTTCAAGGTAAATGTGTGTCACAGTTTCTCAGGAACTGAGCAAAGTAGACTCTTTATAAATGGTACACATACGCACGTAGACGAGTGATTGTATCGCGGACATCGCTATTTTTCTTCTACTTTTTATCAATTTTTCTTTCTTTCCCCAGTGCAGATTAACATTTAAAATATGTGTCAAAGTTTTCTTAGAAGCTATAGAAGCTAGAATGTTAAAACTTGTAATACATGTTCACGAATGATGAGCATTTGTATCGTGGAATTGATAATTGGGTTCATTGCTCTTTTTTTCCTTTGTTTATCTTTCACTTACTTGTCAATTTTTATGTCTGTTCATGATAAAACTGTATCGCAGTTTTCTCAGGAATTGTGCAAGCTATTTAAAATCTTCAGACTTGCTTTTTCTCTTGAGTAAAGTGGAACACAAATTTACCTCGAATAAAACACTGATTCTCAAGAAAGTGTAACTTTTGGGTGGTTAAAAAATCGAAAAAGTAAACAAGTCATATAGAGATCACTCACAGTCATTTCACAACTTTGGAATCTCACGAAGCTAAATCTAAAGTATTGCACAGTAAATATCAGGTGAATTCAGGTAACGACAGACAACGTGAAGGCACTACAACTTCTCTTGAGTATTCTACGAGTCGTATGTACCAATAGACTTGAAGCAATTGCCAGAAGTATAAGGGTATAGAACATCGTTGAGGCAAGTGATCTTGTTTAAGACGAAGTTGAGCTATAGAAATCTTCACTCTGTTGTTTCTGAAAAAGCAAAATGCTCTTCTTCTACCAAAAAGAAGCAATACGATCTCATTGTACTTAACTAACATGAAAGAAAACTATTCCTGCAAAACACATAAAGTAAAAGATTTGAAATCCTCAAGGAAAATTCCTGTTTTAAACTTTAAAACTTTAGCCTGTCTGTATAAAACGCATATGCTTTATAGAGCATCTAGAATGGTTACACTGCTATTCATGTCTTCTGTACTGTCCCGTAAAATACACGATCTTAAAACATGACAGTGAATTGTTTGTGTTTAGATACAAATATTAACATAAATGCTAAATGCGGTATTGTTACATGAACAAGTTCTATGTTTAACCACAGAAAAGTGTTTGCGTTACAATTTGCCAGCCTGTTTGCTTTTTTATATCAGTAGTACTGCTTTGTATTTCAAGTTCTTTATCTCAGAAAAACTTGAAATCTCAATAGTTGTAATATGAGACTTTCCGACAAGAATAGTTCAAAATACATGCATCTAAAAGTCAAGTATCTTTGAATTGTGTATACTATGTTGTTATATGACAAAATATCACCATAAAATCATCTTGTGAAACTTGTTTTAAATTTGTATTTTACGGGACATTAATGTTGTATTTGATCGCACGATTTCTCAAGTCTTCCCACTAGGAAAATATCCAATTTGTGATGACAATAACACGTATATAACACCCACAGATAACTAAACCGCAGAAGAACATCATTTCCAGCGCCATATAAATTGCGAATTAGGCAATTTATTTTTGCAGACTTGAAATTTGACCAAATTTTCCAAGAAAACAAAATAAAATTACAGATTAAGAGAGCAGATTACTCGGTCTAGGGAAGAGAATAAAGACACATATATTATAATTAATTTAAAATATAATTTCTAATCCTCAGGTTTGTCAGAACGATTTTTCTTTAAAGAGCTGCTGTTCAATGTAACTGTATTTTACGGGACACATTTCTGTATTTAATTTATACGGGACTGCTCTAACGTCGATTTATTGCCTAAAAATAGACCACAGTGCATCAGTGTTTCATTTTAATTGCCCATTACAATCAGTGGAAAATATTTAGCGCATATATGGACATATCAAATTGAGTTAAAGAAGTAGGTAAATACTAAACGAATATTTTGTTGAATCATGAAATCATAATATGAAAAATTCAAAGACTGAAATTTTCTTCCATGTTTTCAATCTTTTGCAGCTTCTGATTGGCAGACCTTGTGTGCATTTTAAAATGAATAAGACAGTGTGCCCTTTTTACGAGTGTATCAGCTTCTTGCTGGGTCCATTCCTGTACTACTCAGAATTACTGTCCCGTATAATACGTCCCGTAAAATAATTTTATGAAACGTGAAACTTATTTTCTACGAAGCATATTCGTTAAGTGTTATGATAGTTGTCCAATGACCAGTAGGGGTTGTCTCCATTCCACGGCAGGCAATAGGTTTCTTTCTTGTTTATATACTGGGTGACTTTGGCTTGACTCGTAAAATACACATGAAAAATTACGTTTTTTTCAGAATACTAAGGACGCGTCAAAACAAATTTGAATTTAGTAGATAGTAAAAATAATATTTATGGCATGTCAGGGTGACTGATTATGGCCTCCTCGGTGAAAAAACAAACCTTGTTAGCCTCATCCGAAACTTATGAATGCTTTGTAATGCTTGGACTCGTAGAATACATATAACTCAGTGACAAGAAACGATCATGAGTTAAACAAAGCATTGTGTTCCAAAGTATACCCATTAACCACTAGTCGAAAGAGCTCGATAAAAGCAACCTTTCTAAGTCAAGACTATTTGCTTCACGCCGAAAGTCTTCAAAAGAATTGAATGCAAATTTTGACATCTTTAATTATGACACGCAAAAAATAGGGGGGTCCCTCGGTATTAGGTATGACCATGTGAGTATTTCCGTGTATTTGAATCAATATTGTAACTTAAATGTTTTAAGTAGTGGTTGAAACTTCAGAGCATGCACTTATTTGATTTAAGAGACAACTCAAAACAAAATTATTCATGCGTTTAAAGCCATGACACCATTCGTTACACTTTCTTGAGAATCAGTGAAAAACAAACAAACAAACAAACAAAAATAAAAGTTGAAAGAAACAGAAAAAGGAAACAGAAAATGGACAAATAAAGGGAAGTTTTCTCAGGAACTGTGCAGGCTAGAATCTTCAGGCTTGGTATATTTATATATTGTAAGATTGTATTGTGGGATTGTGACTCAGGCTCATTGCTCTATTTTTCTTCTTTTTTTTAAATCCATTTTTCTTTCTTTCCCTATTTTGCAAATCAATATTGAAAATTTGTGTTAAAGTTTTTTCAGTAACTATTAAAGTTTCAGTAACTCTTTAAACTTGGTAAACATACGGACAATGAGTTGTTGTGGCGTGGATTGAGAAACGGGCTCATTGCTTATAATCTTCCCTTTATTTATTCATTTCTCTGTCTTTTTTCAATGTAAATTTGTGTCACAGTTTTCTCAGAAACTAAGCAGCCTGACAGGCTAGAATCATAAACATGGTATACATATGGAGAATGAGTTGTTGTATCGCGGGTTTGAGAATCAAGCTCACTGCTCTTATTGTTATATTTTTCATCCATTTTTCTTTCTTTTCCTTTTTGGAATGTTAACATTGAAAATTAGAATCCTGAAACTTGGTATACATGTGGACGATGAGTTGTTGTATTGTGGGTTGAGAATCCGGCTCATCGCATGTCTTCATACTTTTATTTATAAATCAATTTTTTGTGTCTTTTCTAGAAATTTTGTGCCACAGTTTTCTCAGGAATTTGTTTTGAGCTAGACACTTCATATTTGGTATATATGGAAGCGTCCTAGTGACAGGTTCAAAAAATATTTATCTAAGTCCTACGTAGGACTTATTAACTCCTACGTAAGACTTACTAACCCCTACGTAGGACATATTAATTTGTACGTAGGACTTATCAAGTCCTACGTAGGAGATAGTAAGTCCTACGTAGGACTTACTTACAACTACGTAGGGTCCTACGTAGGACTTACTTACACCTACGTAGGACTTACTAGGCCCTACGTAGGAGATAATAATTCCTACTTAGGACTTACTATCTCCTACGTAGGACTTACTAACTCCTACGTAGGACTTACTAAGTCCTACATAGGACTTTCTAACACGTACGTAGGACTTAGTTACTCCTACGTAGGACTTACTATCTCCTACGTAGGACTTAGTAAGTCCTACGTAGGACTAAGTAAGTCCTACGTAGGAGATAATATAACAGAAAGAAATAGTCATAAGAAAGCCAGAAACTGCTATAGTTTGTACTCAGCAGGCGTATAAGGTTGAAAACGCGTCCTATAAACATGTTTGCAACATAATCACTTTGCATCGACGTCGATATGACGCTGTTTGAACGTTGTCACATCCAGATCTGGCATAGATCTTAGATGGATTTGTAGCTTGTCTTGAGTCACCTACTTTCGGAGAGTTAGTGTAAATGCTGTAGTCCTTTGACAAAATGTAGTTCGTGAACTTGTGTCAATTTTTCCGTGTGTGTGTGTGTGTGTGTGTGTGTGTGTGTGTGCTTCTTTCCCTATTGGTTTTTAGGGCAGAATGTGGGATTTAATTGTATTAATTTCTGATCATTGCCTATCTTTTTTCTTTACTATAATTTATCTGCTTCAAAACCTGTTACTCTAGGACGTGTGGCCAGTCTTCAACAACGTCATAATAACGTTAATAATTTGAGCTGCGACTCGAGAAAACCAACAAAGCGGTTGTGCAAACAGCACAGACTCAGATGCGCCTAGGCATCAACCCAGTCCGATCAGAACCTTCACTAAGCGCATTAAGGATAGCTAAGGGTCTAAGCTATCTCCATGCGGACAGCGAAGTCTCTGGTCAGGCTGAGCGGATGCCCAGGCTGATCTGAGTCTGCATTGGGCGCACAACCACTATGTTGGTTTTCTTGTGTCGCGACCCAATTGTTTATTCATCTCAGGGCTGCTTAATCCGCGGAACAAATATTTACTTGTCACAATATATACTGTCCAGTTAGGCTACTGTGACAGTGACGTCACTGTTTGTTTACTATTTTGGATTATGCCTATTGTTCAAGATGGGGATGTTAAGTTTCTAATCAGCGATACTTAAAACCACTTCAGGCGAATAGCAATTGTGGCCTAGTGGTTAAATAGAGGCACCAGTGTAAAAGTTTTGGTGTGTCAAACAAGATAGCGACGGTTCGATCAATGACATCGTTTTTTTTCTCTCTTTCATTATTATTTTTTTAATTCTTTTTCATTTCTGTGTATGTGTGTTTCAGCACATGGTGGCTAAGGCCCCTACTGCTTTGCTAAAATAAATGTACAAACCAGTTATTTCAGATAAATTAGACAAAACGAACAGATGATCAATGAATAAGATGGGTTGGTCGTGGTCGGGCGATGGGTAACTTTCCGCACCGGGTGTCCTACAAATTTGGTAATAGTAGGACAAGGGCCTACTGTACTTGCAGTAGGTACGGATTGGGGTGGTTTGTTTTTCCTCTCCCCCGTAGCAGATCTCTTTTCTTTCTCATGCTGTCCAAGACGACTCGATATAGACTGAAATGCTGTCTCAAGGAGCCGTTAATATAGCGTGTTTGGAATGAAACATAAAACAGATCAAACTTAAAAGAACATGCAGATAAAAGATTAAAATCTAAGACTGGAGGTATCAAATTATAAAGTTTCATTTTAAATAACAGACAAAAAAAAAATAATGATTTTAAATTTACACGGATTCGAACCTGCAACCCTCTGTCGGAAAAGTCGCCACGTTACCTCTACACTACACCACGTTGACTGACAGAAGACAGTCAATTTAATACCTTGTTAAAGTAACAGACTGAACATTTTACGATGCGCTACGGTTTCACCTATCGGAAAATAACGGTTCAATCTGTTTACATTCTGAGTATCCTAACTGGACAGTAACAATAAAGCTGTTTGTATACACAGTTCCGAGAATAGCCGTTAAGCTCCGCCTGCTTAGTTACTGTTACTACGTCTCACAAGCTTACTCAAAGATGGCGGAAAATCAAATGACAAATGCAAGTGTCTGTTAAATGTTGGTGATCTATGGCGAAGAATCAGCCTCCTCATGGCCTACACAAGGCAGTTTGGTGCATCATGCATTTCCGATGCGTTCTGTTCTTGCAAATCAGGGTAAATTTATTAAAACGGGTGTAAGTTTGTTTTCTTTAAACAGTTATACATCCCTTCATTAACTGAAAGGTAAAATCACGGACTTATGTTGGTATTGACCACGTGCGATTTGTTTGTGAGACTATGTCACGTGCTAAGGTGTCCTTGCATTGGCCAGGTATACGATATCATGTGATTTTGAGTGACTTTCTGGGTGTGGCTCGGAACTGTGTATTGATACAAATCTGGATAAATTTACGCTGTTACATGAAAGCGATTTGATCAAGTATTTCTTAATCTATTCATCAGGCATCGGTAATCTCGCTATTGACAAGATGCTTTATGATGATTAGAAAATGTAGCTTTTTTATTCTCCATTGATAGAAAATAAGACTGTTGCAATATGTAACAATGTAAGAGAGAGAGATAATTTTATTAACGTCTCACCAATTTTACATGTACATAAACACAGTTAAAAAAATCGATATAAGATGTAAAATTGCGACGCAATATTGAGCTATGAGAGACGATCGCTCTAAAATGTGTCTGTTCTTGTGTCCTGCACCAGCACTACATCCCCTAAATACCCCACACTGAGCCAAGGAAGACGGTTATCCAACCAGCAAGTCTACGCTTCCAGACTCAGCCTGGAGTATTAAATGCAGTACTGGGACAAAACAGCAATTAGTATGATAAAAAAGCGACATGCATTATCTATGAGCCATTATCACTCTAAAACGTACCATAAATCAGTGCTCTGCATGCGCTACCTTCCCTCGATACCCCATGCCGAGTCCGGATAACCGGGAACACGCGGTGGAACCAATGTTCACACAGCATGTTGCCGGATCCGGACACGGCATGGGATATCAAATGCAGCACAGAGACCAGAGCAACAGATAAAATTAAATTGCAATTTTAATCTGCACTAAAAGAGATAATCGTGTCCGTTGAAATGTATACTGTCCCAGTGGTAAATCCTCCCCGATACCCCACGCTGAGTCCATGATAACAGGGAACATGTGGCGGAGCCAATGTCCAAACAGCATGGACCCGATCATGGACTCAGCATTGGGTATCAACCGCACAACCGGGGCAAAATAGCAGTTAGTATTGTAAAGAAGAGACAGCTTTTTACATTTAAATGGACACTTATAAAAATATGGTACACAATATACATATTTACATCAACTGTACAGCAGACTACGCCTTTTGTTTAAAATCAAATAACAGGTGGCACTAATCTTGACTATGGAAGGATTAGCTAAAATAAAAGATACTTTTTCAATATCATTTAAGTTCTGAAAACCATTTAGTATAAGCTCAGCTTCAATAAACAGCTCATTTCGGAACTCAGTGTACAGCGGACAATGTAATAAAACATGGATTTCATCCTCAACAGCATTCCTACAGCTAAAGCATTTTCTTTCACTAACTTCTAAGCCATTATAGCGGCCAGTTTCAAGTGCAATCGGGGCGGTTCCACTTCTAAATTTAGCCAAAGCCCCTCTATGAGACCTATTAAATATCCTTGTACAATATTCTTCAACTACAAAATCCTGCTTAAAGGTTCTGTATAATCGAAGTTTATTCCCTCCAACTCCCGAACGTGAACTATTGCGATTTACATCAACTGCCCACTGATTAATATATTCTTGCGTAATGAAAGGCAAAACGTTATTTAAAATATTGGTCTTATTGATGGTTTGATTTATGTTATTATAAATGTGAAAATTGGACTCTGTCAATTTCTGACCTACCCTGAAATTCCAGTTTTTACATCTGGTACTTACTTTTGAATTTGACCAGCAGAATATTTTCCTGTTCAGCCTTGTTGCGTCCATATTTATACAGCGACACCAGAATGATAACACAGACTTCCAACACTTTGTGATCATGGGCGTCCATCCTATATCTCCATTAACTGCTGCGTTAGGTGTATACCTTCCTACATTTAGAAAATATCTCGCAGCTCTATGTTGTACAGCATTAATGCAGCTATAGGACTGGGTGCCCCAGATCGCAGCACCATACGATATAACCGGGCAAACAACTGACTCATAAAGCTTTGTAAAAGGACCATACTGAATACCACCAAATGCTTTTGATTTAGCTATTAAAAGTCCAAGTGCGCGATTTGCAGACTGTGCGACGTGTTTAGCAGTTATTGCGAAATCTAGATGTTCTGATAAGACTATCCCCAAATATTTATACTGCACTGTATACGAAATGTTCTCATCGTTTACCGTAAATATGGCATCTGATTGCGGCATTGAGGGATTACGAAAATGCACAACATTGGATTTAGCTGAGTTGACTGAGATTAGATTACTTTTGCACCAACTTCCTAATATATCCAGCATCGACTGCAGATTTGCTTCTGTTTCAGCAATAAGAACCACATCATCAGCATACAGTAAAACAGAGACTGTATCGTCACCAATTTTAACACCTTTACCCAGTGCGTCAATTTTTAATGCCAAATCATTTATATATAAATTATAAAGTAATGGCGACAAGCAACATCCTTGCTTTAGTCCACAGTTTACAGTAAACCAATCGGTTGTAAGTCCGTTTAGTTTAACCGAAGACTGAACATTGTTATACAAAGCCTTAATTGCATCTAATAATAGCCCGTTAAAACCGAGTTTTTCAAGTTTCGTCCAAAGAATATCTCTGTTAACTGAGTCATATGCCTTTTTAAAGTCTATGAAGGCGCAGAAGGTGGACTTTTTCATTTTTTTCCTTGTTTCAACTATATTTGTCAAAGAACTTATATGGTCAATTGTGCTTCGACCTTTTCTGAATCCATTCTGGCCTTCAAATATTATATTATTGTAATCTGACCACATACTAACTCGATTATTTAACAAGGTACAATACACTTTGTAGACTACAGGTGAAATTACAATGCCCCTGTAAGAAAGCGGATCGCGGGCTTCACTTGTAGTACATTTCGGTATAGGACAAATGAGAGACTTCCCCCAGATATTTGGAACTTTGCCAGAACGATAACACGTATTGAACAGTTTATGTAAGAAAGAAATAATGCTGTCGTTTTTTAATACCTCGCCTGGTATATCGTCAACACCAATTGCACGATTATGTTTAATACTATAAACAGCTTTACGAACTTCGGAAACGGTAAAATTATTCGCAAATAAACCCGATTCATCAACAGTGTTATCAACATTTAGCATGACATCAACATTCTGCAAATTAATTTGCTGATTATGCGTTGGGTTTAGTAGTGCAGAAAATTCAGTTTTCCATTTATTAAGAACAGCATTACTGTCTGTGTTAATTTCACCATTATCATTTACAATTTCCATCGGAATTTCTCTCTTTCTATTATCTCTTACCCCTGCTCTACCTATTGTCTTCCAAAAATCGTTTGGATTATTTTCAGCATTACTTATCATTTCATTCTGCATTTCAAACCAGTAATTTCTCTTTCTTCTCTGTACCTGCTTATCAAACATTTTACGCTTTTGAACAAAGATATGCTTTAAATTATGCTTTTGGCTGTTTCTACATTTTAAATATGCTTTTTCTGCATGACACATATCATTCCATAACACCTGTAAATTGTCGTTCCACCAAGGTTTTCGAATACGCCTGCGTTTATTACTAACACCGTATTTGACGATAATTTCTCGCTTTGGCAATTTTAATGACATTTCATTTTGAACAACAGAGCAAAAATCACCGTATATTTCATCTACATCTCGTTGGCTTTGAATATTAGTTACCAAATTATCAAGAGTTTGAAAAAGTGAATTTGAATGTTCATCATTACAAAAAGTTGGTGGAATGTCAGTTAAATTATACCTATTATATATTTTCTCAATAGTACTGGTTGCGATATTAGACCTAAATTCTAACCCAGGACATTTTAAATTCCAGCAACATGTTATGACAGAATGGTCTGGTACAATTCTAGACTCTACTCTGTTTAAAGAATGCCCATACACTTGTGCTGGCCTAATTACTTTAAAACCCTCAAACTGTTCAATATGCTCATACGGAACAATAAAATAGTCAACGACAGAGCTTCCTCGAGTAGACACAAATGTAAAGTCATTATCATCAGTACTTTCACACTGTCTACCATTCAAAATGCAGCAGTTACTATCAATCAGAAAATTACATAAAAATTCACCATACATATTTTTTGAGTAATCAATTACATTTCGATCCTGAATTACATCTACACCCTCTATGAAGTCAGCCATGTCACCAATTCGGCTATTAAAATCTCCGCATAAAATAAACTTCCCCAAATGCTGGTATTCATATATGTTTGTCAAGAGCTGATCATAGAACTCCTGAGCGCTAACATACCGTGATGAACCATGTAATTGTAATTGTGACTTCAGTTTATCAGATACTTAAAAGCGTTATCCAAAAAATAGTTAAAGTTGTATTAAAATGGAGATAACCATAATACAGTTTTCCCGTAATTGAGATGCAGATTAATAAATAATACGTTTCGAATATATGAATTTTGTTGTATAAATAACATTATTTGAAGCAGGCAGTAATATGAGCACAGATACACATAAAATACAAGTTAAATATCTCTTACGTATGAAACAGCTAAGTCCTACGTAGGAGATAGTAAGTCCTACGTAGGAGTTACTAAGTCCTACGTAGGACTTATTATCTCATACGTAGGAGTTAGTAAGTCCTACGTAGGAGTTACTAAGTCCTACGTAGGACTTATTATCTCATACGTAGGAGTTGGTAAGTCCTACGTAGGAGTTACTAAGTCCTACGTAGGACTTCCTATCTCCTATGTATGAGATAAATATTTTTTTAACCTGTCACTAGGATGCTTCCATAGGTATACAGATAAACAATGAGTTTGTTGTATCGTGGGATTGTCAAGCAGGATTTTTGCTTTCATTAATTTCTAATCTATCCAGCTTTTACTTGTCATATTTCGAATGTTGAAAAGTTGTGTCACAGCTTTCTATTGCTCTTTTTACACGAGAGGGCCTTACTAAAGCAGCGTAGCGGGGATAGAATGAAACTTTGACAGCTCTAGTTTTTTTATTGAATCAAGGTGGTGATAACCATTGGCTTGTAGCGAATTCAAGATTATCACATGACGTCGCTATCAGTAATTCAATGGATAACGTCAAGTCATAAGAATAGTATGACCACACTTGTGATAACATTTTGGCGCGTACACGTAATGTCATTGACAACGTCCGTGTCAACAATGCGTTTTCTTACTGAAATTATGAATTAGGCAAACAAAATTCCGTTTTAAAGGTCATATGATAAACAGAATCTTACACTCTTGGTCATTTCATATGAAATTTATGAAACTCGCCGAAGGCCCGTTTCATATGAAATGACCACTCTTGTAAGATCCTCTATATCTGTTCAATTTGCTGACAATACGAGGGTCATCCAAAAGGTCATGCAAACGATTGAGTCTCAGGCAAATGATATTTAATAGCGCATCAAACGGTCCACATTCCTCCGTTGAATCTTTCCGTCTTTCTAGTCAACAACTCTTAGTGGCATTATAATTTCTCAAACGCTGTTGCTAGGCAACGGAAGAATACTAGCGTTAGGGATGCGGCGGCGGCGTCTGGTTGTCTGTTTAAGAGCCCAAGGCCTGGTTCAAAACACTTGTACATATCTGAATTTTGCTGGGAGACGTGAAAAATATTACTGAAGAAAGTATACAAGGGGCGTTCGGAAAGTTTTGCAAATGACGTATCCATACAGACAGAACTTCTAATTGCAAAAACACATACAGCTATGATATGCGTTGAGAAGTCTGCAAACACGGTGCATTTTTTTTCAAACGGACGCATTTTTTAACATGGTGCATTTTTTTCAAACGGACGCATTTTTTAACTTCTTTGAAAGAGGTATACCCTAAAGATACTGCAGAAATTTACTTTAGTAGACCGTAATTTATATATCAGCAGGCTTTGATTTTTTTATCTTTGTTAGTTAAAGACAACGCCCAGGCAACATTGTCCTGTAAATATCCCGTAAATTATTTTTAATGTAGGTTCTATACTGGCCCGGGAATATGGATTATCCGTACTTTACGTAGTAGCATTTTCTCCATTTCCACTAAAATTTAATGATTTTGTAATGAAAACAAGTGTATTGGCATTCAAAATCTTGCCAGAGCATTTACATGGGTCAACGAAAACCTATCAATAAATTCAAATTAATGCCAAAAATGAAGCCTCTACAAGCTTTCAAATATGACGTTAATTAACGTAAAGGACCTGGTATGATAAGGCCCATATTTGGCCCCCAAAAAACTCATTTTTCAAAAGTTCTATTTCGATAACTAAAATGCATTCATAGGAAATTTCTTACCTAAAATTTAACAGCAAATACAAAATCATTCAGTTCTCGCGTAAAATATTTGTGTTTTTAATCTTGAACATACCCATACCCCCAGCGGATTCTGGCGAAATTAGTGAATTTGATAGCCTTTGCGGCTTTCAAAATATATGAGCCCGGCCTCCAGCACATTTGATATTTTATATGAAGACATAATTTTGATATATTTGGTTTAAACATATTTATTTCCAACTTTTTCAATACATATAAACATTGATACAATACAAATAATGGGATTGGAACGAAAGCACAAGTACTTATAAAGTTCATCTTGATATATTTACATGCCATGAAAATATTAAATGTGCTGGAGTCCGGGCTCTATGTTTATTTTTAACTTTTTGTTTCCAAACTGGCAGCGTTTGGAACATTTTCCCCTTTTTCTTACACAAAAAATGCCCATATCTCCGCTCATAGACAAAATAAACATATGTTGTGGGTATTCGTTTTCTTTGTTAGAACACAAGGAATAATTTGGTACACATTTCATTTTGATCTGTTGGAATTTTTTGGTTAGCGTCTCTGGACTTGCAAACTTGAGTGGGTGGGGTACCTTGACAGGCCTTGTGCAGTGCACAGGTAATTAGCCGTGGTACTCAACGTATAAGCATTTCATCAAAAGCCTATTATCTATTATCTATTATCAAGAGCTTTCAAAAGCTATTGTAAATGACATTTCTTTAAAGGAAAAATTATTAAACTCAGTTTTTCTTGCAGTTTTCCTTCATATTATTGAACCAACATAGACATGTCAGAAATCATGTTATTCTGAGAATTAACAAAAGTGAAACATATTATTTCTGTTTGTTCCCATACGCACAAATGATAAGCGATAGAAACCATGCAATTTTAAGAGAATTTGAATGGGGGCCAAAAATGGCCCTTATCATACCAGGTCCTTTCAATAACGTCATAAGACCTGCGCCATGCTTTGCAAGGAAAAAAATCGATAACATTTGCCACCCTTCTAACTATTGTAAGGATACTGTAGGCAACGATGGACAAGCAAATGAAAAAGATTAATTTTGTATTTACAAGGATATTTGACTTGAATGCCAAAGTCTGAAAAGATTTTACACATAAAATTAGCCCAGTGGTATGACTAGGACCTATTAAAATGCGTTGTAACTCAATAAGGAAAAGTGTCTTTGTATAATGTTTGTTATCATTGTAAAAACAAAATGCGGTGCTTTCAGTACATGCATAGCAGTTGTACCCAGCGTGCCCCTATACAAAGCCAAGGGGCCATTTGCAAAACTTTTCGAACGCCCCTCGTACAGTACCAAATTTAAGATACTGATGTCAATTAAGATATTATTATTGTTCCAAGTAAAACCACCATGTTTTTCGAGGAACTACAATATCATTTTAAATGAGTGCTACAGAAATATGCGTAACAGCAGATGAAGTAAACTCACATGAATTTGTTGTCAAACAATACTCGCGAGATGCTGAAATGTAGATATTTCAAAAAAAAATATAAATGATGAGCCTCGTTAATTAACCGAACCATTTGCAGCCTTCGAAAACAAGCAGCAAATGTTCAAAACTAGAAAGGACCTCTGACAGTATCAATGCATATTTGCCCATTTTTCGAAAAATTACTGCACCTTCCTCGGGCAGCAAAAGTTGAAATATTTGGCATTAATATGTAGCCTTGTGTACTATAAAGACAGTTTAACAGTGATTTTGAAAAATTATCATGCCTCTAGACTAACATAGACCAATTTTATCAAGAGGGGTATGTGAATTTTTCAGTCTCTGAAAATAAGTCCATTTATTTGGTTTTCTAAGATATCAAAATCTTAATTGATAACTATGCTAAAACTGACGTACACACTACTGTTACTGATATTATGCAATATTTTTTCAGTACTAAGGACTTTAGCCTATTTTTAGATATAAAGGGTGTAAGTACCCCACCCACTTTTTCAGTTTTTCAGCTGTAGACTATCTTTTCCCCCCGTGCCTCAGCAAGCCACTCACATATAATGTGTATTATGATAGTACACACATACGTGCAAAGTGGCTAGCTGAGGCACGGGGGGAAAAGTATCTTTAAAAAACTTTTCCTGTTTCCATTACGTTTAATTACAAAATTTGGCTTTTTCCACCAAAAATTGAAGTCTATGTGCAAAGTAATCAGAAATTAAATTCATGGTCAGTTAGGGGAAGTTGAGAGCAACAAATTTCAAGAAAAATTCTTTGGCATATCAAAAATTTAATTTTGACTATTTTTATAGGCAAATTAACATTACAACCGTCAGAGGTTCTTTGTTGATCTTCCGTAATATTCTTCTGTTGCCTAACGACCGCATGTGTTTGGTAATGTGAAATAATAACTGTCACTTGTTTGTGTCGTTAAATATAAGACAGTCATTTAAGAACATGAATTCTTATAACCTGAAAGAGTTATAAACAGATATACAGGAATTTCCGTCCCCTCAACTCTTGTAAAAGATGTCGTGTTTGTGCAATTTTACCACCGGGATCGCCTACACCTTTGAATTCAAGCCCCTCCGGTTTCTGAGAAGGGTATGCCACATGCCTGATTTGTAGCACATATATGCGTATTATACGTGAACTGCTTATGGTATAATTTGATTATCCTAGCTCAAGTAATAAAGGAGTTATGACAATGTTTGCAAAACTTCTTGGATGACCTTGTAAAACAAGTAAGAAAGTACACTATAAAAAGGGATTATACACAATAATCCCTTTTTTGTAGGGGAAATCGGCATTTTCGGTACCATAAAATAAGCTTTGAACGAAGGTATTTTTCTCATTATCTCTTTCATGTTTGATAAAAACATAAAAAAAGTCAGTGGTATAAAACAAGATTACTAAAAAAAATGCTGGAATATTCCAACAATTTGAAACCTTGAAAGCAGCTAGAATGTTGGGCAAATAAGTGAATCGAAAGCCAAATCGTTGGTATATTAGCAGTATTCTGAGCAGGTTGTCCTGTTGAATGCTGGAATATTCCATTGATTTTCCCATCAAATTCAAGCTGAATGAAATAATTATACAAAAACAACCTGTCAATACAATTTATTCATTCATCATTTATAAACTGTTTGACTAATAGAAACTTACCCTGTATATAGAATACTTGTCTCAGGAAATATAGCATCGTAAATTGCAGGAATATTCCCATGATTTCAAATATTTTCATTTGAATGTTTATGAGTAAAAATAGTTGGGTTAAAACTTTAAATTCTGCAATCCTTCTCAGTACATGAGTGGGACTAAATCATAGGAATATTCCTGCAATTTCAAACTCCTTGTGAAAAGCAGAACGTTCCAGTTAAACAAAGCCAAACAAATTTTATGAATATATACTTAAGGGGCAAAATTATTAGTAATTTCTATCATTCTCTAAAATTGCTGGAATATTCCAATGATTTCAATTATCTCTCAAATCATCAGACATAAACACTGATTTCTGAACTTAAATCTAACAGTTAGACGGCACTAAATCCTTGGAATATTCCTACAATTTCACATGAGTTGCCATTATTTGAAAGTTCAGGTAAAGTAATATGGGTCAGCTAAATTAAATGAGCATATTTAAAGACTGAAGCAAACAAATGGTAGTTTTTCTGAATGTTAAAATTGCAGGAATATTCCAATGATTTCAGTTTATGATCAGACTGATGATAGGAACAACGGAAATATATGATCCAAACCTACTGAGCTTAAAGTGCTTAAATTCTAGGAATATTCCAGTGATTTCATACTCAGAATTTGAAAAGTTTAGTCAATCAAAGTTTAAACATACTCAAATATAATTTGTGCCACTTTAAAATTGCAGGAATATTCCAACAATTTCAGTTTATTATCAGACTGTATGATAGAGATATATGATCTTAACCTAATATTTAGAAGGTGCTTAAATCCTAGGAATATTCCAGCAATTTCAAACTCGGAATTGTTGAAAAGTTTAATCAGTCCCAGTTCAAACAAAATCAAATAGAATTTGTGCCACTTAAAAATTGCAGGAATATTCCAACAATTTCAGTTCATTGTCCGACTATGATAGAGATATATTATCTAAACTTAATATTTAGAAGGTGCTTAAATCCTAGGAATATTCCAGCAATTTCAAATTCGAAATTTTTGAAAAGTTTTATCAATCCCAGTTCAAAAAATATCAAAGAATTTGTGCCACTTTAAAATTGCAGGAATATTCCAACAATTTCACTTTATTGTCCGAGTATGATAGAGATATATGATCTTAACCTAATATTTAGAAGGTGCTTAAATCCTAGGAATATTCCAGCAATTTCAAACTTGAAATTGTTGACAAGTTTAATCAGTCCAAGTTCAAACAAAATCAAATAGAATTTGTGCCACTTTAAAATTGCAGGAATATTCCCACAATTTCAGTTCATTGTCAGACTATGATAGAGATATATGATCTTAACCTAATATTTAGAAGGTGCTTAAATCCTAGGAATATTCCAGCAATTTCAAACTCGGAATTGTTGAAAAGTTTAATCAGTCCCAGTTCAAACAAAATCTAATAGAATTTGTGCCACTTAAAAATTGCAGGAATATTCCAACAATTTCAGTTCATTGTCCGACTATGATAGAGATATATGATCTAAACTTAATATTTAGAAGGTGCTTAAATCCTAGGAATATTCCAGCAATTTCAAATTCGAAATTTTTGAAAAGTTTTATCAATCCCAGTTCAAACAATATCAAATAGAATTTGTGCCATTTTAAAATTGCAGGAATATTTCAACAAATTCAGTTTATTATCAGACTATGATAGAAATATATGATCTTAACCTAATATTTAGAAGGTGCTTAAATCCTAGGAATATTCCAGCACTTTCAAACTCGGAACTGTTGAAAAGTTTAATCAGTCTAAGTTCAAACAAAATCAATGATTTCTTTTTTTTTTTTTGCCAGTTGGAAAAAAATAGCAGGAATATTCTAACAATTTCAGATTATCATTTTATCAGTCTATATGATAGACAAATATGATCTTAACCTATTATCTAGAAGGCGCATAAAACCTAGGAATATTCCAGCAATTTCAAACTCGGAATTGTTGAAAAGTTTAATCAGAACTAATTCAAACAAAATCAATGATAACTTTAGACACTTTAAAATTGCTGGAATATTCCAACAATTTCGGTAAATTATCAGACTGTTTGATAGTGATACATGTATATTATCTAAACATAATACTTAAAAGGTGCTTAAATCCTAGGAATATTCCATCAATTTTAGACTCTGAATTGTTAAAAAGTTCAATCAGTCCAAATTTTAACAAATTTCATGATATTTTGTACCACTTCAATTCATTTGCAGGAATATTCTAACAAATTCAGTTTATTATCAGACAGTTTGATAGTAATACATGATCTAAACCAAATACTATGAAGGTGCTTAAATCCTAGGAATATTCCTGCAATTTCATACTCGGAATTATTGAAAATTCTAACACAGTGCGCCTATAGAAGCAAAGGAAAGTTACCGTGTTTTATTCTGCAACAATTCACTGTCTCGAGGTGCGTGAATCTACTTGCATTACTGCCGTAATTTTGTGACGTTTCGAGACGTTAGACGGTAAAAAGTCTCTTTTTCATTTTAAAATCGCCATAATAACGTACATTTACGTTAGATACAGTTAAGAATATTGGCGGGAGCATGAACGCGCTGGCATGAAGGTTGGGAGAGTTTGAATGTAAAGAATAATTTTTCAGCGTTTTTGAGCGTTAGAATCGAAATAGTTCAGCTCTAGCATTGAATTGTTGAGTAATAATTCACTCTTTGTCGGTCAGTTGTAAGTAGATATATCACTCGCGCTCCGCGCTCGTGATATGATCTACTTTACAACTGACCTCCAAACAGTGAATTATTACTCAACAATTCACTGCTAGGGCTGATCTATTTCTTAAGTTTAATGAGTCCAAGGTTAAACAAAATCAATGATAATTTGTGCCACTCAAAAATTTCTGGAACATTCCAATAATTTCAGATTATTATCAGACTGTATGGTAGAAACATTGATATTTATCTAAACTTAATTTATAGAAGGTACTAAAATCCTAGGAATATTCCTGCAATTTCAAACTCAGTGTAATTGTTGAAGGTCAGGGTATTATGACATATATGAAAAACATTCGAAAAGCAAAATTAATATACACTTGAACCATTCTTTAATTGCTGGAATAATCCAATGATTTTAATCCTTTTAGAAGCGAAGTTTTTATTCATGTACATAAATCTAAAAATGTGAAGGCATTTAAATGCTACCTTAATTCAATGTATGCATACAAGAACAAGATAAATGAATTTTAATTTGTGTCTTAATTTTAATTAGTCTTCCCAAGACTTAGCATATGCCGTTTTCTTGTTTCTCACAATTATTCAGACTCCCAAAATGCCTTGCTTATAAGAAAAGATAAAAAAGTTGTCTTATTTGCTGCGCAAAAATAAAAAGAAAAATAATAAAAAAAATAATAATAATAATCGAGATGGCCATGAGGTCCCGAATAGCTCCGCTGAGGAAAACGGTCACAGATCAAACTAGTGTCATCATTTGAACAATGTTAATATATGACACTCGATTGCTGCATATCAGTTTCAATGTCATTAGCCATTTTTAAGGGTTTTTTCTCATATATGCGCACGACGGACATCTTGAACATGTGGCTAGAACCGTTCATGTAAACCGTCATATCCTTGTTGTATGGAAGCTCCATACGACATTTTTCTTCAATCAGCTAAGTCGCGTCGCTTCATTTGGGGGTGACGGAGCTGTTGAAATATGCCGAGTATCCGTGGTCATCTGCCCTTGAATGCCCTTGACCTCTGGTACTCAGGAATCTTCAATTTACATGACTGAATATAAAAAATGCTTCAAAGGCATATTATAGCAGCGTTGTATATAAGGCTCCTGGAAGCAAAATTGACCTTTCTGTAAAAAAAGAGAATATCGAACAAATAGCATCATTTGCATCATTTGAATAAATTTGATAGAATGTTCGTGCCCTCTGCTATATGCAAGATTGGCAAGACCACCTGTCTTATGGTTCCAGCGCAGAAGATCTCGAAAGGTTAATTTCCATGAACTCATATTCTAGTTTTTCCAGGAGCCCCGGTAGCTCAGTTGGAAAATCGCTGGCCTGCTGATCTAGCGGTCCCGAGTTCGAGCCTTAAAAATCTTCTCCCAATCTTTTGAATCGTAAACGGGGTTCAGTTGCACACAGCCTTTCATTATCACCACCATCGTCCTGATATGACTGAAATACTGTTAACAAGGACGTAAAATCGCAAGTCATCCATCTAGCTTTTCTCATATAAAAGCACCAGAAACCAAATATGACCTTGGTCAAGGTCAATCTGAAGTCACTATTTGAACACTCTTGGTAGCATTTGAGTACCCGATGCTACACACCAGGTTTCAAGGCCATCGATCGGCTGGTTCTTGAGAAGAAATTTTAAAGGTTTATACTATTATTCTAGATCGTCGTCTTTTATATTTGATATAATCAGTCTTTGAATCGACTGCCCAATTTAAAAAAATGAAATTACATTATGCTTTTCTCTGGTTTCGTCACAAGATATTGTCAGGGTCACTGACGAGGCTTTATTATCCGAAACTACGTAGTCTGGCCCATGTTCCTTCTTCTGAATGTATTCTCTGCTCTTGAAGGAACTATTTAAGATTTTAATTGTATTATATATGATCATAGCAAATATGCTGGTAATGCGAATTGGACCATTTTAACAAAACTTTGTTCCAACAACCTCTTGAGGCTCTATATGAAATTCGGTTATGATTGGCCCAGTGATTTTTTTAGGCTTTTTTGAAGCTGTCGGGATAAGAGAGGCCCTGATTAAAGGTCATGTTGTCCGGAACATTTGAACAATATTTCGTTCCTGCAAGCCCTGGAGGACCTATTTGAAATTTGAGTTGTTTGAGAGAAGTCGTTTAAAAATGTGGACGGAAGGAGGGAGGAGGACAGACGACGGAGCCTGTCTATCTTATAAGCTCCCCCGGAACATTCGGCTCAGGTGAGTTTAAACAGCGATTGATATTGAAAAGGCGTTTAGGTATAAAGATACTTCAGGGCACAAAGAGTGACGTCCTAGAAATTATTCATAAACTGTTAGGCTGAGCAGATAAAAATAGCCTGTGTCCAAATTTGAGTACTCTGAAAAGTCACTTTTTATTTATGACGTTTCGGCATACTGCCTTTATAAAAAATATGAAGAAAACACAGGCAAGTCTACTTTTTCAGGGTTGAATAATTGCACTCACACGCCTGTCTTGCTCACACTTACGTAATTAATGTAGTTTATATCCTGCGATATAGGTTTTATCGCCCACTCTATATTCAATGATTGCATCCTTAATACATGCACCTTTTACAAGGTTGAATATTTGAGAATAAGCTACTTCTTTCGTCTGTTCTACCAGACAGTTTCAGAAAGAGTTAGAACAAATAATTGCTGGTATTTTATACTCATTATATTGACGTACCAATAAACCTATATGCATATCCAAAAATAATTAACTGCTATGGGTTTATTCACATTTTAGCTCAACTGAGCCGAAGGCTCCAGGGTAGCTAATAGGATAAGCAGGCTCCGTCGCCTTTTGTCTGCCCTTCGCCCGTCCACAATTTCAATGGACTTCTTCTCTGAAGCCATAGAGTCGATTGCTACCAAATTTCATAGGCAGCCTCTAGGGTTTGTGCGAACGAAGTATTGTTCAAATGGTCCGGGTCACATAACCAACATTGCAACCTCTCCAATAGGTGGAAAAACGTTTAAAATATTCATTTTCAGAACGAAACAGTAGACTGATGGCTTTGGAACTTTATACATAGCACAGGGTGTTCAAGTACGAGGGTTATCCAATAAAGAGTGGGACTTGTTTGATAATTTACGAACCCTACCCCGCTACTTGCAAATTTTACCTTCATTTGCAAGACCAATATCTCACTTCCCTGTGATATATGCTTCATCAAATTTTGCCAACAACTTTTTCCACTATGGTTGGAAATGTAAGGCACCAGATGAGTCATTTGCCGGGATAGGCCTCATAATTCAACAACAAAGACAGGAAATATTTTTTTTGCATTTATCCAAATACTGGTATCCGAAAATATTTTGACATTTCTATATTTGGCTGCATTACGTTTGAATTTTGCTTATACCAATTGGTCAATAGACTAGCCCATTGATGAATGGTTGCCTAGCAACCAGTCTTTTCCAGGAAATATGACCTTAAGTAGTAAGTACGATTTTCTGTTGCTAAGCAACACAAAAATACATCAACCGTGTGTTTGGTATACCTAACCCTTTAGAGTTAAGTGCTTGCCAGTATATAAAGGACCTCTGACGGTTGTAATGTTAATTTGCCTATAAAAATAGTCAAAATTAAATTTTTGATATACCCAAGAATTTCTCTTGAAATTTGTTGTGCTCAACTTCCCCTCACTGGCCATGAATTTAATTTCTGATTATTTTGCACATAGACTTCAAGTTTTGATGGAAAAAGCCCCCCCCCCCCCCCCCCGTGCCTCAGCTAGCCACTTTGCAGGTATGTGTGTACTATCATAATACACATTATATGTGAGTGGCTTGCTGAGGCACGTGGGGGGGGGGATAGTCTACAGCTGAAAAACTGAAAAAGTGGGTGGGGTAAATAGGCTAAAGTCCTTAGTACTGAAAAAATATTGCATAATATCAGTAACAGTAGTGTGTACGTTAGCTTTAGCATAGTTATCAATGAAGATTTCGATTTCTTAGAAAACCAAATAAATGGACTTATTTTCAGAGACTGAAAAATTCACATACCCTTCTTGATAAGATTGGTCTATGTCAGTCTAGAGGCATGATAATTTTTCAAAATCACTGTTAAAATGTCTTTTAGTACACAAGGCTACATATTAATGCCAAATATTTCAACTTTTGCTGCCCGAGGAAGGTGCAGTAATTTGTCGAAAAATGGGCAAATATGGATTGATACTGTCAGAGGTCCTTTACTTTTAATTTACGACACCTGTCTCACGCCCACCCCCACCCCCAATCCCAATGCTTTAGTTTTGCATTTTTTTTTCAATTTTGAGACTAAAATTCCTAGCTTTTTCGACAATGTCAGTCCAAAATGAGTTATTTTCATATAGTATGATCCAAACATAGTATAGTATAAAACAAAATATTTTTGGACTTAATAGGAGGGTTCAAGTAACCATGGCAACTATTTTTACAAACATGGCCAGGAGCTTTTCTCTTGCCTTCTGTCGTTGCTAGGCAACAAGAAATCAACAGGCAGATAAAAATTTTGGATGCTTTGATGTATGCACTATAAAATTGGCCACGCAGTGGTCATACTTTCGATATAAAAACAGTATAGAGTACCAAATTATAAAGAAAGTCCCACTCTTTATTGGATGACCCTCGTACTATTAAGACTAAACTAATTATGACGTTTGCTCGCCCATGACCTGTTTTACAACAAGGTCAAATTGGTTTCTTGTTTTTTCTTTTACATGGGGAAATGCCAGAACAAAAGATTTCATGGAAATTGTTGAATTTTTCGGCATTAAATTGGTGTATACAGTCATCTTAATATCTGAGTACAAGAGGTCAAGGTCATTCTTTGAACTTTTACCAAGGTCTCTCATACTTCGACAATTTCAAGCATCTCGGTAAGGCAACTGAGCTAATTGATACCAAATTTCATATATGGCCTCAATGGGATGGGGAACAAAGAGGAAAATATTGTTCAAATGGTCCCGGTCACATGACTAACATGGCTGCTATGCCTATTATGGTAAAAAAAATTAACCTTCTTCTCCAGAATCAATTGACCGATGGTCTTGAAACGGTGTATGTATCATCGGGTACTCAAGTTCTACGAAGTTTGTTTAAATTATAACCTTGGGTTTACCGTCACCTTTTTTACGGCTATGTCAAATCTGCTTTCTAGTGCCGTTATACAGGAACATGCTAGAATAGAAGATTTCATGAAAATCATATAAAAACTTGGCTAAGAAATTAAAGTATATTCAGTCATCTAAATGAGTACATGAAGATACATGAGTACAATAGGTATTTCGACAACTTCATACATCTCCTCTAAAGCCAGTGAGCCAACTATAACCAAATTCACATTGGAACTTGATAGGTATCAGCGGATACACGAGGACTGCCAAGAATGTTCAAACGATGGCTTTGGAATGACATTGGCCTTTTTCAACGACAAGGTAAAACTCGCGTTTTGGTGGTTAATATTGGAAAGAGGTAATGGAACTTGTAGAAATTTTTGGTGAAAAAGTTTGCGTATATAGTCGACTAAATGAGTACTGAAGATTTCTGAGAACAACAGGTTAATGCCATTCTTTGACCTTTGACCAATGTCTCTCTTTTTTGACAGTTTCGAACGTCGCCTTAAAAGCCACAGAGCCAGTTGTAACCAAATTTAATACAGAGCCTCCAGGAGTTTAGGGAACAAAAATAAAATGTTCAAATGATCCAAGTCGCATTGCCACATGGCTGATTTGCCCACAAATGATAAAAACCTTTAGAATCTTCTATTCCAGGACCAGCTGACTGATTTCCTTGAAACTTTGTATGAAGCATTTGGTAGTCAAGTAATAATGACCTTAACTTGACCCTGACCTTTTTATGACAAAGCTAAATTTGGTTTCTGATACTTTTTTATATGGAAAAATGCTAGAACGTAAGAGATTGTGGATATTAGCGTTCCAAACTCTTCTGAACAGGAACCAAACATTTGTTGGCCTTATAACCTCGTATGTAGCATTGGGCATCGGAGTTCTATCAAATTTAGTCAAATGATGATCTTGGCTAGATCTTGACCTTTTTTACAGCAAGGTGATATTTGCTTTCTTGAGAGTTTAATGGCTTATGACATTGAAACTGATTTGCAGCATTTGGAATTCATATACTACCCGGCTCGTTCAAATGATGACCTTTGTTTGACCTTTGACCTTTTTATTCAAGCGAGTGATTCGGGTCTCATGGCCCTCTTGTTACATTTACCACAAATCACCACCTTCATACACGTGAAAATATTGTTGAAACTGCGTTACATCTGCGATGGGTACGAGTTATAGCCATGGATGGAACTTAGTAGGTCAATCAGATGATTACTCAATCAATGTCAGCAGCGTTCAGAATACCTGCGATAATATAGCTCGTCCCGCTGGCACACAAAGTTGATTCAACCTTGTGTGCCTGCCGGGTCCTCTTTCGGCAGTGCAGCAGAGCAAAATGCTTGAAATTACAGCACTAAACTCCTTGCACAAACACTACTAGACCTCGAGGTGTACCATGTTTATAGAGGAATCAGGTTGCTTGAACATATTTTACAGGTTTAACATATCATGAAAAGAATCCGTGTAGGGATAAGAAACATCATATACTTTGAACAGTCACTCTTTGTTTATGACGTTTCGGCATACTGCCTTTATCAAAATTATGGAATTTGTACAAATTTAACCTTTTGAGTGCCAAGCAAAAATCGTATAGTGCCAAATTTGCAACGTCATGACGTTGACGTCCAAACAACTTTTCAACGTTGCGTCTTGGCGTTAAACGCGCTTATAAGCTTGGCGCACTTGCTGTCTACACGTATGCTTTTGAGTCGATCGATTGACTGTAAAGGCTCACCCATTTGATCCGTAAGTCGTGTCTATAGATCTCATTTTATGTGAACTTTTATGTCTGTCTCGTGTTGGTCATTTTATGTCTTTCAATCAGATCAGTCTGCGCATCCTATTCAGACCTTCCTATGTCGCTATAAAACTTTCCAGAAACCAAGGTTGATACAACATGGCAGACTCTTATCCGACTGTGCGTAGGCGCACGCTAACCTTATTCTTCTGTGATTATGCACTGTAAAAAATATCCGTACATTTTACGGTAGAATAACTGGCAACCAGCTGCCAGTCCATCTCCCGTTATTTTTACGGGCGTCTGCCCGTAGAACATTTTTAGAAATCACGATATGGTAAGGGTTGTGTTAATTGGCCGCTCTCGAAAAAACTTTTATAGTGACCAAATCAGTACCTGTCCATTTCTTCTCTACTCTGCGTGATGATTCCGGGCGCCCGTAAAAATAACGGGAAATGGACTGGCAGCTGGTTGCCTGTTATTCTACCGTAAAATATACGGAATGTTTACAGTGTGCGGACTGACCACTTTCATAGCTCTATTACATGTACATTGGCCTTACTGCGTGTGTAAACAGTGAAGCTACAAGTCAGTCTGCGAATCCATGCTGTCTGATAAGAGTATTTCCTTGTTGTCGCCGACACACTGAATTGATTTCTATAGTAGTGAGTGAATGTGAGTGAGTGAGTGAACTCGGGTTTAACGTCCCACCAACACACAGACGGGACCTCGACAGAAAGCAGACAGGAACCTTTTTTCATATAGAATTAAGAATCCTACGAACACGGGAAACCAAAGAAAATAACTTTGGTCTGTCTGAGCTGATGCGCAGACTGATGTTAGTGTTCACGGTAAGCGCATGACGTAAGCTTCCGTTTCAGGCGACGCCAGTCAAATGTATACTGCCAATGTAATTAATTCTCGGTTTGACTTGTAGAGATGTGACGAATGTTAAGTCAGCCCTCTGTAGGACTATTCTTGCGTTTTACTCACACTGATAGAGGATGAAGGTTTTACACCAATGCTTGTTCATGTGGTGTGCAGTTTTAGACAGATGCACGCCTTTGATTCAAGGGGTAGGATTAGTTATACAATGTAACTGTTATATTATTATTCTCATTTTAATGACTATGAAATTATTATTATTATCATTATTATAATTATTATTATCATCGTCTTTGATCTAAATTAACAATAGTCATCGCTTCTCGTTAGCTAACGTGGTTGTAGCGAGACAAGCCCTCCGCAAACCTCTCGATGTTTCCCCGCTTATGCAAAAGTAAGTAGGAAAATCCTCTGGAATTGACATTATTCAATCCCAGATCCCACCAAGACATCATGAGGGAAAAAGACAGCATAAAATTAGTCACCAGCAAAGACATCACCAGCGGCAGCCATGTGAACAGCCATTTCCCATGTACTATGGTGGTCACCGAGCTAGACAATATATCAATAAAAGACATAGCAACAAAAAAACACATAAAACAACCGAGAAGTGCCGCCTTGAGACGGCAAGTAATGAAATGACACGGGGGCTTAACCGGTCTGTGATCGACAAACTCTCGCTCAATTGGTGCTATAAGACCGGTAAAAGAAAAAATAGGAAAGAAAACAAGACATGCATTGCCTGACAAATCTTATGCAAACCCTTGCGATTTCGTTTTTTTTTTTTCTTTCGAACGGGAAACTGCGGGACAGGTCTGTGAAATGCAAAAATGCAAAAGATAAGGTAAAGTGCTTCTCGTTTGGCGAAATTGCGAGGTAAGCATCTCTCTCTCTCTCTCTCTCTCTCTCTCTCTCTCTCTCTCTCTCTCTCTCTCCGATTACATGTATAAGGACATTGTGAAGGAATACCATTGTGATGTGAGGACACTATTATACAAACGTATGTTGTCACATGATTTTTTGTTGACAAGAATATCATTTGAGATAGGATGCCTTCGTGGAACAAAGTGGACTTAGTACCCTTGGCTTACAAAGATGGCATGCCGTATGACGGATAAAAGATAATATGGTCCCGCTATGTTTCAAAAAATGGAATCGAGATTCTGCAGAAAGGAAATGATTTAAGATAAAAAAGTTTTGTGTTTTATTGTTTTACCATTGTAAGGTGCCGCTATACTGAGGTCACAAGGACGTGAGTTCCATTATTTCAACATCCATTAGCGCCAACACTAGCATGAAAGGTACAGGGGCATAGCTGGAAGGACTCTGCATTTTGCCTCCCTTCCCGATAAGGGTCAACTATAAAAGGAACCTAATTCTTTCTTCATAGTTGACCCTATTTGCGTCCGGGGAAGCAGAGAGGTAGTCACAAAAGTTGTTCCCCTTTGTAAAAATGGCGTGTGAACCTGAAGCTGTATACCTTCATGTCTAAACGTGTTTTGTATACCATGCTTTGTCGGCTGACAGCTTTAGCAGAATATCATTTGGGCCCCACCTCCCTCGTCCCTTGTAGGTAAATTGATTCATAGGAGATGCGAGGAAGGCAACATTTTCAAGAAAGAAAAAGAAATGAAAATGACAAGTTTCATTACTTTAGCTTCCATGCCCCGTAGCTTAGAAGGGGGCAGATGTTTCCGTATTAGAGTGTCTTCCAAGGAGGTGTATGCATTCAGATATAAAGCCAAAAATGGATTTTTTTGCTTCAAGAAAGTATTAGATCTGGCTATGCCCTTGGAGCGTACCAGAACTGACAGGCTATATTTTATAGGAAATAAATCAAATACTTATCGGGTTTGAATGACCCCAGTCAGAGAGTAGCTTTTCCCCCTAGTGCTTTCCCTCTCTCGAAAAATGGCTATGACTTTTCACAGTAGAATTTCTTCGGGGAAAATCTACTATACGTGTTTTACATAGCCGTTTTACCCTCTATAGTGGAGTTTCCCCTTTTGCAGGAAAACACACTACATGGTGGAATTTGCTCCATTTTTACTCATAATAATGATGTTCAAAATTGAAGCAGAAATGTGAGTATCTGCCCCGAACAACAGATGCTAAAACCGCATGATGGGGTTGATTAGTCTGTCTGATTTGTGTTTTGGAAACAAAAGTAGAAAGGCTTTTGTCTGGCTGTGTCTGCGAAGAAAGGGCGTGTATGTACGTGGTTGTGGGTATACGTTATTATTCGTGCAAGCGTTCATATGTACATGCGCGCAGCGAAGTGTTTGGGCAAATAGATTTAGTGTTTGTCATTCATGCGGGGAGTCGTGGGCTCGACTCCCATCGAGACACATATCCGATTATTACTTTCAATCTAATAAACCAGGAAATCCGCGCCCAATGTATACTGAGCTGAACTTAGCGGTGTCGCTGAGCGTCACCGTCAGTTTTGACAAACTGGCAAAACTGTGCATACATGTACAAGACACAACATACACTCAGATAATGTGTCTGTTATGGTTTCGTACCCGCACTGTAAAAAATATTCCGTAGATTTTACGGTAAGATAACTGGCAACCAGCTGCCAATCCATTTCCCGTAATTTTTACAGGCGATCATTGTTGGAAATCACGATATAGTAGTGTTATGATAACTGGCCGTACTCGAAAATACCTTCATAATGTTGAAGGGTTATATGACCAAAATAACACATGTTCTATTCTATCCTACTCTGCTTGATGTTTCTTGCATTTTTACGGGCGCCCGTAAAAATTACGGGAATTGACTGGTAACTGGTCGCCAGTTATTCTACCGTAAAATCTATCGAATGTTTTACAGTGCAGGGTCTATGGCCCCGCTTAAACAAACACGACTGGACAAAATAAAATACATGCTTCAATGCGCGTTTGTACATCGTCCTGTAAGTTCGCATGTGTGTGTGTGTGTGTGTGTGTGTGTGTGCGTGCGTGCGTGCGTGCGTGCGCGCGCGTGCGTGCGTGCGTGCGTGCGTGCGTGCGTGTGTGTGTGTGTGTGTGTGTGTGTGTGATTATCTGCAGTATGAATGCATAATTAGCGATGGTGATAAATCATATCAAAAATGTCATATTTCTTGTTTACGTGTCCGTCTGCGGCGGTCAGTTTGGAAAGAAATAAGGATGATGATGTGATCATAAGTGTCTCTGTTTTTTTTTTTTTCTGCAGAGACACTATCAAGGTATTTTCGAGCGATTTCAGTTAACACTTGTTAGCTAATCGAACCATACCATGATTTCCGCAAATGTCCTACTGGCAGACGCACGTAAGAATTATCGTAAATGAACTGGCAGCCAGATGCCACTTGATTATTACCGTATGCAGCCAGGGTAGTCGCTGCATTGCTAGTTCCAAAAACAAGTGCAATAGGAAAAGAAAGTATTCAAACAAGTATTTTTTTTCAATCATGTTATATGCTGTTACATGTATCATTCATTCTATTACGAATTGGAGCTCAGGGTATTTAGGAGGTGTGTGCCTCGGTAGCTGAGAGGGTTAAGCGCTGGCCTGCTGATCTCGGTCCCGGGTTTTATTCCCGTTGGAGGGCGGAAATCTTTTCAACCATAAACCATGCCAGCTAGGAATTCCTGGAACATTTCCCGTATAAGGTTCATCGTCATAAACGTTTGAAGAATGAATTGGCCGTGAATTCCGAGCTGGCATGTCTTCAGTCCATCACTTGAATAAAATTCACCGTCACCTCTGGTTCGGGCGGAAAATCCCTGAACCAAATGCCTGCCATCTTCTCTTCTATACGTAACATTTGACGTCTGTCTACCTTATGACGTTACTGTACGTGCACAAATGACGTCGTGTATATAGACTAATTACGTCATAAACAGACGGTATTTTCCATTTTTCTTGCCTTTTAGTCTCTCTAGAATAATTATTTTAAAACATGTATATTTGTAAATGCATAAATTTGCCCAAAACGCATTTTCTTTATTACCCGTATACAGTGGCCCAAAAGTGGCCCGTTGGCACTCAACGGATACCATGTAGTGGCCCAAAAGTGGCCCGCTGGCACTCAAGGGGTTAAAGAGTAAATACACTTCAGGAACTGACTGAATCAGATCCTAAACCCTATCCCCAACATCAAAGGGAAAAAATGACAAATACATCCCAACAAACAATAAATTACAAGTGATAAGCCGAGTCAGCAGCTCTTTCCCAAATAGGTGGCAACTCAGCTAAGCAAATTATACGAAAAACATTTAACAACTATTTTTACCTATTTTCTATTCTATTATAGAAGGGTTAAAATGAGAACACAATAAATTAAACAGCACCGAACATAAAACAAATGCAACCGCAACGAAAGTACCGCCTTGGGACGGTCAGTAATAACTACTGGGGGTTTAAACCGGTTTTACTGGGCCCAAAGCTTCACCCTCACCCTCCGCCGCGGTGCACACAATTACTTGGTAGTTCGGTTCGCATGGAGGTCCCCTAACTCATCAGAGAGTCATCACGAGCAACAATTAAAATCAAGAAAAGACCGTGATGAAGCAAGGATGAGGACTCGACAGCCAAAATGTGATGAGACTCCTGGAGATCCCTGGGGCGTCAGCAACACAAGACTACATTTAGAGCGTTTACATTCCTCTCAGCATTCAAACATGGAATCACGGAAGTGACGTTGCGTGAAGACAACCTACGGCGCGCTGCCATCAGAGATAAACATTGGCTCGACGATGACAAGATGAAACAAATGAGAACCTGTCCATCCTACAAGACTAAGTAACATCAACAGGATCTTAAATGCTCATCGATCAAATATTCAGATGGCACATATAATCTTCAAACATTCAAAGTAAAATAATAATCAGACAATACAGTTGAAGATGCACAGCCCAGTGTGTGTCATCATCCGGCATAAACAAATTATGAAAACTGCACAAGAAGCAAACAAACGCGCAACTCAGTTGCCACTCAGAAAAACATATACACCCACACAAGAAAAAATCCATCGCTCTCGCAAATGTACAGCTCAACTGATAATAAGGGTTATCTACTCATACTGGGGACTGTGTTAGAGTTGAAGCAGGGGTACTAGTGCAAAGCAGAAATGCGGGTTTGGCTGTCTGCAATTGTGTGTTGTTTTTTTTTTTTTTGGTGCTTAGTGAGTAGATAACCCTAATTATGAGTTAAGCTGTACATTTGCGAGAGCGACGGATTTTTTCTTGTGTGGGTGTATATGTTTTTCTGAGTGGCAACTGAGTTGCGCGTTTGTTTGCTTCTTGTGCAGTTTTTAAGATTTTAATTCATACTTTGTTCATGCCGGATGATGACACACACTGGGCTGTGCATCTTCAACTGTATTGTCTGATTATTATTTTACTTTGAATGTTTGAAGATTATATGTGTCATCTGAATATTTGATCGATGAGCATTTAAGATCCTGTTGATGTTTTTTAGTCTTATAGGATGGACAGGTTCTCATGTGTTTCATCCTGTCAACTTCGCACGAATGTTTACCTCTTACGGCAGCGCGCCGTAGGTGGTCTTCACGCAACGTCATTTCCGTGATTCCATGTTTGAATGCTGAGAGGAATGTAAACGCTCAAAATGTAGTCTTGTACAAATTTCATAATTTTGCCGAAACGTCATAAATAAAGAGTCACGTTTTAGAGTATAAAGCTTTAGCATAGTTTTATGTTCATATCTGTTGTAGGGGCTGGGGGGGGGGGGGGGGGGGGGCAATACTTTTAGCAGTTTCCAAGGTTAACGCCATATATCTTATTATGCAATTTAGGAAAACATTTATTACCAATCATAAATCAGGACATTTTGATTTTCAGAAATCTATTTTACGGTAACAAGCCGTTGTTCGCCGTTGTGATTCACCATGGAGTGCTACTATGTTTAGTTTCATGAAACTGGGTCTTTTCAGCTTATTACATTTGTGAAAAGCCTTGCATAAACCTCGATATGATGTTGCATGATATCAACTTCAAGGCAAGGTTTTTCAACTTTGCGTACCTTCTTAGAAATGACCCTCAGAACTGTTACAAAGTCCTTTAATATATCTATTTGATTCTTTTTAGTGCAGTTGATTTGAAAGGACTAATTAAAATGAGTCGCGACAGGAGAGAACCAACAAAGTATTGTGCGCCCAGCGCAGACTCAGATCACCCTGGGTATCCGCCCAGTCTGATCATACTCTTTGCTAAGCGCTTAAAGGGTAGCTAAGGGTCTAAGCTACCTCCATGCCGAGAGCGAAGGCTCTGATCCGACTGGGCGGATGCCCAGGCTGATATAAGTCTGCGCTGGACGCACATGCCCCTTTGTTGGGTTTTCTCGTGTCGCGACTCAAATATGTTTTACCTGATAGTGCACTGGAGATAAGGTTTAATAGAATTTCAAGTCTGCAGAACTCTAGATAAGTTGAACTATTTGCTGATAATTACGAACACTGTCTGTCAAAGATTTACTCCCTTGCCATTTCACCGTTTCCAAATAAAATATTGTTACTAAATTCCTTAGATATTATATTATCATATCTAAACCCTGTACAGGTAAAGATGTGAAAATAGTGGACCAGAATTACCAGTTAAAATAATTTCATTGGCTGATTGGAGATGTTGACACTCTGTGGTCAAGAGACAGAATGACATTGCGTGTGTTTATATCGATTCTCCTATCGACATTCCCCCCGCACCTTGGCGGAACGGATCCATAGCCACAGTAACGGGGCGCCGAGCGTCTTTCTATTGTTGTCTATCGTTCGTCGAATGACATCCACTCCAGAATAGCTAAGCGTCTAAACTACAGCCATGCGGACAGCCAAAATTCTGATCAAACTGGGCGGATGCCCAGGTTGATCTGAGTCTGCGCTGGGCGCACAACCACTTTGTTGGTTTTCTTGTGTCGCGGCTCATTAATTTATTGGCTTGCCGGTCGCAAGCCAGTATTCATGCGGTTTAGTGATACCGAGTTATTTTCGGAAGAAACAATACGTCACGCTTAGTCGGAAAATACCAATAGAGTTTTTATTGCAACGGCTCCTAAACCTTTTTAGGGGCGCAAACCATATAGTTCGGAAAGCTCGTTCCGGTTTGAGACTGCCTGTCTTCATGATTTTCTCCGCAAACACATAAAATTTCTTTTTAACAACAAACAAAGAACTCGTATGATTTGGATATTTTATCCACACCCGATTTACCTCATCTGCTAATAAAGTTTCCTTTTAAAAGGAAAGGCTTGCCAAGTTAGCGCTTTGTTTCTGAAATACACGTAGTTCAATGTTCGTGGTATTTTTTGGTTTATGGTTTGTGGTCTTGGGAGATGGTATCTTACCTGGTCATTTAATTTAAAAACGTCCACAACTGTAGTAACAATGAGGTTACGCTACATTCTGGTTGTTCTGACAATCATATGATAACCTTCAGTGAAAAGGTCAAATTTTGAATTACTGCTAATGAAAAATATTTCATAAAAGCATCTTGAAATAAGGATTTTCGTATTCTGTTATGTATTGTTATACAAGAAATTTAAGGACATTTGAAGATTAACTGGGAGTTTCGTCCTTTTTGTGAACTAAGCAGAATTAAAATCTTAAAAAGTTCCTTCAAGAGCAGAGAATACATACAGAAATAGGAACATGGGCCAGACTACGTAGTTTCGGCTAATAAAGCCTCGTCAGTGACCCTGGCAATATCTGGTATGAAACCAGAAAAAAAGCATACTGTAATTTCTTAATTTTAATTGGGCAGTCTATTCAAAGACTGATTAGTTTCAAAAGGATCCAAATAATATAAAAGCCGATGATCTAGAATAATATAGTCTAAATCGATCTCAAATTTAAGATTTCTCAGAATCTATCCTCTGATCTCAAAAGATGTAAATGAAATATAATCTGCACGATGGATGATGTACGGGGAGACGTTTACAGCCTCCACACGCCACAACACCAGCTGCAGTGAGGTAAAATTAAAATCTTAAAAATGTTCCTTCAAGAGCAGAGAATACATACAGAAATAGGAACATGGGCCAGACTACGTAGTTTCGGCTAATAAAACCTCGTCAGTGACCCTGGCAATATCTGGTATGAAACCAGAAAAGAGCATACTGTAAATTTCTTAATTTTAATTGGGCAGTCGATTCAAAGACGAATTAGTTTCAAAAGGATCCAAATAATATAAAAGCCGATGATCTAAAATAACATAGTCTAAATCGATCTCAAATTTTAGATTTCTCAGAATCTATCCTCTGATCTCAAAAGATGTAAATGAAATATAATCTGCACTATGAAGAATGTACGGGGAGACGTTTTACAGCCTCCACATGCCACAACACCAGCTGCAGTGAGGTAAAATTAAAATCTTTAAAAGTTCCTTCAACAGCAGAGAATACATACAGAAATAGGAACATGGGCCAGACTATGTAGTTTCGGCTAATAAAGCCTCGTCAGTGACCCTGGCAATATCTGGTATGAAACCAGAAAAAAAGCATACTGTAATTTCTTAATTTTAATTGGGCAGTCGATTCAAATTTAAAGAGTAACTACACTTCAGGAACTGACTGAATCAGATCCCAAACCCTATCCCCAACATCAAAGGGAAAGATTGACAAAGACATCCCAACAAACAATAAATTACAAGTGATAAGCCGAGTCAGCAGCTCTTTCCCAAATAGATGGCAACTCAGCTATCTTTATTGAACTAAATAATTTAGACCAACAGACGGGTTACAACGGACTTAGCAAATTATATGAAAAACATTTAACAATTATTTTTACCTATTTTCTATTAAAGACTGATTAGTTTCAAAAGGATCCAAATAATATAAAAGCCGATGATCTAGAATAATATAGTCTAAATCGATCTCAAATTTGAGATTTCTCAGAATCTATCCTCTGATCTCAAAAGATGTAAATGAAATATAATCTGCACTGTGTTTTTACTTTGGAGCAAATGGACTACACATAGCTGGTGAAGTGTAATGAAAATAGTCCAAAAGGCATTCAAGTTACAGAGTGGACAACAAAATGTTAATGGACGTACTAACATACGGACAGAGACAGATGGAAGGGAATTTGATTGCTATATTCCCTGAACAAAGTTATGTTTATTATTAGATCGTCAATTCTTGATGTTGAAAAAATACATCTTACTTTGGAAAAGTTCTTTTACAAGTCCCTTACACATAAGATGATATATGGTTCTTGACTTCTGATATGAGAAGGAAATAGTGGAAGTAGTTCGTCCTACTAGCCTCATTTGTGACAGATTGGTAGGAAATAAATCTTACTGTCCGCAACAATGGCTATTATTACAAGGGGAAACAACTTTAATGACTGTTTCCGCCTTGTTTCTGTTGGAGCACATTTTTAAAAAAGCTGACTACCACTGAGAGGAGGTTATAATGAAAATGATAGTTCCTTCCCAAACAGTTTGCAAATATTCAGCTTATTCTTTTTAGTATATTGTCATCACTGAGTTCAGTTATAAGTACTCGTTAAGCCTGTGGTATGTTGTTGTTGTGTTATTGTTTTACGTCCACGGTAAACAGCTACAAGGACGGTCAGATAATTTAACTATAATATTCCTGGGAAGGCTTAGCCATCCTGAGCGCTCAACTAGTACTAAGTGCACTAACTTTCGCCAGTAACTGACAACTGCCCTTCTTGACTCAGCGGAAGTGGAAACGAGAGTAAGTGGCCGGACCGAATATCGAACCCGAGACCTCTGTTTTTTCAGTCAGACACACCACCGACTGCACTATGCGGCCCAGCCAGTCTGCGGTATAGAGTATAACTGGTAAATGGTGATTTGTTGCTTCCACAGGATGTTTGTTTTCAGAATCTTGCGTGTTGTCCTTGGCCATCACATATTTTGTCATTAAATAGGGATTTAATGCAAAAGAAAAAAAGAAGTATTCTATATTTTAGTAGTTATTATTTTGTTGTTTGTTTTACGTCCACGATAAAAAGCTATGGTCATGCCGGGACGGTCTGTTACCCTAACCACACTATTCCTGGGCAGGCTTAGACCTCCTAAGCAGTTAACCAGTACTAAGTGCACATACTTTCACCAGTAACTGACAACTGCCCTTCTAGAATCAGCGGAAGGAGAAACGAAAGTATGTGGCAGGACCGAGTATCGAACCCGGGACCTCTGGCTCTTGAGTCAAAACGCGTTACCGACTGCGCTACACTGCCTTGACCCTCTAGATTTTAGCAAGTTTTATTCAACAAGAATTCCGCGGAATGCGGTGTCTCGCCTGCTGGCGCTTTGTCACAAAACAGAGCTAAATCAGCAAAGATGTATGCATGAACCAAGTTTCTTGGCTCTAGCCCTTATGGTTTCTGAAAAGCAGACCTAAACGCGAAAACTTGACAAAAAATTGCAAAGTCAGTCAACCGTAAAATGTTGTAAAGTCTCAATATCGATGATGACTTTTAGCTCTTCTCTTCCAGATGAATGCATGACCAAAGTTTCATGCCTCTGGCCCTTATTGTTTCTGAAAAACAGACCTAAACGCTAAAACTTGACAAAAAATTCCAAAGTCAGTCAACCGTAAAATGTAGGTTAAGACTCAATATTGATGATGACTTTGAGATTAACTCATCCAGATGTATGCATGAACCAAGTTTCATGGCTCTAGCCCTTATAGTTTCTCAGAAAATGACCTAAACGTGTAAACTCAACAAAAAATTGCGAAGTCAGTCAACCGTAAAATGTAGGTCAAGACTCAGTATTGATGATGGCTTTGAGATCTACTCTTCCAGATGTATGCATGTACCAAGTTTCATGGCTCTAGCCCTTATAATTTCTGAGAAAATGACCTAAACGTGAAAAATCGACAAAAAATTGCAAAGTCAGTCAACCGTAAAATGTATGTTAAGACTCAATTTTGATGATGGCTATGAGATTTACTCTTCCAGATGTATGCATGTACCAAGTTTCATGGCTCTAGCCCTTATAGTTTCTGAGAAAATGACCTAAACGCAAAAACTCGACAAAAAATTGCGAAGTCAGTCAACCGTAAACTATAGGTCAAGGCTCAATATTGATGATGGCTTTATGATCTACTCTTCCAGATGTATGCATGTACTAAGTTTCATGGCTCTAGCCCTTACAGTTTCTGAGAAAATGACCTAAACGCAAAAACTCGACAAAAATTGCGAAGTCAGTCAACCGTAAAATGTAGGTCAACACTCAATATTGATGATGGCTTTGAGATCTACTCTTCCAGATGTATGCATGTACCAAGTTTCATGGCTCTAGCCCTTATAGTTTCTGAGAAAATGACCTAACCGCAAAAACTCGACAAAAGTTTACGCCGCCGACGCCGCCGCCGACGACGACGACACCGGAAAAGCAATACATATGTCTCGCCTCTGCTTCGCAGGCGAGACAAAAATGAACGTAAGTGTTCAAATTGCATAGGCCTAGGAAAGGATGATTTGATGGCAACTGTAAGATACTGATATTTTCCCACACATGTTGTGTTTCCTGAATTGAATGTTTTTCAATAAGACACATGAAACTGAATTACATTGTACGTTTATGAAAAAATAAGAAACTGAATTTCAATGTAAGCTTATGAAAAAATAAGAAATAGTATATAGTAAATACGATCAAACACTTTGTCTGTAAAACCAGTAAATACTTTTAAATAAGGCTGTTGGCACAAACCCTGATCAGACTGTTCCAACCAGTAGTCTAGTTTGGGTATACACTCTACACTGTTTGTACAGGCATAACAACTATTGTTGAAATATTTCAGTCCAGGTTTTACAAACTCCAGAGTCCAAAGTCCAGGTTTTACAAAGTCTGAAGTCCAAGTTTAACACAGAGGTCCAGAGTCCAAAGTCCAGAGTCCAAGTCCAGTCCATATTTTACATAATGCCCGCGAATTGCGCATGTCGTTATTTGACCTTATTTGACAGTGGACAATCAAGAAACATTCAAATGCACCGAATAAATCAATAAATAAATAATAATAACTCATGTTTTAGTAAGGCAAAAGATGCTAGACATGTTCGATTATTTGGTGTGCCAGATTGTGGCGTGTCGTTATTTTTCGGTGCTTAGGTAATAGAAACAGTCAAACGAAGTTGCGCCCCGTAGACGCTCTCGATATAGTGGTTCTCCACTTGCAATTATAAACCATTCTCGAAGCTGGGAACAAATCAGCGTCTTCCGCTCGAGTGCGCATGACAGGAAGTCATAACCTGTCTGAATACATAGGCGGCAAGCCAAAAATAACAGATGGAAAACCTATTTTTGATAGTGCATGTATTTTTTTTTTTTTGATATTTCCGTGAAAACGCACGTTTTTCTTTCACAAGTGCCTTGAACTTGGCCACATATCTGTTGCATTTTATAAACTGATTGCACATATATTAAACTCAGAATTTAATGCAAACTATTTGGCTTTGCATTCTAAGAAATAAACCAAAACCTATGTAAGACACAGTGTTTATATATAGCTTAGCTTACAAGCATTAGTTTTTCCAAGAATCATGCAGTGGCGTCGCGAAAATATAGGCCTTGGGGCATCGCATAATCTGACTAGTCAGAGCAGCCGGCACACTGTCCAGAGCCGGTGCATTCTTGGGGTCTGATCAGTCTTTTTCGGCATATATATTCTTCATGATGCAGACATCTTCCATGCTGAGAATAGACTGATCAGACTGCGCTTATGTCGGAGTGGGCTGATCTGTGTTCAGTGTATCTGTAAAACCTAAAGGAGCTTAAAAAATAGCGAAGTTCAAATTCATTGTTTAGATTTAGAAGCAGGCGCTTTTGACGATTTTTCCCCTTATCACTAATCACATTTACTGAAAAAAATGTATCCCATCTATCCGTGTGTGTGACATATGTACAACTGACCGTGTTATATGTAAAAGCTGGTAATGCAGGTGCGTAATATTAACGCATACGCATTGCAACAGGCATTTCCATGACAGGAAGCGATCTTTACATTTAGCATCTGATAAATTTCCTATTGGCCATCAACATGTTCATGAATAGCTGAACTGGAAACCTCTTGCAATGATACAAGTACAGAAAAAGGGGACAATTCAGAATCGTTAAAATTTGAATCTCGTTGAGGATGAGTTCATGTACAGCTTTATGACAATGGAGGGGCACAGGCAGTTATACCCAGCATCATCGCACCATACAACCAACAGGAGCGTCCTACTGATTTGGGTTATAGCAGGACAAGGGCCTACTGTGCTTGCAGTAGATGCGGGTGGGGGTTGTGTGGACATTTTTCTTGCTTTTATAACACTCTAATTTTGCCTTTTGACTTCACCTATACAAATATACAAAGAAATATTTACACTCGTCGACGATTTCCTTAGCTGAACCTATACTGAACTGACGATGTTCATACATCCATGAGTAATATAGGGATCAAACATGGTTTTTCATGCATCAACGATTGCCATCTCCCGAGGGACCTGGCAAATGTTAATGCATTGGAAACAAATGTTTGATCGCTGAACTTGGCACTCTATTTTGTCACCGTTTAACAGCCATCGCGCCGGTGCATCTGTTTACTAATATTCGTCTTCCGGGCCCGAGAGCATTCAGTCTATTCAAAACGGCTGCCATCATCCTATTCAACCTCATTTCGGAAAAGAATCCAAGATGGTCGTTGTAGTTGATGCAAAATAGATGGTAACTTAATCAACAAAAAGCAGAAACCTTGAGCAATAATTTCCATGCAGAACAAGCCTTATCCATTCATATACCATCCTGCCGTTCTTGATTACTGAAAGCTTAGGATGCATGTTTTCTTTAACATTTATTTACTCACCATTTGGCATCGTAAGAATGAAGACAACATGGCTTTGAAATCCGTGTCGGTACTTTATGACGTAATAAGAGTACAAAGCATGATGACGTCATAAGAAAACATAGGTAGCACGCGACCAATTATTGTAAATTAACCGAAAAGGGAGAGGCAAGAATGCATGGCGGTTTTTAGTGGCTCGGCACAAGCATAATGGAAGTTCTATCATCGTGCATCAACAGCGCGAGAAAACCTTTGTTGAAACACAGCTTTTCGCCTGTTGATGCACGGCTGTTAATACCTCTCGGCACTGCTTTTTATGCAATAATACTCATTCATGCGATGTTATGCGTAAGCGACGTCACGGATAATTCAAATAGATGATGGGCCGACGTAACATTTGATATACGTCATGTCCTAGTGGCAGCTTTTGTACGTCATTATAAAACGCGATGGTTAATAACTATTCTTCGTCCTTGACTCGGCGTTAAATTAGTCAGAACTTCACGAATAAGCAACAAAACTGATGTGAAAATATAGCATAAATATAAAAGATAAATTTCATTGATCGGAAGTTCATGGAAGTATGAACGCAATGGGTTCCATGCTTTGTTGTTCCCAAATGGTGTAAAGCAAGTTATTGTCTCAAACAATAGCAGCATGCATTTTCTTCTCAGAGTATAAAAATTTTGTTTAAGTCACTGCCACTGATGCCACTGAAACCAAAAATAAACTTCAGTAAATATAAATTTATTGTCTTCTTTTGATGTCAAGTTCAGATGTGCCAAGATTCCATAGACATGGGTTGAAACAGTCTTTCCTAAAATTTGATTCAAGTTAAGCAGCCGCAAAGAAAAGACTTGAAATATGTTCATATAGTAATTTTCCTTGAGACATGCCTAACGGCCAAAACGTTGGAAAACTTTTGTGTGTGTGTGCGTGTGTGTGTGTGTGTGTGTGTGTGTGTGTGTGTGTGTGTGTGTGTAAATATTTCCTCAATTTGTTTTTCAAATTTTTACACTTGTTTTAACCTCACACCTGTGGACAATGCCACCATTCAAGAAGTTAAGAAAGTTGCTAAAAAGTTAGAAAGTGCACTCTTTAATAACAACTCATGAAAATTTCACTGTCTTAGCTGGGCAAGCCTTCCTTTTAAAAGGGAATTTTATCATAAACTAAATTCTAGATCCACTGGGAGACTTTATGACCACTTAATGCAGCTGGGTTTACTTTAAAAGCAAGGGAGACGCCAAATAATGTGAAAAGCAGACTTTGTTTTTTCTGTGTCTATTTCTGAGTCTGTTTATAAATTGTCATTTACTATGCAATGTAAAGAACTATATATTCAGAATAAATGTGAATTCAATATTATCAGATATGTATATTGAACTGCAAACATACTTTTGACGCCCACCAGTATTGATCCCAACATCCTGTTGACTGTAAGGGTTTTGCTAGTAAGGTTTACAACCATTTTTTACCTGGGCATTATCTAATATTTTGAACTGATTGACTTAAAGAAATGAACTTTGGTCTACTACTACGATCTGATGTTTTTTTTAATCCGGACCTGTACTAGAAATTGGCAGGATAAATCAAGATGGCTTATATTTTGTAAGATAACTGTCATTTTTATAAGCAGATATGAGCGTTACATGGTATATTTATTAAGGAATTAACTAAATTGTGTTGTAGTTATTAGCATGCGAAACAAATGAAATAACTTGCTTACGTGATAAATCAATGCATACCATAAAAACTATAATGATAGACAATAGGGGTAGGCAAACAGTGCAGACCCTGCTCAGACTGCTCTTTTAGAGGCAGTCTAATTAGGGTTATACAATGTTTTCCATTTCATCTGCATATTTTTTTTATGCATTACTGTATCGTAAACCGAGATTGTTTCTTTCTTTAGGACAATTATGGTAATTATTATAGGTGTTTCAATATTTAGAATTTTCGGTGTACATCATTGATTGGAATTAGATTGATACGGAATAAAATGTTCATGACACACTTTTTCCTGTAAAAATACACTGGCTGCGTACCCCACTACCCCAGATAAGTCGAAATGTGCACTTTGCTGAACGCAAAATGCACTTGCGACCACAGTTCCTGAAGATGATCATGAACTATTTTTACATTTGTAGAACAATCATAATAAGTCCAAACCAGAAAAAGCATACGTGTACGCACTTAACAAAGCAGTCCTCCCTAATTGAACAGCGAGAAGCAGCACGTTTCTAAAGGTGGCTTCCTCTGAATTGTCTCTCATTTGCGTGACTTTCTATGGTATTTGTTCGCTCGATTTTTTTTCCGAAAGAATTCCTCACGTACGTTTGCACGACTTTTAACAAGGTCCGCTGATAATCTGGATCAGTTGAAATTTCGTCTAGATCATTTATAGAAGTAGACAAACAGAAACGGAGTACAAGTGTGAAAGCAGCAGAAGAGCTCTGTGCAAAACCAGCCAAAGTCGTTATTTCTCAAATTAAAAAATAAAGTCGCCCACTTCCGAAAGATGTAACAGCCGTACGACATAAGACCATCTGTAAGCGGTGAAACAGGCAGATAACAATAAAGATAAAAATAAAAGGAATTGCGCATTTGTACGAAAAAAAAATGCGTATTACAAGGGAAAAAAGTTGAGCATTCGTATATAGGAAGTGCAAGCGTACATTTCGAATAAGTGTATCCTCGAATAAGTGCATCCGAGCAGTGACCATATCGAACAAAAATTACAACTGCAATCAAATATGAAACGAAAATGTAGTAAAATGGACCTAAGTATAAAGTGGTAAGTGCTATTTAGACAATTAGACAATGTTTACATGTTAAAATGTTTCAGCACAAGTTTTGGCATAAATAGGGAATACATCAGGTATGGAAAATAAGAAATAAGAACTTTATATTCACCCGATATTGAATAACTAATTGGTAATATATCACTGTTTCATAAACAAATTACAACATATCTCTAGCGGATAGAGTCATCTTATATGGTAAGTAAATCATCTTTAATGTTTGGTATGAATAAGTGCTGGATCGAAATCAAAATACTCTTTGACTATTTCACTACTTTTTCTCCGTAGTAAAAAGGTATCTTACTTTTGCAGATTCTGCCATTGTTAGCAACAATATTTTGACAACAAAGGTACCTACTAGAATTTCAGCCGAAATCTAGAAGTTAAGCCAGTGATAGCTGATTAATAATTTATATGTTTACGGTGAATAGACCAAATACCTAGAAACAACTATTCGCCGTACACAACTGTTCATGTTGTATCAACACTTGTGCGTATAAAATCATTGAAGTGATACCAGACTGAAGAATGAAATGATGCTATGTTTGTTAAAAGAGGGAACACTTTGTATGCCAAGATATTGATGTAATTATAAAATCATTTTTTTTTAATGCACCAGTTCTCAGGCAGTACCAAGCACCGATGAACGTGTGTAATTAGAACAATGCAAAGGTACAGACCACAATAAACACGTAAAACTACAAAATAATATTTTATGATGTACCTTATATAAGAAGAATTTGTAAATAAAGACTTCATCTCACCGATGTCTTCCACTTTCGATTCGGTGGTTAGCTATTTCCGTTGGTTATGATAGACGGTGGTAGATGTACGAGCTAAATTGAGTATTTGCTGTGAATAAATGGCCTAAAGGCTATGGGTCTTTTTCAACATGTCCATTTGCAGGTCACATTAATATCTCTTCTTCTTGGTTTAACCGTATTTTAGTTCAAACTTTACAATACAGTGTAACAATGCAAATAATAGGATTGAAATGAAAGCACAAGTACTTATGAATTTCCTCTCCTTAACTTTAACTAAAATGTAAACATCATGGCGATAGCTTGAATAGATAAGCAATTTTCAAGTAAATACATATGAAATATCGTTTAAAAAATGAAAATAAATAACATAGAAAAGTGCCCAGACAAGAAAAGAAATAAAGAAATTGCAGAAAAGTAGCAACATGAAAGGGGGGGGGGGGGGGATACACTTCTGCAAACTAAGCAACTGAGGATGAGACAGGGAGGCGCAGATTCGCAGTGCCAATCGCATCGAGCACTCTGACCACCATTAATAACAGCACTACCAACCGCTTGTCATTTGCTAAGAAAATAAGCTACTCAGAAACGTTTCGAATCCATAATATACTCAACAGCAAAAGAAACGCATATTTTTAGTTTCTTGTTTTGCCTCATTAAATGTAATGATATTTTACTTTTAACTTAGTACTTGGATTTGCCTATATGTGGCCATAATTTCTGTAGCATTTTCTTGTCACAGTACAATTTTTCGACAACAATATGAAGATTTTTGTCAAAAAGGCAGGAATTACAAAATTCTGGCTCATAGTGGCAAAAAATAAATTATTAAAACGATTTTGCTGCGCGTGAGTTCAGCATGGTGTAACCAACTGGAAAACGATGTTAAACTTTTAAAAAATTAATTCTTAAACAGTTAAATCGCACATGCAAAAATCTGCATTTTTCCAAAGTTTTCTGAAGTTTTTGAAAATCATCTAAATCATCAAATTATTAGAAAAATCTGGTAATTTGGGATTCAAAATGCGTAAGGCTATGGGTAAAGGACCCGTTTAAAACAAATTTTGGTTTAAAATGAGCACGTATTTTGCTCACTTCCGGTTTGAGTTACGAAATTTAAAAGCCGATAAAAATGTTTTCCTGCATAAAAACTTGTCTTCCGATTCGCTTACCGTAGATTGCCTTTTATGATAAAGATGCTGTATGATTTTCATTCAATTTTGCCCAGTGATTTCAAGGATCCAGCCCCCAAAAGTTCAATCTGTGGTTGCATTATTGGAAGGACGTACAGAGTTACGTCCCTTTGTTACATACTCCATTTGGTTGTGACCACTTACCCTTTTGTTTAACCCGAATTGGAATCCATTTCCAATCCGGTTTGCTGAAAAATCGACAAAATTTTCTTCTGCTATCGCAAAACTTGTCTACTTTTAAGGATTTACATTAAAATTCATAACTTTGTTTGTAACGAGCAACCAATGCTGAAAATTCTTGATGATGTTTCTGAGACATTGTAGCGTCCTAGATAAAGAGGACATCAGTTTTGGAGCCAGGCATAACTCAGTTCAAGACACTGAGTTAACTGATCAGTGTTTCAGAATTTTGAGAGTGACCCCTTGATTGTTCACGCTTTCGTCATGCATGAATAAGTAAATAAAATTTCAATAAGTATGCGACGAAGTGTACTTCATGCATTGATAATATCTGCCCTGTTTTGCCAATTGCAGCAGATTTTTATTTTGACATAAAAACACCCAAAAGAAAAATATGCGTTATTTTTGATTTTGAGTATATATTTGTGTACCTTTTCAAATATGACTGTATTTATTACGATTGAAAGAGAATCGCCGCCATGTTAAAGAAGAGATTACCAGCTGCTTGGAGCTTAGCAAGGAGACCAGCGAGCCACACACGATCGAATGCTTTGCTGATGACACAGAAAACAATCCGAATCTAGAACTTGACAAAAGGTGTTATAAAGAAATGTTAACTGGTTGACGGTTGAGTCTCCAGGAAGAAAGCCGGGTTGTAGAGAAGAAAGTAAATTGTTGTCACGTAGGTGGTTAAATAAGTGTTTAAATTCAAGCCTTACCAGAACTTTATCTTCTGAGTTAAGCAATGAAATGGGTCGATAACTGGAAGCATCAGAAAGGTCATCTGTTTTAGGAATAGGGCAAACATTGGCTTCTTTATATGAAAAGGGAACAATAACAACGCGTGGAGACTGATTGAAGAGAGAACAATCAGGTACTGAAAGGTCTTTAGATAATTCGCGAAGAACACGATTACTCAGTCCATCCGGACCAGAAGCTTTGGCAACGGGAAGAGTTTTAAGAACTGATTCAACTTGTAATGGGGACAATGCAATGTTGCTTAGTGGTGTATTGACGATAGCTGTAGATAGGTCAGGAATTACGGCATTCTGTATATTTAAAATTGTATGGCTTTGAAACAAAAAATATTTAAGACATAAGCTTTATCGTTGTCTTCCATGTATTTATCATCATTAAATTCAAGTGGTGGAATGGATGTTTTGTATTTAAAAGCTATAAAAAAAAATAAGTGTCGAACACCAATATTTTGAGGAAAGTGTCTCAGAGGTAATATATGTTAACAATATTTTATAGAATCGCGAATGTTTTGAACAACTTTATTACGTAACGTTTTAATTTTTTCTCCAGTCTGGTTCTGAGATAGTTCTTGTAGCCTTCCTATATGCTCTTTTCCGTTTTCTAATGCGTTGTTTAAAATTCGAGTTAATTCAAGGCGGTTTTATGGGTTTTACTTTAATACTTCGATTAGGTATGCATTCTTTACCCGTCTAAAATGGAGGACATGTTTTTGTCACCGAAAAGTTTTTGGAAGAAGAACAATGGGCAGCTTGGATAAATCGTCACCTACTGTTATTCCCCAAACTCTTCTGGATTGTATCAACCTTATAGAAAAAGAGGAATCCGCGTTTTCGTGGAAATTGGCCAGGAATTCGAAAGGATTCTCACTGGTGGTCAGGAGTTTTACCGCCAAAAAGTCGAAAAATGTCACGCCATTGAAGGACGGTCAATCTGCTTTTGGAGTGAGGCATCCGGACGTTGCCGATGCCTCGAAAATAAGGCCAAAGCGGAAAAAGAAATCCCCATCAGCTGTTGCAAGGGACCGTGCCAGAAGTCAGAAGTTTTGGAAACAGAAGAAGTCTGCCAACATCTGTCAACTGACCGCCCAGCAGCCACGAACAAAGGATACCGTTCTTGAAGAGGAAACCTCCATTCGTACAGAACAGGACTATTCAGTTGTTTGTCAAGTACCTTCTTGTAATTTGAGTGATTTAGAACCCAGTCAGAAGGATCATATTGAACTGGTTATTCACAGTCAAAGTGTACCTAATGAACTGGAGTCACTATCAGTGGCACCCCATACCTCTGAAGTTGATGTAGCAACTGAACAGTCAATTCTTGTGGATTTACTAGAAGTACTGGACAGTGATGACGACGTCCCTCTGAGAAAGTGTGACGTTTGTGCCAATTGTAAGCAAAGGCTTGCACTGGGTGCTGAACTTGTTCACTGTGCCCATTGTTCCACAGTGTATTGTAGTGAAAAGTGTCAGGAGAAAGACTCTGGGTTCCACCGTTTTGTCTGTTCAGTGGTTGCCCCAGATTCTAGGAGGAAGTAACATTTGTATATAGGCTGTGTTTTATGACTGTATGTAGTGCGTTGACAGTTTTACTGTAGTGGCAAAGCTTGTATGTAGTGTGTTTGACAGTTTTAGTGACATAGATTTTAATTCTATTCTTATAAACACTTTACTGCGTAGTGCGAACGCAGGTGCTCCTTTATACAGGAGGGAAATACGGACAAAAGAAAGAAAGAAGAAAGAAAGAAGCAATAGTTGTTACAGTTGTATTCGTATTGTGTAAATCCTTACATTTAAAACAGTCCCAGTCAAAAGGTGCTGCCTTATTAGGTAGTAAGTCATAATTGTCTTGGTCAGAATTCTAAATGTGTCGTGTAAATGAAACAAATTTGGGCTTAGGAAACTTAAATATATCATATATTGGACAATGATACATTATTATTTTTTATTTAGAAAAGGGTAATCAACTCCACTACATGTAACTGTTAAATGTGTTTCATTATTATCAAAGAGGATATCTATTTAATGACGATGATTTTTCGGTAAAATGTGTGGGCTGACTGATAGATTAATGGAAAGAGAACTGAGTACAAACTGAATCGATTTTCCTGGCGGTTTGAGGATTAAGTACGTTTAAACTGAAGTCGCGGGTAATAATTATATCCGAAATTCCTGGTGAGTCTACTGCTAGTGCTATAATCTTTAACATCAGAAAAATGGCTAGAATCAGAGTTTGGAGAACAGTAAAACAACCCGAATAGTACACGTTTATGGTTATTATTCAGTTTTATGCATATGCTATCAATATTTCAAGACTCTAAATCTGCTCGATGCTTATAATGTAGGCAGTCCTTTACAAATATCATAACTACTCCTAATTCTTCTGAGCGGCTCCTTTAGCTCAGTGGATTGAGCAATAGCCTGCTAAGCTCGCGGTCCAGGTACGACCAGAAGCTGGAATCTTTTCAACTGTAGACATGGTATCTGGGATTCCATTGCACAAAACCTTTTATTATCACTCTTCCATTGCTCTGACTGAAATGACAGTGAAAAGCATATAAAGTGCGTATTTCATCCATCCTTATTCTACGTCGATAATTATCATTCACATGGATAATATGGTCATTAAATGTTAAACTCTGTTTGAAAATGCTGATCATTTAGTCTAAACAAGACCGTTGTTGAAACCAAATCCTCTCTAATAATTAGTAACAGAATATTAATACGTCATTTATCCTTCTATTTCTATTATAAAAGTACAGAAAGTATAGTTTCGGAAGTAAAAGCGTTGTTATTTTCAATAATTGCAGCTAAAAAATCCTAACTTCAAAATATGTGATTCCCCCTCCAGTTCAAATCTATATCGCCTGTTTTTTGTTTTTTTTTTGTTGTCTTCATATTTTTCTTATATTTTTTGTACTTTCTCCCCTTTTATACAGTAAATTGTTTTTAATTAATTTCGTGTTTTTTTTTTTTTTTTTTTTTTTTTCGTTTGTTTTTTTCTTTTCTCTCTTTTTTTTCTATTTCGTGTTATTATTAAAATTGTTTATAAATTTTTTGTCTCTTTTATCGCTTAGCATAAAAAAATGACAAAAGTTTCTTGTTTCATACAAATTTAATCACGATGTCAAACATGTATCTATAAAGACACTCCCTATCTCCATTAACGAACCGCGTAACTTTTCTAACTTCAATATTTTATTTTCAGTCAAAAAAAGCCCTTTCAGCTCTTTTAAGCATGTACGAGGAATGATTATAACACTTCCCGGAAAAGTGCTTTAGTCTCTTTATTGTTTTACTTTTTTCAACATAATTTCATTCTATGCTACTGTAATGTATTTGTGATTTACAGCAAACAAAATTATTGACTTACTTGTAACCAGTTTTATGCACGTGTCACCAATGTAACGACCGTTAGGATGACCCGTCTCACCTTACGTTTCGTTTCAGACCATTGCTAAAGCCACAAATTATTTACAGAAACATAAAGTACTTCATATTACATATCGTTTCTTCATATTTATTACAAATAATGACGTCGCATCGATGTCAGTACGACGCCTTTTGACGCCATGTGCCCGCTCGGAATCGACTAGCAAGAAACAAGGCTACCTTGGCGAGCTCTATCGAAATTCAGTGTAGGATCAGTTTTTGTATATGCATATTCAGGTATCATACTCTTCTAAATACTAGTAATTACTACACAATCAAAAAAAACAAAAAAAAAAAACTATGACTTAATTATGACAAAACTTGCTATTGAATGAGTCGGACATTTGCTAGAAGGTTAATCACACCGGGTAGGCTGCAATCGAAAACGCTCTTAACAATCGATAAACGCGGATCAAAAAACAGCGTTTTCGATTGCAAAACAGCGTTTTCGATTGCAAATTTGCAATCGAAAACGCTGTGTCTAACTGTTTTTGATCCGCGTTCGTCGATTGCACGAGCGTTTTCGATTGCCGCCTACCCGGTGTGTTAATATTCTGCAGGTATGTTAATATTCTGCAGATATCCGGTTGTATTATCGCATTGCTGGAATAGTTCGACTGAAAGCATAAATCACAACTCTGCACACGATCTGCAACACTTCCTTTTAATAATGTAAAGTAAGTTATCTGCCCTTGACTGACTCCACCCACTGAAATTTATCGATTAAAGGGCACGTTTTGCTATTATATATCATTTCATAGAGAGGGTCAAACTACAAAATTTGTATTGAATGTGAAGAAAAGATGTGTATTTGAAGTAATTGATGTTTCTTTAAATAATTTGTGGCCTGAGCAACGTTTAGAATTTCGTAGAAAGGGTCAAAACAGCTTTTAAAAACATTTGTAATGAATATGAAGAAAAGATCTGTATGTGAAGTAATTAATATTTATAGGTTATTGAATTTATATTGGGAAATATTCGGCACGAGTTCATATGGCGAAGGACGCACGAGCACGAATGCCGAATATTTCCCAATATAAATTCAATAACCTTATTATGATATACCTTTATCATTAATCAGCTAGTTTCAGCAGTGTTGTCTACATAAGAAATCAAAATAAATATCGGCATATCAAACCACAATTTCTTGAAATTTGAAATATCATTATGCAGTTCGGTGTGTTCATACGTGCTAAAAGCCATGCCCGACGGCGCGAAAATGAATATGACGCTATAGAATCGAACGTGACGTCAGTAAACAAACTTTGACGTTAACAAGACGTGGGCGCCATTTTCCAGTTCTACTTTCTGCAAATCTTAGGAAATTCTCCATTATTATTCCCAGACTCTGCCGTGAAAGATTGACAGATCAAAGGTAAATCATATTTAATTGTCTTCTATGCAATTTATACAGCGAAACCGACACAGTGCCATCATTTTACTCGGTTTTTGATTGCTGTCGACAACAAAATGGCTGTCACACTTTTATCCTCTCAAAACAAAAGTAGTTCTAGTGAACGTGACTCCTTAACTCCGTGCAATATGCACTTGACGCCGTGCAATATGTAAAAAATATTGCACGGTTACTCCAATGTAAAGTGAATGGGGATCTTTTTAGGTATATAATAATTATAGGTTATTGAATTTATATTGTGAAATATTCGGCACGAGTTCATATGGCGAAGGACGCACGAGCTTGCGAGTGCGTCTCCGCCATATGAACGAGTGCCGAATATTTCACAATATAAATTCAATAACCTTTTTATTATATACCTTTGATATTAATCTGCTAGTTTCATCAGTGCTGTCTGTGTACGAAATCAAAATATTATATCGGTATTGCAACAACAAGTTGTTTTAAATTTGAAATTACATGATGCCATTTCGTGTCTTCATACACGCTAAAAGCCACGCCTGATGGCGCGAAATTAGATATGACGTTACGTTATCGGACATGACGTCAGTAAACAAACGTTGACGTTTACAAGAACTGGGCGCCATTTTCGAGTCTTACTCTCAGCAGCTGTGACGAAAATCTCCGTTATTATCGCAGAATATTAATTAAAAGAGTGATGGATCAAAGGTAAATTATATTTAATTGTCTTTTATCTAATTTATACACCCAAACCGACTCTAGTGTCATTATTCTACTCGTTTTTGAATTGCAGTCGACAACAAAATGGCCGCCAAACTTTTCGTCTTTCAAAACAAAAGTAGTTCTTGGGAACGTGACTCCTTAACTCCGTGCAATATGCATTTGACTCCGTGCAATATGCAGAAAATATTGCACGGTTACTCTAATGTAAAGTGAATGGGGAACTTTTTAGGTATATAATAATTCTGTATATAGTTTGTGGCCTAAACTACGGCCATAATTTGCTTTTAGAAACGACAAATATGAAATGTAACGCTAGATGAGGAGGGTCACGCTTTTGTTGTTACCTTGGCGGCACGTGCATAAAACTGGTTAGACATAAGTCAATAATTTTGTTTGTATTCAGGCCGTTCAATTACCGCTGCAAGCGGAAAGGTTTTCAATCGTGAACGGGATAACGTCGGAGATGATTCTCATAATTCCCGTCTCAGAGTAATCGGAGCTCCTGGTTGTCGACTAAAGACAGCCAAAGCGTCCATGTGATCTAGGATATCACTAAAAGGCAAGATGACACCTGCCATTCTATTATTTGTATGTGCGGAACGAATACAAAATAAACTATATCACGTATAAATGGCCATACTGGCTTCGACGGCATTAAAGTACCATGAAAACAGAACAACGGTTTGTTTTCAAAGTTAAACACTGTATGAGCCGATATTCGTTTACATTTCTCTTCAGAAGTTGTCTCAAGTGGACAAAACCTATGGGATCTGTTGGACAGAGTTTCACTATCCAAGTGTATTATACAGTGCTCAAGATACGAAGGGGTAGCAGGAATAATTAAAATAATTTCCATATTTCTTCAAGACGGTTCTAACGAGGAGTCACACCATATGTTTTCTTCAAAAAATAAGGAAAAAATATATATCAAAAATACTAAATGCCCCTTCGTATCCGGAGCTCTGCTACAGTAGAGTTAACTGGTGATACAGTCGAAAGATCACATCTCACCCACGACAGGTAGGTGTTTATAAAGCTAGTCTTAACAAAACGTGAAAATTAAACTCCCTTGTTTTCTGAACTGGCATGCAAATATGAAGTTTCAAATTACCATCGAATCTTATTTTATCATGGTACAAAACAAGCACTATAAATAGGCTTGTATTTAGTTTTAATGATTGCCTTAACGCATCAAAGGAATGCAAATGAAAAAGTAAATAGATGCAGCACGATCAACTGATCTTGAAGATTATATTGTAAAAAATATCAGTATCGACTGCTAAACCCAAGTACATTTGTTTGAAATAAAAGAATCGTCATCTGAACACGAAACAGTTGACTTATAATATCGAATATTTGATAAAGGATCTTACACGAGTGGTCATTTCATATGAAATTTATGAAACGAGCCGTCGGCGAGTTTCATAAATTTCATGTGAAATGACCAAGGGTGTAAGATTCCGTTTACCATATGACCCTTTAAAATGGGATTTTAACGCCATCAAACTGAACAGTATTTCAATAAATACACGCATTGTTCACATGAAAGTTGTCAATGACGTTACGTGTACGCGCCAAAGTGTTATTACATGTGTTCACACGATTTTTATGACACGACGTTATCTACTGAATAAAAGAGACGTTATATGATAAAGAGGTGTATGGTGCAAAAGAGTTTCAACAGTCAACAGTTTAATCTCATTTACTGTTTGTCTCTCTCTCCCCCCACCCCATCATATAAAAAGTTGAACTTTGTTCCCCAGTGCTTCTCTTGGTTATTGAAGTGGGACATTATGTCAACACTAATTTAATACAAGTTTTTATAGGAAACTCCATGACTTCGTTGCTCTAAACAATATTGCCGCTACTGAATTTAATTCCGATTTGACGGTCACGGCCCAAACATAGTCGGGCTTTCATGTATTATAACAGGAAGGCTAGCAAACTCTGAATCTGACTCTAAATGAGCCGCGACAAGAGAAAACCAACAAAGTGGCATATACGCCCAACAAACACTCAGATCAGTCGGGGCATCCGCCCAATCTGATCAGAGTCTTCGCTATGCGCTTACAGGGTAGCCAAAGGTCTAAGGTAACTCCATGCGGATAGCGAAGACTCTGGTCAGACTGGGCGGATGCCCAAGCTGATCTGAGTCTTCGCTTGGCGCACATGCCAGTTTGTTGGTTTTGTCGTGTCGCGGCTAAAATGTTTCGGATTTGCCAATGTTTCTATGGTTTATGAGTCCGGACTTATGAAATGGGTACCTAGACCACTTCGACTTCTACCTATCTACAGGTAGCGATCTCAATTAACTTTCAACTACCCCCTTCAGCCCCCCCCCCCCCCCCCCCCCCCTCTCCCACCCCCCTATTTGTATAGCTGTTTACAACTCAGTCTTTAAGATTCTTGACTTAAAATATTTTGAACACTGTACAGACGGACCCATGACATAAACCCGAATCATTATCATAGGTACGAAACTGTTGTGTAAAGTGATAATACATTCTTTACCATTACGTCACCAGGTCATGTGCTTTGCAAGATTAGTCCATTCAAAGTTGTATCGGATCTACGTCATGACGTGTCATGGCTACTCTTCAATGACCTGATAACGTGGTTATGTTTTAACTCATGTTTTTTTTTATCATAGAAAAAAAATCTATCACATGTAATAGTTATATTAGAGCCGAGTAATTGTATGGCTACGAAAACCAAGTATCAATTGGTTTGTGTTGCTTTCATTTATATGTCTTTTCAGCTTGATATTTTGCGAAGGAATACAGATGAGTAAACAAATATGCATATTTATTTTCATCCTGTGGTGATACGTCATATTCGAAGAATAGAGTGCGCAAGGCAATGAAAGCCGACTCTGCCTGTTTTATCCCTGTGTGACCTGAATGTCAATCTCACAGAATTGGCTGTCCTTTGACTCTGTGATATTTCGACTATACAGGATATTTCAATGAAATAGAAAGGTGGTGGATTCTGGAGTAACAAGCGAGAACCATATACAGAGGAGACTCATTATAACAATATTTTAGATAAAACGTTATCTTCAACTGCAGGACTGACAAAAGAAACTAAAATTTATAATTAAAAAGGAAATAAAATAAAAAATAAAAAAGACGTTGACGATCTGTCTTTGTATGATCTGTGCTGTTTATTCCAGAATTTCTTGGAAATAAAAATGAGATACTTCCACACCGCCCAATAATCATCTTAATGATAGTTCAGTGTTAAAATGTGGAATAGACAGTCAGTTACCGGATACCCAGCAGCCATTGCACTTGATTTGCTTCGTCATATATTACCCATTTTTCTTTTTTTTTTACAAGCTTTCCGAAAAGTTATAGTTTTGACCGTTCAATCATTGACAGGCTATTTAAACCAGAACAGCAGCCTCTATCTTCAGAATGCATTATTTATTTACCAGGCGTATTTTATGATATTTACACTTGCCACTGACATCCCATAGGTAAACCTATTAGAGCAACTTGCTTCATACACCGATGAACGACATTTGATCAAGTCACGTTGTCGTCAAGCGACGTCTGAGGTAAACAAACGTCTTGATTGGTCCGCGTAACGTTCGATTGACGACACGAAATGGCGACGGCTGCTCAACGTAATGGCCGAATACGTCGTTACTACATTTTCTGCGACTCATAGCTTGCATATTCTACATTATATTACAACGAAAACACCATAGAAATGGTCTAAAAGTAAAGTGTAAATATAAGAATAAAAAAATGAATTTTCAGTGTTCTTCGTGTGAAGAAGTCAGTGGTCGTCGCTAAAATTCGACAAGAAGCGCTTGGCGCTTCATGGAATTTTAGCTCCGCCCACTGGCTTCATCATACCATAAACGCTGAAAAATCAAAATTCAATTCTTAAATGAAGGATAATTTGGTTTGCATTCTGAGCGGCATAATCCTTTCAAGGTTTTTCAAACTTTAAACATTATATAGGGAAATGCTGACATTCTACGAAAACAGGGAAAGAGTGATATAGATCAAGGGAAATAACTTTGGCGTTATTGTGATTGCTGACATATTCTGCATTGTACCAATACAAGTTTTCAAAGATGGTAACTGTGTGATAAATCTATGGATGCTTTTTCTTAAAAAAAAGATAAGACAGAGCATTTGACAGCCACAATTCATTTCTCCCAGATGATCTGTCATATTCCGTTGTATTTCAGCTTCGATATATAACAATATTTTCCTTTGTGCGTGCACTATAACAGCGTTGTAAAGAAGCAACACGATACCATCCACACGCTGCCTGTCTTTTCTGACATATCATCCAAAACGGATTGAGTTTGAGCTGTCTGGTCCCAAGGTTATAAAACCTTTTTCATGCTCAACTCAGCTGAGCATAAAACTTTCCCTGCTGATAAACATGAAAATGCCAACTAATCTTGGCATTTTCATATTCATAAGCTGAGTATATTTCATACTCAGCTAAACTGAGCAAGAAAACAACTGTACTCATCGGTAATCTGCTATTTATTAGCAGGTAAAATTTCATGCTCAGCTGAGTTGAACATGGAAAAAGTTTTATAACCTTGGAGCCTGGTCTGACTATGCACAGCTTGCAAATGCTGGAAAGTTTATGAGTACACCTCCGTGTTTTGTGTCAATTTTACAAAGACGGACATCTTTCTGGCTTCATCTTTGCTTTCGTTGACTACAAAGCCTTACAAAAAGTCTCTACTCTTAAAGGAAAGAACCCAGCAGGCACACAAGGTTGAATCAACCTTGAATCAACCTTAATTCAACGTCACCTTGAATCAACCTTGATTTGAATCAACATTGAATCAACCTTCATTCAACGTCGTGACGTTGAATCAAGGTTGATTCAAGGTTGATTCCACCTTGTGTACCCAGTGAGAAGTTTTCCGTAAACTGAGCAAAGTCTTTCTTTTAAGAGTAGATTCTTATTAAGTTGGGAGGCAAACCTGAAAAGAATAGGCGGCCATATACCATTACAACCGATACTTTCCTGAAAGTGGGTCTTTTTGCTCTATAAGACATAGTTGAGCCGCGACACGACAAAACCAACAATGTGGTTGTGCGCCCAGCACAGACTCAGATCAGCCTTGACATCCGCCAAGTTTGATCAGACTCTTCGCTAAGCGCTTAAAAAGGTAGCTAAGGGTCTAAGTTACCTCCATGCGGACAGCGAAGACTCTGATCAGACTGGGCGGATGCCACTTTGTTGGTTTTCTCGTGTCGCGGCTCATATTTTCTCATGATTAGAAACAAATTTAAAATCCTTTTTCACTTTATTAAACATCACCTGCGTCTCTGTTATGGGATTCAAATTACTTATTTATGAGATTGATTTATGGTGTAATTCTATATATTTTCTGAAAGAATTTAGTTTTCTCCAATCATATGTGAATAAGAGTTGAACTATAGTTCTGAATTCTACATAAAGAGAGAATCATTGAATTCTCCGCCAACTTTTCTTCTGCAATGATCACCAAGCAGGCACATGGCGTTGAAATGACGTTGAAATGACGTCGTACTGACGTCGATACGACATCACGTCGCATCGACGTCAGTACGACGTAATTTCGACGTCATGTGTCCGTGGGGTGCAGTGTTCGGTCGAACGATACTGTCAAGGCCTCTGCTTAAGGTAGACAGATACTGAATTAAAATATTGGTGGGGCATTTATTTCATTATACCAGCTAAATAGTGCTATAAAACATTTGGATAAGAAAAAAAAATGCCGTTTTGTTTTCCTAAAAAAAACAACAACAAAATTTTGTATTTTACCTACATATTTACACATTTTCCATTTAAATTTATGTCTCTAGTACATGAATGCACTTTCATTTCTGCAAATCATATAATCCATGAAACAACTGGTACAAAAAAATGCAGTTATCTTGATAATAAGCATATTTTTACATTTAAAAAAAAATGCAATGATGAATTTCATGAAAAACGTCATTAAAAAATATTCAATCGATGGGGCATGCCTATGCATATTATTTTAGAAGAACTTACATTGTATGATACAGAATAAAAAACAAAACAAAACAAAAAAAAAACATTAACCGTTTCGTATGGAAGCCCTGGAGGGACTTCTGACTTCATCACTTCACACTTCAGACTTCATCACTTCAGACTTCATACTTCATCACTTCATACTTCACAATTCTGACTTCATGACTTCAGACTTCAGACTTCATCACTTCAGAGTTCATACTTCATAACTTCAGAGATCAGACTTCAAACTTCAGAGTTCAGAGTTCAGACTTCATACTTCAGAGTTCATACTTCAGAGTTCAGACTTCAAACTTCAGAGTTCAGAGTTCAGACTTCATACTTCAGAGTTCAGACTTCATACTTCAGAGTTCATACTTCAGAGTTCAGACTTCAAACTTCAGACTTCAGAGTCCACACTTCAGAGTTCAGACTTCAAAGTTCAGACTTCAGACTTCAGAGTTCAGACTTCAAACTTCAGAGTTCAGACTTCATACTTCAGAGTTCAGACTTCATACTTCAGAGTTCAGACTTCAAACTTCAGAGTTCAGACTTCAGACTTCAGAGTTCAGACTTCAGACTTCAGACTTCAAAGTTCACACTTCAGACTTCAGACTTCAGAGTTCAGACTTCAAACTTCATACTTCATATGAGGGGTGATAAAAAATACGTGGACTTTGCTGTCGCGGTGAGCATAATGCAGTTATAGTATTTTTCTTATACCGCGAAAATTTCATTTTTTTTTATCTGCGTTATGTGAAATTTTGATGAAATTTCAGTGAACAGTAAGTATTTTCTTTTCATGTCCAGCTATCGACATCATAGAGGCGGAAATAGCCGAAGATTATCCGTTTCCGTGAAAAGGTGTGAACTGACTTACCTGTCCAATATTTTACATTAAAAGTATAAGGAAAAATATTTAAAGCCCATATAAATCCATATTCTAAAAAAGTTACAATTTTTTTCCTGTTATATTCTTACAGGGAATTTTAATACCTCTGTGTTGGTATAAATCTTATAAAATTATTTTGTTATCTTCTTGCTTCCCTATAGGTATAAAGAGTCTGGGTAGCAGCTAGGCAAGAGGGATAGGCAGAGTTGGCTGAAACGCAGTATTTCTCATTTTTAACAATCAAAAACATTTTTTCTATTAAAATGTGATATTTTTTCCTGTTATAAATACTCCTATTGCTTTCTTAGCTTTACATTGATGTATAATTCATAAATGTTAGTTTTGATCTTCTTGCTTCCAAATCCTTCAGAAAATCAAGTTCCACGGCGTTTCATCAAAAGAGAAGATCAAGCAGCGAAATTTTCTAAGTCCGCATATAAACATGTAGGTGCTGGATTCTTATAGTAATATTTGTCGGCTTAAACATCTTACTTATTTATTTATTTATTTATTTATTTATTAAAGAAACCAATATTAGAACATTTCATATATATTTTTTTATTTTCATCTTTATTTTATTTCATCCTTTTTTTCTGGGTTAAAGCGACGCATCAAAGGCAACCCGAATAAGCAGGCTAAATAAAAGAACGTAACGCGTGGCTGCTAATCCCTTTTCGACTAGGACCTTTAAACATTTTGATTAGACATCACTTTTAATTGTAAATGACTTAATGTAATCTACTAACCACTATTATGCTTGAAAAATTTTTTTATATAAGGTAGGTACTGCTACAGTACAGCGGAGCACCACATTAATGCCGTTGACGTTTTGTCTTTTTTAAACATTTCAGTGGTTCTTCTGTTTCTCTGTTTTCTTAAACTAACAGCCTCTTTGCAGATTTTTCATAATTATGACCAATTCTAGACACAGCAGCATGCAATACCATTGTTTTGAAGAATTTCATATCGTACTCTCCTCATATTTCTATTCTATTCTATTATATCCCATAAACTTCCTAGGTCGTTGGGGCACCACAGATTACTTCGACCTTTTCAGATTTAGAATATTTTTACAGGTTTTTCTATTCTATTCTATTCTATTCTATCTCTATCCCATAACCTTACAAGGTCGTTCGGCCGCCACAGATGACTTCGAACCAATCCCTTTCCACCATGTCCTGTTTTCAGCTGCCCTAGCTGAGCTGGCAAATCCATCCCTGTCCACTCTTTAATATTGTCTTCCCACCTCTTCTTCTGTCTACCTCTTTTTCTTTTTCCCTTCACTGTGCCCTGTAGAATGGTCTTTGCTAAACCAGAAGACCTAGAGACGTTCATAAATCCAAGCCAAACTTTTGCTTTCAATATCGTGTCAACGTACACTATATTTGCGGTGTATGTCTAAATGCTGGTCTTCAACCCTTTAATCAGTGCCAACATCAGATAAAACTAGCATAAAAAGATCAAATAACATTAAATTTGAACTGAATGTTCATCAATTCTTCAATTTTCTCCATTTTTTTTTACAATTATATACAAAAATTGGATTTGCATAAATACGCGGTATAATGTTTGGCGTCATTTCGTCACTCATGTATGGCCCACATAGCATCTTTTAGGCTGCTTATGAAAGAATACCACCTTTTGACGGCAATGATTCCTTGACAGTGAAAGGCGGAAACCATAAACAAATAACATACAAAATATCAAGCAGTTTACTCTACTCCAAATATTAGATATGTCCAAACAATTTGAAATAATAAGGCAAAGTTTTACCGTGCTCCGCAGTAACGTCGTAAGGTTACTATGACTACCAATAAAGACTATTTTCCGAATATTGACCGGTAAAATAAATACATCACTGGATAGATGAAAGGCGAATTTGTATTTACTGCAAATTTAATGGGTTTACTATTAATGATAAAAAATTTACAGCAAAAGTCCACGTATTTTTTATCATCCCTCGTACTTCAGAGTTCATACTTCAGACTTCACACTTCAGACTTCTGACAAAACAACGTAAAAGCATACTGTCGCCAAAATGGAGAGTCCCGCACTATTCGAACATCCTAAAAGAATAAGTGCGAAGTGTGAAGTCCGAAGTCTGAAGTCTGAAGTCTGAAGTATGAAGTCTGAACTCTGAAGTCTGAACTCTGAACTCTGAACTCTGAAGTCTGAAGTTTGAAGTCTGAACTCTGAAGTCTGAACTCTGAAGTCTGAACTCTGAAGTTTGAAGTCTGAACTCTGAAGTCTGAACTCTGAAGTATGAAGTCTGAACTATGAAGTCTGAAGTTTGAAGTCTGAACTCTGAAGTGTGAACTCTGAAGTCTGAACTCTGAAGTCTGAACTCTGAAGTTTGAAGTCTGAACTCTGAAGTGTGAACTCTGAACTCTGAAGTCTGAACTCTGAAGTATGAAGTCTGAACTCTGAACTATGAAGTTTGAAGGCTGAACTCTGAAGTCTGAACTCTGAAGTATGAAGTGATGAAGTATGAACTCTGAAGTGATGAAGTCTGAAGTGTGAAGTGATGAAGTCAGAAGTCCCTCCAGGGCTTCCATAGTTTCGTTACCTAGAAAAAAACAATATGCCCAAAGCAGATTGTCCAAATTCTGCACCTGCTGCAAGCACAGCCGGTCCTTGCCCTGTTATTTATTTTCAGGTTATTCCGGTTCTACCATAGAGTAATGCCTACAAAAATGCGCAGATGGAAAGAAACTGCGAAGACCTTGATCATTCTGGTTCTTAAGGAACGGTCTGATCTGGGTTTCAGCTGTTTGTACAGGCCCATCTGCCCGAAAACTTAGGTTCTTTACCGTAGACACTGAAGCAATTTTAGTGGGTCTCTACATAAATCCTGCCAATTAAGTCCCTGTGATTTGAACCGGCCACTCCCCGGCGATCATTAGCTCCCATAAACTTCTTCTCTGAAACCATGAGGCTCGGAGCTTATAATATGTAGTATGAGCAATGTCAAACGGTCCCCTTTTAGGATCCTGCCAACCATGCCCCTGGGGTCCAAATTTGCCATGCCCAGGGGTTCGTAAGCTCCCATACACTGCCAACTGGAAAATCTTAAAAAATCTTCATTTCTGAAAACATGAGGCCCAGATCTTATATAATTAGAATGTAGCATTGTTTAGTGGTCTCCTACATAAATCCTGCCAAACATGATCCTCGGGTTAAAGTTGGCCACGCACCGGTGGTCATAAACTCCCATAGACTTACATGTATAATGGGAAAAACTTAAAAAAATCTTCTTCTCTGAAACCATGTGGCCCAGAGCTTATATATATAGTATGTGGCCCAGAGCTTATATATATAGTATGTAGCAATGTCTAGTAGACCCCTACATAAATCCTGCCAATCAAGGCCCTGGGTCTAAACTGGCCACACCTCAGGTGGGTCACTTATTTATATAGAGTTATACAGCTAAAAAATTTCAAAAATCTTCTTCTTTAAACCATGAGGCCCAGAGCTAACCTATTTAGTAGGTTGCAATGATTAGTGGTCTCCCACATAAATCCTGCCAACCATGCCCCTGGGGTCTAAATTGGCCATGCCCCGGGGGTCATTAACACCCATAGAATGTTAAATACTTAAAAACTCTTCTTCTCTGAAACCATGAGGCCGAGAGCTTATGTATATAGTATATAGTAATGTCTAATTGTCCCCTACTCAAATCCTGCCAACCATGTCCCTGGGGTCCAAATTGGCCAAGCCCATGGAGTCATTAGCTCCCATAGACTTACAATAGGAAAATAAAAAATATCTTCATCTCTTAAACCATGAGGCCCAGAGCTTCTATATTTAATATGTAGCAATGTTAAGAGGTCTGCTATATTATCCTGCCAGCCATTCCCCTGGGGTCTTATTCGGCCACTCGCCGGGGTCATTGTCTCCTATAAACTTACAAAGTTATTCTTCACTAAAACCAAAGTGGGCCTGGAGCTTATATATTTAGTATGTGGACACATAAATCCTGTCAATCAAGCCCCTGGGACCAAACTTGCCTCACCCCAGGGGGGTCATTGTTTATATACGAGGAGCGATCGAAAAGTTCTAAGCCCCACCATGTTTTGAAACTTTCAGAGCAAATTTTAGTCATTGATTTCAAACAGCAATTCTACAGAGCAACAATCACTAAATTTCGGGAATTTATCTTTAATATCAATTGCATAACACTTCACCTTTTACAGTTACCCCCATGAGTGCACTGTATAACTCTTTGACCGACCATAACTTTAGCAGAATCAAACATTTGCAATTGTTTTTTGCAAATATATGTCCTACAGCATCCCGGTAATTGATGATATATGCAAACATAAATTTATTCTATTTCAGGATAAAAAGCAAATTTTTATTTTTCAGAAAATGCCTAATTTCAGAGTTTGTGCAGACCGTGCACAATCGGAGCCGCATGCTCTGCGTGCACAGAAGTGTATATCTTTTAACTCTTTTTGTTAAAAATCATGTAAGATGTCAATGTTTATATATGTGTAAACATTTCTTGATTTTGCTCACCATGTTCCTAACAATATGGGTCTCTAAATATCAGGGTTGCAATATTTAAGGGTTTACGGTAAAGCCACTAGACGCCAAAATATTTTGTATTTCCATCAAACTATTGACAAATCATCATCTTTTATGTGCTACAACAAGAACCGTTTAAATCTTGCAGAAAGTGAAAATGATTTTTCAAAGTAAGGCTAGACGAATAGATTTTAAATGTTATTTTAAAAATATGCCACCCTCTTGTTTTTAAGGTGCTGTAAAAAGAAAACTTTCGCCAAATATTTTTGAACCCTCACCGAAAGAGCTCGGTCAAGTTAGCAGAACGAAAATTCTGCAAAAAATTCTGCAGAAGATTCTGCAGAAAAAGTGGTAAAGTTAGCGAAATAAATATTCTGCAGAATTTTCTGCAGAAAAAGTGGTAAGGATAGCGAATTGAAAATTCTGCAGAATTTAGCAGTTTTTATTTCTTAGTTCTGTCATCTACAGGCCACAAAATGTGAGTGCGCACCGTTAACCGCACTACTCTATCTCGTATGTGGACCGAGATATTCACAAAAATTGCATATTTTCTTCTGCTGGAAAGTAGCAGAACGACATTAAAGAAACCCGTTGTTAGCAAAATTTGATTTCTATTTTCTGTCATCTAGAGGCCACAAAATGTGAGTGAGCGCCGTTTACCGCACTACTCTATCTCATAAGTGGACCGAGATATTCACAAAAATCGCATATTTTCTTCTGCTGGAAAGTAGCAGAACGAAATTTCAGAAACCCTTTGTTAACAAAGTTTTATTCCTTTGTTCTGTCATCTGGAGGCCACAAAATGTGAGTGAGCACCGTTTATCGCACTACTCCATCTCATAAGTGCACCGAGATATTCACAAAAATCGCATATTCTGCTGAACAGTAGCAGAATGAAAATTCAGAAACCTTGGCCACCAAAGGGGGAGTCTAAATAAAGCTTGTTTCCCGACCCCTATCAAAGTGGCTATTTTTTTTTTTTTTTTGCTGATAAGTGGCATCATGAGTCTACTTTATCACAGCATATGCCGTTTGATGGGGAGGCATCTATTTTTTGAGAAATAAGCACTTTAAAGTGGATGTGGTGATCACACATGTCAAATCACACATGTTCAATATTGTTATCCTATGTAGGACTTATTAATGCCTTCCAAGGGCTTACTAACTCCTACGCTAGGCTAACTAGCTTCTACATAGGACTTAGTAACTTCTGTGTAGGACTTATTAACTCCTACATAGGACTTACTAACTCCTACGAATGACTTATTAACTAATCAGATAAGTCCTAAGTATGTGTTAGTAAGTGCTACGTAGGACTTATTATCTCCTACGAAGGTGTTAGTAAGGCCTCGAAGCTAGTCGGATGAGCTGTTGGCTGATCTGCACAGGTGGTAAAACACCTAGCCGGCCTTTTCTAGTGGCGCCACACAAATCACTTTCATGAAAATGCTTCAAAGATTGGTGAAGACACACGTGTTAGCATGCCCTAGTTTTCATATTTTATTATGCAGATATCATTGCGTCTGCAAATAATTCCAGTAAAATGTTTGACATTTACAGAAACTTGCAACTGGAAAAAGGGTGAAAGGTCTGCCATGATGAAAACAAATGAGCCGCTACACGACAAAACCAAAAAGTGGCATGTGCGCGCAGCCAAGACTCAGGTCAGCCTGGGCATCCGCCCAGTCTGATCAGAGTCTTCGCTGTGCGCTTGGAGCAAGCTTAGCTAACATTTAAGCGCATAAAGAAGAGTCAAATCAGACTGTACGGATGCCCAGGCTGATCTGAGTCTTCGCTGGACGCACATGCAACTTTGTTGGTTTTGTCATGTTGCTCAAATAACAATTTCAAAGATTCTTTATGGATTTCATTTTCTGTTTTTAAAGTGGTGGCCACATTTGATGTTCGATCCCAGCAGTGTTAGTAAATTCGAAAGTCCCCCCCCCCTCCACCCCACAACCCTTGCAAGGATGTGTGAGATTACTTTTAATTCTGTTGTATTAATATGGAAGAATTGGTTAATCTTTTAACAAGGCATATATTCTCTGTGCAAAATAGTCCAATTTCGGGCACTGTTTCGTCTGACAGTTATATACTTAGCAAAAATAAAAACTTGACAGTCGCTATTTTGCATCCTGCGGTAGTCGGGAAAAGTAAAACATAAAAATTCTTTTACTTTAAGAAAAAGTAATCATTCTGTAATATCATAGTCACACAAAATTCAAGGTTCTATAGATACAGCAAAATTGAGGCTATTGTAACCGTCACAGGGGTACTTTTCTGTTTTCTATGCTCAAAACCAAACAATTACCGAATTTAAAATTGTTAAAGTCTGCTTCACTGATAACAATTCTGTTGGCAATGCCTTTCCATTATTAAATCCAATCTGTATGGACTCGTAAGCTAAAATAATGCCGATGCACGGTCGAGTACGAGGCCGTGAGGACCAGACGAAAAACCTCAGTCCAAACCATTATGATGTCAGAAATTCAGTTTCAATGGAATTCCCAATACACGTTAACGTCTTTATGGCAGTTTAATTAAAGGCTTTCAAATAAAATTCAGTAATAAAGACATTGAGTTTGTAAGACAGTCAAACGAATCTCGAAGAAAATAACAAGAAAGACGCATTGGTATGGAAGATATGGCATCTCAAAAATTTCTATATGTTTAATTCAAAGGGAGATAATCTGAAAGTTTTGCAACTTTAAACGTTATTTTCAGGTTGTGACTACAATGAACATAAGCATTTAAAGTGTTTTCTGTGCGTACTGGAACTATTGTTTATTGCGTACAAGATAACTGCCACCTGCGCATGCGCAAATTAAAGTTCTGTTCTAAATTATTAAATTAGGATTAAGTTAGATAACTCCGGGCAGGACAAAAATTTACCAATAATTTTTTATGACTTAAGTAATCAGACGTCTGCCCAACTCGAAAAAAACCACATATATATTATAAATTTGATAGCTTGGTCGGAATTAAGAAATAAAAACCGTCAAGTTTTTAATTGTGTTCAGTATATATACGTTCATCGCCAAAGGTTAAGCGTGCTGAAAAAGCAAATGTAACAAGATCATTGGAGATAATTACAACAGAATTCTAACTTTTTGTGGAAGTTAATGTATTATGTCCTGATTGATCAGCATGAAATTAGCAAGTTTAATTAAATTTGAGTAACAACTGCACAAAGCCAGCACAAACGTGCATGTGTGTGAAAAACACATTTTGGGAAGAAAAAAAATCGTTATGATCTGCTGTCAGTATTTCTGTTACACTTATTACATGTCACCAATTTAAGTTAAATGTTTTGGCGAACTTTAGTACGAAACTACTGCTTTTATAATCATTAAAAGAAGCATTATTTTCTCTCGAAAATGTGATTTTTTTGGGCATTGATTTCTCTGCTCGCTCTGTGTATTGCTTACTCAAATTAATTTAAATTTGATGTTTTACAAAGCTAAGCATTGGTGTTGATGACGGAACGCATTTGGCTTCATAATGAAAGTTAGAACAACGGTTGTCCATCCGTCGACCACAATATGGCCAAGTTTAATCAATATCTATGGAAAAGACCCCCTATTTGCTCGTGCAAACAAGATACATGCAGCACATACATCTTCGGTTTTGTTTTGTTTTTGTTTTGTTTTGTATTTTTTCTTAAGAGGATCTATGGGAAACATGCGCTTATATATGGATACCCAAGATGGAAAATAGAGCTATAAAATCTCGGACGGGTTTGAAATCCAGTATTTCCAATGTCAGTAAGGCATTAATGATGTTTGTCAGTGTGACCACAACACATCACAATTTTAACGCCTGTATTCTAGAACGTCACTCACACTCCTGATGTAATCCCTGAATTCGCTCATTTTTTGAGCGACTCAGAAGTTTCGTATTCTTAAATCTCACTTAGTCTTTCGTGTTGAGAATTGAGTGATGGTCGAGTGAAGTGTACACCTCCCTCGAGCCCCACTCATTTTTACTGACTCATTTATTATGTCCCCAGCTGCCAAACCGTTAATGGGCAAACTGATTTGGTTAAGGGGCATTTTGGTTTGCTGGTCTGTTCGCTTGTCTCTAGTCTGTCCGTCCGTAACATGCTCTGGTAGTTGCGAATTTAAAAAAACGGCTGATACGAGGATATTGAAATTCTTATATATGGAATGAATTTGCAGTCCCGTATTCGTCTTCTCAAGGGCCTTGTCACTGAGAAGAAACGACGTGAAAAAAATTGACTTAAGCATTTTGTATAGGGATAGCCTTTTGGAATCTGAAGAAATATTTAAGCTGCCATGCGGTTAAACCAGTATTTCAATCATATCTTTCTTTATCAGCCTTCCATAACTCGATTACAACTTACCCTCTGTTGACAAGGCCGTAGAACCACGTCATCCTGATGGAGGGCAAGGGCCTGCCTCTGCTTGCAGAAGGTGTTGGATTGGTATTGTTTTGTGTTGTTTGTGCACGACTAAAAATATGTTTATTTAAAGGTATACTCCATCGTATTTCTTTACAAAATAATTACAAAATTATGATTCTGGCTAGTTGTTTGCAACATAATTAAGATTTGTTCAAAAAATCTTAAACGAAAACATCTTTGTTACGGAGACAGAGACGATATATCAATGCGTACCCTTTTTGAATATTCACGAATATTTTGTAGTCATAAATTGACTGACTTCCACACGCGTTTCTGCAAGCATGTTTTGAATTTTATGATAGGTGGAGTAAATAACTTTATAAAAGCATTAACCTCTAACATAGAGTTTTTTCAGCCAATAACTGTCTGAAGTCGATTAATGAAAGGGCTTAAAATTATTCATGATATAACTTTATCCTGATTAACTATGATTGCTGTGCGTATCCAGTCTTCATTTTTGGCGGGAATGGCGGTCCGCTATGGCAGCTTTTTGTGTATTTTCTTAAATTCTCCTATTTTCAGTGACCATCACAAATCATAAATTTGGCAGATAAATGTAATTTTAAATAGCAATCATTATCATGCCTAGGATATAATGTTTTTGAGAAATTTAGAAGTTAATAGAAATATTGAGGGTGTTAATCTTTAACATTTTTCGTCAATGATTAAACTTTTACTGAACTCTCTTCATATTTATGTCAATCCTGTGAGCAGAAAAAACCTCGGATCAGTCTGCGTGGATGTGCAGCGATTTGTCTTTTTCTTTTTCTTTTGGCCTTTCTTTGTATAGTACTGGTTTTTGTCGCACCTGCTTTACGAAGGTGCGATATAGTTCACTTTTCTGTCCGTCAGTCATTCCGTCCGTCCACAATTATGTCGACCCTAACACTCGTGTCCATTATTCTCAATCTATGATACCTACGCTCATCAAACTTGGTATATAGTTTCGTCTTAGAATGGTCTCGAGGAACCTTTCACTTATTTTGGCTTATTTTTCATGCTCTAAAATTTTATGTATAAAATTATGTCGACCCTAGTGTTCAAGTCCATTTCTTTCCATATATGATACCTGCAATCATCAAACTTGGTATAATGTTTTTTCTTAGAACAGTCTAGATGATCCTTGGCTTTATTTTGATTTTTGACCTATATTTTATGCCCTGTTGACTTAGTAAAATTTTACGTAAAAAATTACGCCAACCCTAGCATACTGATCTATTTCTCTGTCAATGATACCTACAGTCATCAAACCTAGTATATAGTTTCTACTAAGGTTGATCTAGAGGATTGTTGCACTTATTTTGACATTTGACCCATATTTCATGCTCTGCTGACTTTGTAAAATGTTACTTAAAAAATCACATCACCATATCGTTTAAGTCCAGTCACCGGGGCTCAACTGGTGACCTTCTTTTGCTTCAGATTTCCAGTGGGGTGTTTGGCAGGACAGGGATCTCCACCTGTCAGACGGCCCGTTGTATCTGTTGAGTCCTCGTCTTTGCTTCTTCATGGTGTTGAAATTTGATTTATGTGTTTACCGTGATGATTCATTGACGAGTTAGAGGGTTATCATGCGAACCGAACAACCAACTAAATGTTTTGTACCACTTCAGAAACTGAGGGTGAGGTTGGGCCTGTAAAATCGATTTAAGCCCCCCCCCAGTAATTCATTACTGACCGTTCCAAGGCGGTAGTTCTGTTGTGGTTCTTTGTTGCCTGTTTTTGGTGTCAGAGTTTCTGTGATGTTTTACCTTATGTATGTTATTATTATTTTTGGTTCGGTTTGGGTTGCTGAGTGGCCACCTTTTGGGAAAAAGCTGCTCACTCGGTTGGCCATATGTTCTCTGTATCTTGATTATTTGTAATCTTAGTTGTTTCCAACTATGGTTTGAGGGCTGGATTGGGATTTTGATTGTTTCAGTTCCTGGTCTTTGCATACTTTTTACTCTCAGTCTATTGTATCTAGAATCAATAAACCAGGTATAAATGGACTTGATGATTAATGCACTTGTTTCAACCCTTAATCTATTTTTCATGAGCTACTGATTTTGTAAAATTTCACATCCAAAACTGTGTCGACCTTAGGGTTTGAGTCCATTTCTCTTTAATTACAATGGGTGTAATCATCAAACCTTGCTGCTATTATTTGTACCCTTGACCTATATATCAAACCCTGTTGACTTTGTATCAACCTGGCATCCATGATATGAAAAAGGGCATTCAAGTCAAATTCTCACTAGCTTTACCACCTATAATCATAAGACATGGTAATAAATTTTCTTCAGCTGGTGACCTCGATTGTTTGACTGCTTATGACATAGAGAAGTGCGGTAAACGGTGCTCACTCACATTTTGTGGCCTCCAGATGACAGAACATAGAAATCAAACTCTGCTAACAAAGGATTTCTGAAAGTTTGTTCTGCTACTTTCCGGCAGAAGAAAATATGCAATTTTTGTGAATATCTCGGTCCACATATGAGATAGAGTAGTGCTCACTCACATTTTGTGGTCTCTAGATGATAGAACATAGAAATCAAACTTTGCTAACAAAGAGTTTCTGAAATTTCGTTCTGCTACTTTCCAGCAGAAGAAAATATGCAATTTTTGTGAATATCTCGGTCCACTTGTGAGATAGAGAAATGCGGTAAACGGTGCTCACTCACAATTTGTGGCCTCCAGATGACAGAACCTAGAAATCAAACTCAGCTTACAAAGGATTTCTGAAATTTCGTTCTGCTACTTTCCGGCAGAGGAAAACATGCGATTTTTGTGAATATCTTGGTCCACTTATGAGATAGAGAGGAGCGGTAAACGGCGCTCACTCACATTTTGTGGCCTCCGGATGACAGAGCATAATAATTAAACTTTCCTAACAAAGGGTTTCTGAAAATTTCGTTCTGCTACTTTCCAGAAGAAGAAAATATGCGATTTTTGTGAATATCTCGGTCCACTTATGACATAGAATAGTGCGGTAAACTGCGCTGACTCCATTTTTTTGGCCTCCAGATGACAGAACATAGAAATCAAACTTTGCTAACAAAGGGTTTCTGAAATTTCCTTCTGCTACTTTCCAGCAGAAGAAAATATGCGATTTTTGTGAATATCTCGGTCCACTTATGAGATAGAGTAGTGCGATAAAATGTGCTCACTCACATTTTGTGGCCTCCAGATGACAGAACATAGAAATCAATCTTTACTAACAAAGGGTTTCTAAAATTTCGTTCTGCTACTTTCCAGCAGAAGAAAATATGCGATTTTTGTGAATAGCTCGGCCCACTTATGAGATAGAGTAGTGCGGTAAACGGGGCTTACTCACATTTTGTGGCCTCCTGATGACAGAACATAGAAATCAAACTTTGCTAACAAAGGGTTTCTGTAATTTCGTGCTGCTACTTTCCAGCAGAAGAAAATATGCGATTTTTGTGAATATCTTGGTCCACTTATGAGATAGAGTAGTGCGGTAAACGGTGCTCACTCAAATTTTGTGGCTTCGAGATGAGAGAACATAGAAATCAAACTTTGCTAACAAAGGGTATCTTTAATTTCGTTCTGCTACTTTCCAGCAGAAGAAAATATGCAATTTTTGTGAAAATCTCGGTCCACTTATGAGATGGAGTAGTGCGGTAAACGGCGCTCACTCACATTTTGTGGCCTCCAGATAACAGAACATAGAAATCAAACTTTGCAAACAAAGGGTTGCTGAAATTTCGTTCTGCTACTTTCCACCAGAAGAAAATATGCGATTTTTGTGAATATCTTATGAGATAGAGTTGTGCGGTAAACGACGCTCACTCACATTTTGTGGCCTCCAGATGACAGAACATAAAAGTCAAACTTTGCAAACAAAGGGTTCCTGAAATTTCGTTCTGCTACTTTCCAGCAGAAGAAAATATGCGATTTTTGTGAATATCTCGGTCCTCTTATGAGATAGAGTAGTGCGGAAAACGGTGCTCACTCACATTTTGTGGCCTCCAGATGACAGAACATAGAAGTCAATCTTTGCTAACAAAGGGTTTCTAAAATTTCGTTCTGCTACTTTCCAGCAGAAGAAAATATGCGATTTTTAGCTCACCTGAGCACGAAGTGCTCAGGGTGAGCTTTTGGGATACCCTGATGTCCGTCGTCCGTCGTACGTCCGGACGGACGTCCGTCAACTTTTGCTTGTGTACACTCTAGAAGGCACAGTTTCGATCCAATCTTTATGAAACTTTGTCAGAATGTTAGTCTTTAAAAAATCTAGGCCAAGTTTGAAACTGGGTCATGTCGGGTCAAAAACTAGGTCACTAGGTCAAATCTTAAAAAAAACTTTGTGTACGCTCTAGAGGGCACAGTTTTCATCCAAAGTTCATGAAACTTTGTCAGAATGTTTATCCTCATAGTATCTAGACAAAGTTCGAAACTGGGTCACGTCGGGTCTAAAACTAGGTCACTAGGTCAAATCATAGAAAAACATTGTGTACGCTCTACAGGACACAGTTTTAATTCCGTCTTTATGAAACTTTGTCAGAATGTTTATCTCTATAAAATCTAGGGCAAGTTCGAAACTGGGTTATATCGGGTCAAAAACTAGGTCACTAGGTCAAATCTTAGAAAAACCTTGTGTACGCTCTAGAGGGCACAGTTTTCATCCAAAGTTCATGAAACTTTGTCAGAATGTTTATCCTCATAGTATCTAGGACAAGTTTGAAACTGGGTCACGTCGGGTCTAAAACTAGGTCACTAGGTTAAACCATAGAAAAAACTTGTGTACGCTCTAGAGGACACAGTTTTAATCCAATCTTTATGAAACTTTGTCAGAATGTTTATCTTTATAAACTCTAGGCCAAGTTCGAAACTGGGTCATGTCGGGTTAAAAACTAGGTCACTAGGTCAAATCTTAGAAAAACCTTGTGTACGCTCTAGAAGGCACATTTTTGATCCAAAGTTCATGAAACTTAATCAGAAAGTTTATCCTTATAATATCTAGGAAAAGTTTGAAACTGGGTCACGTCGGGTCAAAAACTAGGTCACTTGGTCAAATCATAGAAAAAACCTTGTGTATGCTCTAGAGGACACAGTTTTGATCCAATCTTTAGGAAACATTGTCAGAATGTTTATCTCTATAAACTCAAGGCCAAGTTCGAAAATGGGTCTTGTTGGGTCAAAAACTAGGTCACTAGGTCAAATCTTAGAAAAACGTTGTGTAAGCACTAGAAGGCATAGTTTTGATCCAATCTTCATGAAACTATGTCAAAATGTTTATTGTCCATATATCTAAGCCCCCTATGAAATTGAGTCACGTCGGCTCAAGGTCAAATCTTAGAAAAACTTCTTGTAGGGCGGTAAACGGCGCTCACTCATATTTTGTGGCCTCCAGATAACAGAACATAGAAATCAAACTTTGCAAACAAAGGGTTGCTGAAATTTCGTTCTGCTACTTTCCACCAGAAGAAAATATGCGATGTTTGTGAATATCTTATGAGATAGAGTTGTGCGGTAAACGACGCTCACTCACATTTTGTGGCCTCCAGATGACAGAACATAGAAGTCAACTTTGCAAACAAATGGTTCCTGAAATTTCGTTCTGCTACTTTCCAGCAGAAGAAAATATGCGATTTTTGTGAATATCTCGGTCCTCTTATGAAATAGAGTAGTGCGGAAAATGGTGCTCACTCACATTTTGTGGCCTCCAGATGACAGAACATAGAAGTCAATCTTTGCTAACAAAGGGTTTCTAAAATTTCGTTCTGCTACTTTCCAGCAGAAGAAAATATGCGATTCTTAGCTCACCTGAGCACGAAGTGCTCAGGGTGAGCTTTTGGGTTACCCTGATGTCCGTCGTCCGTCGTGCGTCCGGACGGACGTCCGTCAACTTTTGCTTGTGTACACTCTAGAAGAAACAGTTTCGATCCAATCTTTATGAAACTATGTCAGAATGTTAGTCTTTAAAAAATCTAGGCCAAGTTCGAAACTGGGTCATGTCGGGTCAAAAACTAGGTCACTAGGTCAAATCTTAGAAAAACTTTGTGTACGCTCTAGAGGGCACAGTTTTCAGCCAAAGTTCATGAATCTTTGTCAGAAAGTTTATCCTCATAGTATCTAGAATAGATTTGAAACTGGGTCACGTCGGGTCTAAAACTAGGTCACTAGGTCAAATCATAGAAAAACATTGTGTACGCTCTACAGGACACAATTTTAATTCCGTCTTTATGAAACTTTGTCAGAATGTTTATCTCTATAAAATCTAGGGCAAGTTCGAAACTGGGTCATGTCGGGTCAAAAACTAGGTCACTAGGTCAAATCTTAGAAAAACCTTGTGTCGCTCTAGAGGGCACAGTTTTTATCCAAAGTTCATGAAACTTTGTCAGAATGTTTATCCTCATAATATGTATGATAAGTTTGAAACTGGGTCATGTCGGGTCAAAAACTAGGTCACTAGGTCAAATCATAGAAAAACCTTGTGTACGCTCTAGAGGACACATTTTTGATTTTATCTTTATGAAGCTTTGTCAGAATGTTTACTTTCATAAACTCTCGGCCAAGTTTGAAAGTAGGTCATGTCGGATCTAAAACAAGGTCACTAGGTCAAATCATAGAAAAACATTGTGTACGCTCTAGAGGGCACAGTTTTGATCCAAAGTTCATGAAACTTTGTCAGAATGTTTATCCTCATAATATGTAGGACAAATTTGAAACTGGGTCATGTCGGGTCAAAAACTTGGTCACTAGGTCAAATCTTAGAAAAACCTTGTGTACGCTCTAGAAGGCACAGTTTTCATCCAAAGTTCATGAAACTTTGTCAGAATAATTATCCTCATAATATCTAGAACAGGTTTGAAACTGGGTCACGTCGGGTCAAAAACTTGGTCACTAGGTCAAATCATAGAAAAACCTTGTGTACGCTCTAGAGGACACAGTTTTGATCCAATCTTTATGAAACATTGTCAGAATGTTTACCTTCACAAACTCTAGGCCAAGTTTGAAACTGGGTCATGTCGACTCATAAACTAGGTCACTAGGTCAAAACTTTAGAAAAACCTTGTGTGCGCTCTAGAAGGCACAGTTTTGATTCAAAGTTCATGAAACTTTGTCTGAATGTTTATCCTCATAATATGTAGGATAAGTTTGAAACTGGGTCATGTCGGGTCGAAAACTAGGTCACTAGGTCAAATCATAGAAAAAACCTTGTGTACGCTCTAGAGGACACAGTTTTGATCTAATCTTTATGAAACTTTGTCAGAATGTTTATCTTCATAAACTCTCGGCCAAGTTTGAAAGTAGGTCATGTCGGGTGAAAAACTAGGTCACCAGGTCAAATCTTAGAAAAACGTTGTGTAAGCACTAGAAGGCATAGTTTTGATCCAATCTTCATGAAACTATGTCAAAATGTTTATTGTCCATATATCTAAGCCCCCTATGAAATTGAGTCACGTCGGCTCAAGGTCAAATCTTAGAAAAACTTCTTGTACACCCTAGAGGGCACAGTTTTGATCCAATCTTCATGAAACTCTGTCAGAATGTTTATCTTAATGAAATCTGGGTAAAGTTTGAAACTGGGTCGTGTCGGGTCAAAAACTTGGTCACTAGGTCAAATATAAGAACGACCTTGTATACGCTCCAGAGGGCACAGAATGTTTATTCTTACAATATCCAGGCCAAGTTTGAAACTGGGTCATGCCGGGTCAAAAACTAGGTCAAATTTTAGTATGGTAAAAACTCTTATAATTCTTCACCAGAGCCAGTGAACTGATTAATGCTCAGGTGAGCGATTCAGGGCCACCATGGCCCTCTTGTTGTGAATATCTCGGTCCACTTATGAGATAGAGTAGTGCGGTAAACGGCGCTCACTCACATTTTGTGGCCTCCTGATGACAGAACTTAGAAATCAAACTTTGCTAACAAAGGGTTTCTGAAATTTCGTTCTGCTACTTTCCAGCAGAAGAGAATATGCGATTTTTTTGAATATCTTGGTCCACTTATGAGATAGAGTAGTGCGGTTAACGGTGCTCACTCAAATTTTGTGGCCTCGAGATGAGAGAACATAGAAATCAAACTTTGCAAACAAAGGGTTTCTTTAATTTCGTTCTGCTACTTTCCAGCAGAAGAAAATTTGCAATTTTTATGCCCCCAACTCCGAAGAAAGTGAGGGGGCATATTGGTTTGGGCCTGACCGTCCGTCCCTCCGTTCGTCCGTGCGTCCTCACGTCCGTCCGTACGTAACGCCTCATTTTCTCAAGAACTGTACTTGCTGTGGCCTTGATATTTAAAAGGTGGATAGAGCATGAAAAATTAGCAGACCCGTATTTTTTTTTTTTTCGTCTGCCATGTACTTACAGAATTATGCCCCTTTTTTTGAAAAATTACATGAAAGTTTGTTCCCAAAATCCTGGGAATACCGTTTGAGCTAGGATGCTCATATTTGGTATATTGCTAAGGGCTAAGGTGTAGATCACCTGATTAACTTATAGGCAAATTCCGACAAAAAATGACTGAATTATGCCCCTTTGTTGAATTTGGCATTTTTCCAACTTTTGAACCGTTTGACCTAGAACCCAAATTTTTGGTAAACTACCAGTATTTGATGTGTTGGTCATTCTGATGTTGGTTGCGTTATGAAGCATTTACTTTTAACAGAGTTATTTCCCTTTTTTCATCTGTATAAAGCATAATAATGGGTAGTCTGTTTCTGAAGAACAGTATTTGCTGGGGCCTTGATATTTGAAAGGTGGATAGAGCATGAAAAATAAGCAGACCCGTATTTTTTTATCTTTTCCGTCTGCCATGAACTTACAGAATTATGCCCTTTTTTTGAAAAATTACATGAAAGTTTGTTCCCAAAATCCTGAGAATACCGTTTGAGCTAGGATGCTCATATTTGGTATATTGTTAAGTGCTAAGGTGTAGATCACCTGATTAATTTATGGGCGAATTCCGTCAAAAAATGACTGAATTATGCCCCTTTGTTGAATTTGGCATTTTTCCAACTTTTGAACCGTTTGACCTAGAACCCTAATTTTTGGTAAACTACTAGTATTTGATGTGCTGATCATTCTCATGATGGTTGCGTTATGATGCATTTATATCCCTTTTTTTTCATCTGTATAAAGCATAATAATGGGTGGTCTGTTTCTCAACAAAAGTATTTGCTGGGGCCTTGATAAATTAAAAGGTGGATAGACATGAAAAATAAGCAGACCCGTATTTTTTTTTTCTTTTCCGTCTGCCATGTACTTACAGAATTATGTCCCTTTTTGAAAAATTACGTGAAAGTTTGTTCCCAAAATCCTGGGAATACCATTTGAGCTAGGATGCTCATATTTGGTATATTGCTAAGGGCTAAGGTGTAGATCACCTGATTAACTTTTGGGCGAATTCCGTCAAAACATGACTGAATTATGCCCCTTTGTTGAATTTGGCATTTTTTCAACTTTTGAACCGTTTGACCTTGAACCCTAATTTTTGGTAAACTACTAGTATTTGATGTGCTGATCATTCTCATGATGATTGCATTATGATGCATCCACTTTTAACAGAGTTATTTCCCTTTTTTCATCTGTATAAAGCATTATTATGGGTGGTCTGTTTCACAAGAACGGTATTTGCTGGGGCCTTGATATTTAAAAGGTGGATAGAGCATGAAAAATAAGCAGACCCGTATTTTTTTCTTGTCAGTCAGCCTTTCACTTACAGAGTTATGCCCCTTTTCGAAAAATTAAATGAATGTTTGTTCCCAAAATCCTGGGAGAACCATTGGAGCTAAGATGCTCATATTTGGCATACAGCTAGGGGCTATGGTGTAGATCACCTGATTAACTTTTCGGCTGATTTCGAAAATATTTGACTGAATTATACCCCTTTGTTAACTTCGGCATTTTTCCAACTTTTGAACCATTTGACCTAGAGACTTGATTTTTGGTATAGTATTTGATGTTTCTATCATTTTGATGATGGTTACTTTATGTTATATTCATTATTGACAGAGTTATCCCCCTTTTTTTCTTATTTGTGCAAAACATTGTAGGGATGGTCTATTTCTCAAGAACCATAGCTGCTGGAACCTTGATAATTCATAGGTGAATAGACAATAAATAATTAGCAGACCGGTATTTTTTTCTGTTCTGTTGGCCTTGTACTTACGGGTTATGCCCCTTTTCGAAAAATTGAATGAAAGTTTGTTCCCAAAATCCTGGGAAAACCATTGGAGTTAGAATGCTCATACTTGGCATGCAGCAAGGAGCTAAGGTGTAGATCACGTGATTAACTCTTTGGCTGATTTCGTAAATATTCGACTGAATTATGCCTCTTTGTTAACATTGGCATTTTTCAACTTTTGAACCGTTGACATAGAGACCTGATTTTTGGTACACAGATAGTATTTGATGTGTCAATCATTTTAATGAGGATTACGTTACATTGTATTCATTATTGACAGTTTTGCCCCATTACTTATTTGTGTAAAACATTGTAGGGATTTTCTATTTCTCAAGAACCATAGCTGCTGGAGCCTTCATAATTCATAGATGAATAAACTATAAAAAATTAGCAGACCTATATATTTTTAACTTACTTTGATAGGGTCAGGCATATAGTTGGGGGCATAGTGTTTTACAAACACATTTTCTAGTTATGAATATTTCGATCCACTTATAAGATAGAATAGTGCGGTAAACGGCGCTCACTCACATTTTGTAGCCTCCAGATGACAGAACATAGAAATCAAACTTTGCTAACAAAGGGTTTCTGAAATTTCGTTCTGCTACTTTCCAGCAGAAGAAAATATGCGATTTTTGTGAATATCTCGGTCCACTTATGAGATAGAGTTGTGCGGTAAACGGCGCTCACTCACATTTTGTGGCCTCCAGATGACAGAACATAGAAATCAAACTTTGTTTACAAAGGGTTTCTGAAATTTTGTTCTGCTACTTTCCAGCAGAAGAAAATATGCGATTTTTTGTGAATATTTCGATCCACTTATAAGATAGAGTAGTGCGGTAAACGGCGCTCACTCACATTTTGTAGCCTCCAGATGAGAGAACATAGAAATCAAATTTTGCTAGCAAAGGGTTTCTTTAATTTCGTTCTGCTACTTTCCAGCAGAAGAAAATATGCGATTTTTGTGAATATTTCGATCCACTTATAAGATAGAGTAGTGCGGTAAACGGCGCTCACTCACATTTTGTGGCCTCCAGATGACAGAACATAGAAATCAAACTTTGCTAACAAAGAGTTTCTTTAATTTCGTTCTGCTACATTCCAGCAGAAGAGCATATGCGATTTTTGTGAATATCTCGGTCCACTTATGAGATAGAGGTGAGCAGTAAACGGCGCTCACTCACATTTTGTGGCCTCCAGATGACAGACTATAGAAATCAAACTTTGCTAGCAAAGGGTTTCTGAAATTTCGTTCTGCTACTTTCCACCAGAAGAAAATATGCGATTTTTGTGAATATCTCGGTCCACTTATGAGATAGAGTAGTGCGGTAAACGGCGCTCACTCACATTTTGTGGCCTCCAGATGACAGAACATAGAAATCAAACTTTGCAAACAGAGGGTTTCTGAAATTTCGTTCTGCTACTTTCCAGCAGAAGAAAATATGCGATTTTTGTGAATATCTCGGTCCACTTATGAGATAGAGTAGTGCGGTAAACGGCGCTCACTCACATTTTGTGGCCTCCAGATGACAGAACATAGAAATCAAATTTTTCTAACAACGGGTTTCTTTAATGTCGTTCTGCTATTTTCCAGCAGAAGAAAATATGCAATTTTTGTGAATATCTCGGTCCACATATGAGATAGAGTAGTGCGGTAAACGGTGCGCACTCACATTTTGTGGCCTGTAGATGACAGAACAAAGAAATAAAAACTGCTAAATTCTGCAGAATTTTCAATTCGCTATCCTTACCACTTTTTCTGCAGAAAATTCTGCAGAATATTTATTTCGCTAACTTTACCGTTTTTTTCTGCAGAAAATTCTGCAGAATCTTCTGCAGAATCTTCTGCAGAATTTTCGTTCTGCTAACTTTATCGAGCCCACCGAAAGCTAGTAAATGACAACGTAAATACATTCGTGCTAAGCACGCGTGCGCAGATTTACTGGAAGTATCTTCATAGGGTATAATCGATTCCGCTAATTTTCGCTTCCCTCAGAGACTGTCCGTCGTATATTGCTACCGCCGAGACTGTACGCTATATTTTGCTTCCTGCAGAGAACAACGGTTTCCACAGAGACAGAAATGACATCTTCCGGTAAGGAAATTGCTTTTGTGTTCTCATATATGTTCATTCCTGTCCTCTACCTATTTCACATACCTTATGAAACAAAAACCTTGAAATTCCATCCAAGAAAAATGCAAAAGACGGTCATATTTTAGACTTACGTGTTAGAATTATGATTTTTCTACCCACAGTATTTAAGGGGCTATTCTGTTGAATTATGCTGCATTTTTCTGTGCAAAATATGTATTTTGAATTACTTTTTGAGAAGCCATAGGACGTCACTTCTGAAAGACTGCCATTTGTTAACAAAAAGAAAAAAAACAGATGGCGTGTACAGTTTCCGCCTTTCAATGTACACCTTCTGTACAGCGTCCGCTTTGTTCCTGTACTGTTTCCGCTTGAGGCATACATGGTAGTTTGTGCCAAAAACATCGTTGAAATGTCCCTAGCTAGTCAGTAGCCTCTGGTTAGTGAGAATAAATTCATCAAAATGTGTGGCCTACCCTAGTTCTATACATAAACGGTGACAACTCCACGTTTTTTTAACAAGCGCTTTAACTCAAAGCAAACTGGTTCAGAATGGGACATTTGAACAGCTTATTCAAGTCTTTGTAAAACGACTTTGCACATACACTATAATACACTACTCAAAATATTTAAAGGAGCACCTAATGATTTTTTCATAGACGACAGTGCAACGCATCCCCACTTTGAGAGTCATTTACTTTCAATGGATGAAGACACAGAGTTTTCATTCAATTTGCCAGTTTTTAAAGCGGATCTCGAAGTTACTGACAGCACTAATTTTGATCCAATATCTATCCTGCAAATGTCTATGGACTGATTTTTGTAAAAAGTGGAATTTTGGTAAAAACCTTGTAATTTTTCAAACAGATGAAAATCATGAAAGTTTCAACCACAATTGAAAACAACCATTTTGTTTACGAAACTGAATGTCTTACAAGCATCAGTTTTAACTCAAGTTTATGAGATTTTATAGACTTATAGAAAAATGCCTCAATTTCAGAAAATTCGAAAATTGCCAAAAGTTGTTCCATGGAAATGATTAGGACATCATTTCTATTGAATTTCTTGTCTTAAACTTTGATCCCTCTTCAAAATGCTGCAAAAGAATCGGAAATTCTCGGCCGCTGGCGGTCGAATTTATGGGCCGTTGAACTGGGTATATATTGTAGTAATGTCTATGGGAAAATATCAACTGCTCCTTTAAATATTTTGAGTAGTGTACATGTATTTATCTGATGAATTAGCTTTGGTAGTCATTTTGGTTCAGGGGTTATAAATCAGAGGGAGTATCTAGTGATCCTTGTCGGTTAATTTGTTTGGAAGTCACAGAAGTTGTTTCCCTATTTGATAATTGCTGAAAAGCATGGTGGGATACCCATATACCTTAACTTAATCTCACCAGACACAACGTCGTATCAATGTGGCATCATGTTGATGCTTTGTTCATACAGAAGCTCTCTCAATATCTGCTGGTCGTGCATTTTCTCGTTACGGTGCATATGAATTAAACAGATGGTGTCTGCCGAAGACCAATATCATTGATCATTTGCAGACACGGAATGAGAGATGAATGGATAGATGATTGCAATTTCCTGGCTTTGCAACACCATTTCAGTCATATCTTGCCAATGGAAGGTTGATAATAAATGAGTGAGTGCAATGGAATCGCATCTACGGTTAAAAAGAATGCCGCCTTCACCGAGACTTGAAGCCCGAATGTCAGTTTGGCAAGCCAGGGCTTCACCCACTACTTAAACCTAATATGAAAGTACCGATATTGCACTTTATCTTTTTTTCCCTTCTGCATCATCTTTCTTATGAATCCCCATAACTTCCGTGGCCCTGGCCATGATATGTATTTTCTTGGGGAGGGTATATATTAAGCTGAATGCATACACCTTCAGGGGAAGCAACTTTGCAATGTCATTGCTAATATGAGTAACGTATTATAGAAATTAACTTGCAGGCAAGCAGCATATTATCTTTAAAAAGTAGAAAGCTCCAGGGCATCAAAAACAAATGTCACATAAATTGTTCCCCTTTGGAAAAACAGCAGAAAACATGGAGCTGTACCCCTACATCTTAAGTCCATCAAACACACAACGTCAGCCACGTGACAACGTTATCAACATGTCACCGAATTCACAACGTCAGTATAAATGTCGTATCAACGCACCACCGACGAGGCAACGTCAGCCCAACGTCTTATCAACATGCCTCCAACGTCACGTCAGCACAACGTCGTTTCAATATGCCAGCGACGTCACAACGTGACATTGACTTCATTTTCAGCACAACGTCGTATCAACAAGCCACCGAGGTCACAATGTCAGCACAGCGTCATATCAACTGGCCACCGACGTCAAGTTGATTGATTGGTTGTTTTGGGTTAAACGGCCCTTTGGGACAGTATTTTAGTCTAGAGAAACGATAGACGTGAAAAAATATCTAAACAACAACCACCCGCACCTACTGCAAGCAGAGTACTCCCCTGTCTTAATTTTATCCAAATAAGTAGAATTTAAAAGCAGAACAATCGCCCGACCCCCCCCCCCACCCACACACCGACGTCACGTAAGAACAACGTTATATATAAACATGCCGCCGACGCCAAGCTGACATTTTAGTGGTGGAAAACATATTTCAGTGTCTGCTGGTAGTAGATTTCTTTGGCACAGTGCATGATACATATAGAGAACATTATGAGACAATATGGTTAGCGGTCAAAGAAGTCTCGCTAGATATGATTTTGTGATTCATAAATGTACACATAATTTATGATTTTTTCATCTCTGCACAGCCTTTAAACCGTGTATGCAACATCAACAAATGCTTTCTAGTCTCCCTCACGTTGCTGCATTATAGAAATGCATGTTTTCAATGAAAATATTCCAGAAAACAATAACTGCCAGGAAGACATCTCTACATATCATTTACAGGCATAGAAGTAATAAATTCAAGTATATTTAGGCAAAAATGTTAATTGATCCGACATTTTGCCAGCGAAAACCGCACAGTGCTTCTTAACAAAAGCAGGGAAGCCGTATATGGTAGAGTCTTACGCCGTACAGTGCAAATTCTTATCGCCGTTTTATACAGTAAATTCGTAACTCTCACATTTAAAGGAACTAGCACATGCTTTGTTAGTATTATATGATAGCAACATATAAAAATCATTGTTTTTTAGCAAAACATATACAAGTAAAAGGGAATAAAATGCATATTTTCGTTTTTTTTGAAAATACATTCAAAATAAACGATGAAAAATAAACAGAAAAAACATGATTACAAAATGATATGCAACCTTGAATTGATGACAGTGTAAGGTCTATGATTGTTACTGAATGTTCTCGACAAATTCTTACCTCACTACCCCTTCAGAATTGCGGAAACCGTTTTTCTTTGCAGGAAGCAAAATATAGCGTACAGTCTCGGTGGAAGCAATATACGACGGACAGTCTCTGCAGGAAGCGAAAATTAGCGGAATCGATTATACCCTGTGATCTTACGGCTCAGAACTTTTCGAGCGCTCCTCGTAAAAGTATATATAGCTAAAGAACCTTCAAAATCTTCTCTGAAACCATGCGGCCTAGAGCTTATATATTTTGTATGTAGCAATCTTAAGTAGCTCCCTACATTAATCCTGCCAATGAAGCCCTGGCATTAAAACTGGTCTCACCCCGGGGGGGGGGGGAGGGTGTCATTTGATAATTCACCTTGACAGGTGCGCTTATAGTATAGCCTTGGTCCTTTGTCCATTATCATCGTCCATACTTTTAAACAAGTATGTGGCAATGTCTAGTAGTCCCCTAAATAAATCCTGCAAATCAAGCCCCTGCGGTCTAAACTGGCCACTCACACCAGGGGGTCATTTGTTTGTATAGAGCCATAAAGCTAAAGAACCTTCAAAAATCACGCCGATGAGGAGAGGAGTGGGGACATTTGTTTATATAGAGCTATATAGCTAAACAAAACCTTCAGAAACCTTCTTCTCTGAAACAAGGAGGTCCAGAGCTTAATTCTGTATGCAGCAATGTTGAGTGGACCTCTTTTTAAATCCTGCCAATCATTTCCATTGGGTTCAAACTGACCTTTCCGTGGGTAGTGGGTGGGGGTGGGGTTCATTTGTTTATATAAAGCTGTATAGCTAAAAACTTTTAAAAATTTTCTTTTCTAAAACTAGGAGGACGAGAGCTTATATCAATATTAAGCAATGTTTAATGGTCGGCTACGTAAATCCTGCCAATAATGCCCTTAGGGTCAAAACAGGTCTCACGTAATGAGGTCATTTGTTTAAACAGAGCTTTATAGCAAAAACACCTTCAGAATTGAACTGAACTGAACTGAAATCTTCTACTCCGACAACATGAGACCGAGAGCTAAGACATTTTTATGTAGCAATGTTTACCGGTCTCATACATAACACATGCCAAGCATGCCCCTGGGCTCCAATCTGACCACACCCCGGGATCTTTACTAATATAGAGCTATATAGATAAAACCGGAAAAAACTTCTTAAAAAATCGTCATTTATTTTTCAGAGAAACTTCATCATACTTGTCAAAAAACCAGGACAGGAATTAAACCTCAGACCTGTTTGAAATTTGGCCATATTGTACAATTTGCCTTCGAGTTACTTGCCCTTGAGCATTTATATACGAGGGTCATCCAAAAAGTTCTGTCACTGGCTTATATCTCGAAAACGAAAAGTGCGATTCACCTAAAATAAAAACCATTCAAAAACCCTGTTTTTATCACATAGCTGTAAAAAACTGATTCTTGTATCAATGACATAACATTCACAATCTGCATCAAAAGGAGGGTACCCTCACCCGACTGGCAAATTTGTAGATGCAACTCCGGCAATAAGCAATGAAGGGGTGTCTATTATCGCTGCCCGGTGCCTACGATATCTCAGGTGCTAATAAAGACAACAACAAAATCTCCAAGCGATTCTGTCCATTTTAAAGAGTTTACAGCATTTCGTAACCTCAACTTTATGCAAACAACGCCTTAAGAAAATCGACCAGGTCATGTTCTACGTTCAAAAGCTTCATAAACGTATAATATTTCAAATTCTGAAGCATATCTGTACTGCAGTAGATCATGACAATGTGTTCTCAATCAAAATTTCAGAAAGATCCCAAAAATGAAGGCACAGTGGGTCCTTGAAAATCACGTGACTGCGAATTTCACCATATTTCATATATCAATATTTTGCATCGCATATAATCGACAGAAGTCGCTGATTTTTATGTAGTGTCCCACAAAATGCAACAGACAGCAACCCTGAAAATTTCAGAATCCTGTGATATGTAATTGACGAGATATGCAGCATGAAGCAAGGCAACAGAAAAACAAAAATCGTGAAAATAGGCCAGTGTCAAATATAAGGTCTGTATCTGAGCTTATAACTAAACCAGATGGCATGTTTTCACCATTTACCTGATATCAGTATAAAGATAAAAGATTGCTCTTTTGATTGTTGCAAACCGTGGTCAGCTATCACGTCTGTGAGTAAAGTTATGAGTCCAGTGACAGAACTTTTTGGATGATCCTCGTAGCCCATATCTGACCTTGTCTTGGGCATAATGCATGCCAGAACTCAGGTGAGTGAACGTTGCCCATTGGGCGACTTGTTTTCGAACACCCCAGAAAGGTGACAAAAAAGCTTGTGACCCTACCCCAAGCCCTCCACACACACACATCATATTACCTATTTTATGTCAGACTGACCGCAGTAAAACAAAACATTTTCTTATTTTGACAGATTAATTACTTATTAAAATGAAATTTATATAAAAAATTTATGGTCTGTGTTATAAAATTTGTCTGCATTTTTTACTTTTGCAAGAAATCTGACAGTGAATGCCCTATTATTCAATAGCAAATGAAAGGTCATGTTTGTGTAAATCAACACAAAATGCAAAAAGATCTGAAAAAAAAGTAATAAAGACATCTCTAAATAGGCCTACATTGACGGCGTGCATTTGGTATGAAACTTATTGCAATACTTTAACGGCGAGAAAAACAAAATTAGAGCGCTATTTATTTTGCATAAAAAAGTCAAAACCTCTTTTTCTCATGACGTCAAAGAAAAAACAAGAGCTGTCACCTGACAGCATAGCTCGCCTGAATTGGTGCTTGCCCATCACTCAGCCGCTATGGTGGTGTGGACTGCTATGCATAAAACAATGCAAGCATGCCCATAATGAAAACACATTTATAAACAAAAGCTATCTCAGAAATAAGTCTTAAAATAAAATTAGAATAAAAAAAATGAAATGAAATTTCAAAGTCCATGAGCTTGAGGTAAAAAAAAACTGACGGGTGGGGGGTGGGGGGCTATGTGGACTGCTATGCATAAAACTTCATGCAAGCATGTCCATAATGAAAACACATAAGCTATCTCAGAAATAAGTCTTAAAATAAAATTAAAATAAAAAAAAAATGAAATGAAATTTCAAAGTCCATGAGCTTGAGGTAAAAAAAAACTGACGGGTGGGGGGGGGGGGGGGGGGGGGGGGGAGGGGGGCTAGTATGTATCAAAACCCTGAACCATAATCTAACATCAGCCCAAGTATTAGTATCAGCTGAGTCCATCATCGTGGCACTGTGAAATTATGTCTTCATAAATATAAAACTTTAACCAAAATCTTTAAAACAAAATTCTAAGTCGATGACCTTGACTTCAAGGTCACCCAGTGGGGTAAGTATAAGGTGTTTTGTAAAAACTCAAAAAAGAGTCTAACATCAGTTCAAGTATAAACTAAATCTCTGCAAATCATTATGAATCAGTATGCAATTACAAAACTTTAAAAAAGACAAAAATTTCCTAAGTCCCTGACCTTGACATCAAGATCACTCAGCGGGGTTGGGGTAGTACTCTGTAGATCTAACTACAGTGCAAATATAAAAAGAATTCATCTCTGGGTTCAGGAGATATGTGTCTTTAAAAAACTTTAACCAAAACATCCAATCAATAAAAAGACAATATTCTAAGTCCATGACCTTGACATCAAGGTCACAGAGGGGGGGTGGGGGTAGTACCTTCGAAAACTTTAGACCAATATCTAACTTTAGTGCAAGTATCAAAGGAATCCATCTATGGGTTCAGGAGATATTGGGCTTTATAAAACTTTAACCAAAACATCCAGTCCAAAAAAAACACCAATTTTCTAAGTCCATGACCTTGACATCAAGGTCACAGAGTGGGATGGGGGTGGTACCCTGTTAAACCTTAGACCAATATCTAGCTACAATGCAAGTATCAAAAGAATTCATCCATGGGTTAAGGAGATATAGGTCTTTAAAAAACTTTAACCAAAACATCCAATTCGAACGCCGACGCGGACGCGGACGCTGACGCCGACGCCGTGGTGACAACAATAGCTCTTCCTGAACTTTCGTTCAGGCGAGCTAAAAATGTTTCTTGCACACTCAACAGAAAATCATTTCAAGATTTAAAAAGATTGGACTCCTTGATCATTTATCTTTTTACATGAAAACTGATTTTTTGTTTACTCCTATTCCACCTTAAGGACCCTTTTCACGTAGTACTAACCAGGGGCCGAGTGCACAAAGCAAACGTAAGCCTACGCTCGACGTACGTCCGTCGTAAAAATGTCGCATAATTTAAATACGTGTGCACAACCGAGGCGTGTCGTAAACTAAGTCGTAAAAAGACTTCAAAACTCACAAATCGCTCCGTGCACTAGGATTAAAATACAGTCGCAGTACAGACTTAGTTGCGCCGACGTTCGTAAGCTACGCCGGCGTAGTTTATGCCTCCTTTGTGCACTCGGCCCCAGTCTTATTTATAAAGTAGTGCACTAATAACAGTGCAGTATAATGAAACACGAAATCAGATTTCATTTAAAATATCGGTTGTAAAATCTCAACGTCTGCTATCCTACTTTTAACTCTTTAAGCACCAGTGACGAAAATAGCAGAATTTGCAAACAGCGTACATCCTGAGGAGGCGGCTCAACATGAGCCGCCTCATCAAGATATACACTGTTTGCCCTCTAGTCTTAGAATTCTCAATATGAAATGTCTTGGACAAGGCATTTTTTGAATTTTTGCAGACGTCAATTTTGTCGTCTGCTTTTTTGGTGCTTAAAGAGTTAAAACTAATTGGTCTTTTACGACATAGTTTGAAACCTGGAATGGACTAGGCTGTTATGGAATGGAGTGGACTTGGTCATCAGTTTCCTTCGAGACCATGGGATTTCACTGACACACGAAACAATTTTATCCATAAGTGGAAGTAATATCTTCCCTCCAAGAGAACTATTCCAAATAAATAGAATGAAATGAAAAACATAATTAGTTCTTCGTAAGACTTTCTTCTGAATCCCTTTCAAGCTACTGTATTGAGTTATATTCTTGTAAGATTGTATTGTGTGTATTTGTTCAGTATTTTGAATAAAATATTGTTTACACTAATTAGTTCTTCAACTCTATTTTACTCCATTCCGTTCTATTTTTTAAACTTTGTTCAGTTATGGCCTCACCCCAGGGGAGCCGATTGTTTATATAGAGCTATATAGCTAAAGAACCTTCAAAATCTTCTTTGAAACAATGCGGCCTAGAGCTTATATATTTTGTATGTAGCAATCTGTAGTAGTCCCCTACATAAATCCTGCCAATGAAGCCCTGGGTTCAAAACAAACGTTAACGATTCAGTAACGGATTTTACCCTTGCTTACAACTTCCGCAAAAGAGTAACGGAGTGAAATGGTGTGTTTGTTTCGCGTCAGAAAAAACAAGTCCTATTTCGACGAGATTTGTTCTGACAGCTTCTCACTTTTGTAATAGTATGATTTTAGGTATCTAAGGCCATGACAAGTTGTGTCTGAAATTATGATTGAATGTCCAAAAGATTTGATCTCTACTCGGTGTTTGCTAGATGCTTTAGAAAAGAGAATCTGATTAAAAGTAAAAAAAAAGAGATTCTGATTAAAAGACTAAGTGTGTGTGTGTGTGTGTGTGTGTGTGTGTGTGTTTTCTTGGATGCCCCCTTAAAACCTACCCTCCCACGGACGCTAAACAAAGACAAAACTTGGCATGGCCTAATCTACAAAAGAGACAAAGTTGATCGATCTGGAGTTGATGATAAAAAATGTGTGGAAATTTCTTGTGCAAAACGTGATGTCTACCATTAATCTAGTAAGAATATGTGGATGAATCTAGTAGTGGACAGTTGCCAAAGAGTTGACAATAACTTTCATGAAAATGACTCAAGTGAGCTATGTCGGTAGGCACCCACAACCGTTATTTTGACACTGGGTAGCTAGCGACAATGACCTATCTCAAGACTGAGCTGTCCAATTTAGAAGTCCAAAATGGACAGCGGTCAATCTAGATGGACCTGATTCCAAAATAGTTACCAACATGATGCACTGTTTGTTTTTGTTTAATAAAAATCGGAAATAGAAATCGAAAGTAGATCTACACCGAAAAAAAAGTTTTGAATATCTGCATCTGTTTTAGATAAAATTTCCATTGTAAATTTACAAACAAGAGAAACGTTTTGAATTAACATCTGACAGAGTGCTAATATTCACGCAGCGCAGTACAACGGGTAAAATTCTTCTCGGAGTTATGGCGGTGCAGGAATTGTCCACCTCGCAGGACCTGTTTGATAACAACAATGGCAAACGGTTGACAGCTGATCCTCTTGCTTAAACAAATAATTTGATTAACTTCAGACGTTTTATACAAAGACCTCGATTCAGTATGCCTGTTTTTCAGGTTTAGTATTTCATTTGGGTCCCACCAGGCTCACGGGGTTGAATCGGCCTTGAATCAACCACGATTCAACATGACGTTGAACCGGGTTGATTCGGAGTTGATTCGACTGTGTGCCTGCTGGGATATTATATAAGGATGTTTAACAATGTCAGATAAAATTCTTCGTCATGAATAAATTACTGATCTCTATCCCTATTATCCTCATATATCCATGTGCTACACATCAAATGTGTATTACCCATGCTATTGGGTACCTAAATTTCTTATTGGCTTGCGGCCACAAGCCATATAGATTGCAAAGCTCGTTCCGGTTTGAGACTGCATTTGTTCATGTTTTTCTTCACTTATCTGAGCGTTTAATCGCAATAACCAGAGAACTCGTCCAATTTTGTCTATTTATATTCATATCAGGTTTACCGCATCTGCTAAAAATAACTGATGGAATTTTATTCTATTTTTGGTCGCACTGTCGCCAACTGTCGGCACTTTCCGTATCCACGACACAAGTATTAGCTTTTCCCCAAAAAGCTTTGCTATCTTTATTTAGCAGCGGCGTTGGGCGAAAAAAGAGCCTTAGAGTATTGTGTAATGTATTCACTTAGAACAGTCACCACACTCGAGCTAAAGCGCCTGTGCAGACTGACCAGGGTCTTTCTTTTTCGGCAGATCCTGAAATATATCATGCTGAGGATAGATTGATCTGACTGCGCTGATGCGTGGGCTGATTTATGTATTTGTAAACCTGTCAAAGCAGAAAAAATCAGTCAAAATTTATTGTTTAAATTCAGCAAGCATGCGCTTCTGATTTTTTCCCTCATCATTCATCATATCTTACATGTACCAAATAAAGTATCCGATCTATATCTGTATGTGTGGCTAATACACACTGACCGTGTTTATACATGTACAATTATAAAGCCGGTGCATAAATGACGCATATTCATTGCAAAGGTCATGTCGATCGCAAGCAGCCGTGTAATGTACACAATTCAACATCTAAATAAAATAATACCTTTTTGACCATTCATGAATAGTCTATCCTAGAAACCTCTTATAGGGATACAGGTAACGAGAACAGTGGACAATTTCAAAACCGTTGAGATTATAAGTATCTTTCATGGGTATGAGGTGTGGATAGAAAAATCCGTCACGAGGGTCACTGTTCGGCATCACGAGGCTTGCCGAGTGAAGCCGAACAGTGATCCCGAGTGACGGATTTTTCTATCCGCACCTCACACCCATGATAGATACTTTTTCTTGCACACCACGTTTTGTATTATCTTTAGAACTTGTTAAAATGCGTTATCTTAGTGCGCATCAGAGGTTTCTATTTGGTTTTGAAAGAAGGCGCCGTTTTCAACGACCGCCATTCGGTTCTTTACGTCAACGTCTGGCATGCATAAACTGACGTCATTTTGCCGTTTTCGTGACGTAATCATCTAAAGCGCTAACGTCACTTGACGACGCAGATACGTGACCTCCATTACAACCAATGCATTGGATGCTCGTGATTTTTATCCGGTCCTGGGTGAGATAACATGGGTGAGATAAATAGAATCTATCATTGGTCTCCGATGCGGACAGGGAAATCCCAACCCGAGGGCATACGGGGTGTGTCGGAAACGAGGCTTGCCGAGTTTCCGACACACCTCGTGTGCCCGAGGGTTCGGATTTCCCTCTCCGCATCGGAGACCAATGATTGATTATTTTTCTTACCTACGACAATATTTACGTAAAATTGAACGGGGAACTGATAGGCCTATTTCATGCGAAGGTGTACAAGTGTAAGTAGAACAACCGTGTCACCCTCATGGCTGCTGTAGTGAACAGACAAGTAAAAATAGGTCCTTGACAAATCCACTTTTTTAGATTTTCAGATTGAAATTTTTAGATATTCTAATTGAAATATATATTAAAGAACAAAATTTGTATTGAGACGACTACAGAAAGCGCGTGTATGACGTTAATTGTGACGTAACGTCAACGTCATTTCAAACGTCAGTTGGTAACGTCTTCAAAATGGCGGCCTCCTCGACAGTCTTTGTCACGGTGAAACATAGATTATTTTGGATCTTTTTCCGACTTTAAGACCTTGAAACAGGCTATAATGAGATTATACAGAATATATAACCTTTCTTGGATTTGGATTTTATCGATGTGGCAATTCTTTCCTAATATGAAAATAGGCACTGCATATTTGCGAGCATCGCTGTAGCCCTTATGAAGGGCCGTATATTCTATTCTGTTCTATGTCGATGCAGGATTTTTTTACGGTAACCCGTCAACGTCGCAGCAATCGGACATCCTCGCCTATGGAATTGACCGAAGTGTTACGATTGCATCACGGCTTATTTTTCAACTTCCGGTCGAACGTTAAAATTATTTACATACACATATCAGGTTTTGTGAATAAGAATGTGTTTATCTTTGTGTCTACGGAGAATAGCAACCATGAAATCGATCAAACTTCCTGTTTATTCATAATGGCAGCCCCCATATGGAGGTAAATTCCGGTCGAGAAATCGAACGATGGTTTTCTGAAGCAACATATGCAACATCATCTACATTTTCTTTTGACTAATGTCCTCCCATAAGAGCTCGCCCTTCGGGCTAGCGGGCCCTTCGGGCCCGCTCGCGATGCTCGCTATGAAAGAATAATGCATAAAGTATGGAATCGCCAAGCCGGGCGCACCGTATTTCAAGGAGCGCGTAGTGGTACACAGAATTCAAGCTCGTGTGAGCTGTCTCAGCCCATGGGCAAGACAGAATTTTCCAGCACCGCTAAAAATAGAACAAACTCTGTCTCGTAGGTAAGAAAAGATTTGTAGGTATAGGGGAAGCACGGGGATATCCTTATCCGGTGTGCAAGAATTTAAACTCTTTTTAGGCTACCTCTGAAGGATTCGTGACAGCTTTGAGACAATGGATGAGCCGCTGGTCTATCTCTCTCAGCCAGAACCGAACCAGGACTCGAAAGAATGGAGACATGCCAGAACATCCCGCCATGTCTCAAAGAAGGCAATGACTATGCCTTCAGCTGGCAAGGTAATCGTTTCAGTCATTCTGGATCCATGAAGTGTTTACATGTTAACTACCTGTTACGGGACAGGGGATGCTAGGTCAATTACTGAAGCAGCTGAGACAGAAAATCAAGAGTAATCGCCGAAGAAAGCTATGAAATCTATGGTGGCTTTTTACTGTGCTGCATTTCTGTTGATCACTTCTACCGTTTTCAAGAACTGGCTGGGAAGCAGTTTACCAGTGATAATATTGTCATTTTGGTTGTACAGGAATTTCTTGACATGCAAGAAGAACCTTTAGATGCAACTGGAATTCAATCACTGCAGCATCATTGGCCTAAGTCGGGATTTAGTTAAGAAATAAATTGTAATCAGTGTCATGAGAAGTGAACAACTTCATAATTAGGCTGAATTCATTTCCTTCAGTCCTCATACGCTAGTTCTCATAATTCCCATTCCGTTAGTATTAAAATACTGTAATATTAGCAAACTGTAAAAACTCGGCAAGCCTTTCCTTTTTAAAAGGAAACTTAATCTATTGTCACCCTGTTTGGCTCATCATGTATGTATGTACTTCTCTACTTTCTCTCTTCTCCTGCGCAATCTAGAATTCAACTGTTGACTCCTCAAGTATGTATCAAGAGATTACAACGTCGCAAACTTATTTACCTTGATCCAATTTTCGCGCCCGACAGAATCTTTCAAGCTCTTGTTGATTGTATTACCTGAAGTATGTCAGTGTCGCTAAGTATTTACAGGGCGCGTATTGGAATGCATATTTGTCGAGGGACGCGGTAAATTTAATATGTTTGAATTAATTTTATCGTTTCTATTATATCAGGCAGGTGATGTAGAAAAAAATCCAGGGCCTCAGTCCATGCACTCGAGTGACTCCTCCACATTTTCCCAATTTCCAATATTTCAAGGTCCACTACAATGTTCAGAGTTTGTTGAATAAAGTTGACATTATAGAACCTGAATACACAGTTCCGAGCCACACCCAGAATATCACACAAAATCACATGATATCGTATACCTGGCCAATGCTACGACAACTTGGCACGTGACATAGTCTCACAAACAAATCGCACGTGGTCAATACCAACAGAAGTCCGTGATTTTACCTTTCAGTTAATGAAGGGATGTACACCTGTTTAAAGAAAACAAACTAACACCACTTTTAATAAATTTACCCTGCTTTGCAAGAACAGAACGCATCGGAAATGTATGATGCGCCAACTGCCATGTGTAGGCCATCAGGAGGCTGATTCAGCTCCATAGACCGCCAACATTTAGCAGGCACTTGCAGTTGTCATTTGTTTTTCCGCCATCTTTGTGTAAGCTTGTGAGACGTAGTAACAGTAACTAAGCAGGCGGAGCTTAGCGGCTATTCTCGGAAATGTGTATTGTCACATTTGATGTCATTTCCCTAACAGACACCTGATTAAATGGAACAGTTCCAGACCAAGATTCGAAGACGGACCGTTTAACCGATAATTACGGTGGTATAGCAGTTTATGTAAAACATGATATTCCTTGCACTAGGAATTAATCAATATCGAATGTCTTTGGTTAGAATTAACAATTAAAAATAGAAAACTACTCATTGGAACTTTCTATAGGCCACCTAGTTCCTCACCCCTTGTTTTGTCGGACATTGAAAATTCCGTTGGAATGGCCATAGATACAGGCATAAACGACATTTTTATGACAGGTGATTTGAATTTAAACATGGCTAATTCTCAATCTTAGAAAAAAATTGACGATATATGTATACAATATAACTTGCATCAGTTTTAAACGAACCTATCACTTCACGGAATCCTCCGCAACTATAATTGATTTGATTTTGGTTAGTAATTTGTCAAGTATTTCAATGTCTGGAGTTAGCGAGCCGTTCCTGATGCAAGATATAAGGTATCACTGCTCAATTTATAGTATCTTTGGTTTTAAAAAGCCAGTGGCTAAACCATTCCAACGACAAATCTGGTTATCTGAACAGGGGAATTATGATGCTCTTCATCAACGGGCTACTGAATGCGACTGAAATTCCCGGCGTTCAACATGACGATATTAACACGTATGCTACGCAGTTTTCAAATAAACTCTCTGAGTTAGCAGCGATTATAATACACCCGCCATAACTGATCATTAAGAATTTTTTTTTATCACAAACGACAAGAAAGAAACATTATAAACTCGGGTGTTCTATCTAGAATTTTCTATGCTTTTCGCTGTAATCTGGTGATCTTATTTGAATATTGTTCAATGCGCTCAGTTTGACGGAAATTTTTTTATATCAAAATTTCAGCCAAATTATTTTGAAATATTTTCAAAAATAATTTTGGGACATGGAATATCTACAGTTATTATTTTAGGGCTATGGAATATTGGTCCACCCCGCTCTCCCCTCCCTCCACCCCCGCTCCACACACACACACACACACACGACAAACCTTATTTAAGCGAATAATTCACCCCAGCAGGCATTTGACTCCTAATGACGTTGCGCTGACGTCGATTCGACGTGATGACGTCGCATCGACATCAGTACAACGTCATTTCGACATCATGTACCTGCTGGGCATCTGCACACAGCGTTGAGCTAGATGAAGCTGCTCTTAATGAGCTGTCCACTGGATCCACACTGTTTGCCTTCTCAACTATTTTTTTTTAACTTTGCAGACGTCAATTTTGAAAAAAAGAAAAAAAGAAGAAGAGGTAGACAGAAGAAGAGATGGGAGGACAATATTAAAGAGTGGATAGGGATGGATTTTGCCAGCTCAACTAGGGCAGCTGAAAACAGGACAAGGTGGAAAGGGATCGTTTAGAAGTCATATGTGGTGCCCCAACGACCTTGTACGTTTATGGGATAGAATAGAATAAATTTTGTCTTTGAACTAACTTATTGCATTACGAAGTGCGTGGGAAGTGTTGCACAGTACATATCTGCTCAGCTCGAGTTTTTTTTTTTTTTTTAAATCATGAAGTGTTTTTTTTTTTCTATTTGACACAATGTATTTTTTTTTTTTTTTCGCTTCAAAAGAAGTCATCCTGACCCGAAACAGCTTACTAGATGTTATGTACAACGACCTTGCATAGTTATCGGATAACTCATGATTTGGCATACTTAATATATAATTTCTCATGAGAGTAAAAATAAGTGCAGAAAGAACAAGTTTGACAGTGGCGAGAAAAGTAACCCTTAATGCGCCAAAAAGCAGACGACAAAATTTACGTCTGCAGAGTTTCAAAAATGTTTCGTCCAAGGGATATTATATTGAGAATTCGAACATTAGAGGGCAAACAGTGTAGATTCAGATGAGGTGGCCAATTATGAGCCACCTCATCTTGATCTACACTGTTTGCAAATTTGAATATTTTAATTTTTGGCGCTTTAAGGATTAAGTCGCATTTTAATCATTTTAAGACGAATGGGTTTATTTTCAGGGGAGCAACTCTGCCATTTTCATTTTTGTCTACCTTCTCAATAAGGCTTTACTATCAAAGAAGGAGTTTGCTTCCCTAGGAGTAAATTCCCCTTTTTTAAGAGTAGTCCCATTTTTAACTTGAGAAGCAAACATGAAAACACAAAAGTTAGTTCCCTTTGTACAATCTCGAATAATAATTATAATAATAATAATAATAATGATAATAATAATATATTAAAGGAAGAGAAAATCATAAGAGTTTATCCCTATACGTCTTAAAATTGTACGGACATTTCCAGTTGGGCAAAAATCGTATCTACAGTGGGTGGACAGAAGTGTTCGTTAAATCGTGACGTTACCATTGACTTTAATGCATTTTTTCTTTTAGCGCAAAAAATATTGTGAGAAAAGTATACAAGGTATTTATATGAAAACTGCACCAATGTCTGGCTAAGTTAATTGTGCAATATTGTCAAATTTCTTGTTTTCCTGGTATCTATAGTTTCTATTTGGCACTTTAACCTCATTTAGGTATTTTCTTGCGGTGAATTTTGCTAACGTCACCACTGACGTCAATGGAAAGAGGGTTTTCTAAAAATTTAAGCGATCTTTAAATAGTCACAACTTTGCAACTAGAGATCGCAAACGTACAAAAATATTTGGTATATTGCATAAATCATTTAGCTACACACTTGTATAATTTTTATGAAGGTATATTTTATGATTCTCATATAATTAATTTTTCAGCAAAAGTGGAAATGCACTGAAGTTAACGGCAACGTCACGATTTAACGAACACTTTTGTCCACCCTCTGTACCTCTATGAATGACGTCGCATCGATTTTATTTGACGTGGCGTCAAGATTGTTTGATCGTTGTGTTTGTTCTAGAAAAATGATAACTCATTCGAAATAATGAAAATGTGGTATTTCCTTTTTTTTTTCTTCAGTACATTTGGGTACGAACAGGACGACTGTACTGACTGACATACGCAATAAAAGCTTTTTCTTAAGGCGTAGTATTATCAGATCAGGCTTTGTACGCGTGCAGTCGAGCGGGATATGCGTCGTACGGTTTTGAAATCTACGAAGTCCAATTACTGTCGTATTATATTAGTTTACAGTCGGAATGCCTTTAAGGGTGCATTTACTTCCATATTTCCGCAACTTATTCAAAGGGAGACAATTTTTGACTTCCTGTTCTCTTCTCTGGAGAGCAAACCCTTCCAAAATGGGGTCTACTCTTAAAGGAAAGAATTTGCTCCAACAGGAGTAAATTCTTTCCTTTAAGTGCTGGCCCGGCCTATATAAAAGGGACGCAAAACTGAAACGACAGAATTTCTTCCTCTGAAAGTACCGTATTAATCCTGATAAACGTCCCTGCTCTAATAAACGCCCCTGCCTCTTTTTCCGAAACTAATGCTATACTATCTTGCAAGAATTCCTGTTTGCTTCTCTGGATGAGGTAGCTCTTGACACGGGGTCAACTCTTAAAGAAAAAATATTTGCTTCCTAGAGGAGCAAATTCTTTCCTTTAAGGGTTGGCCTCTACTGAGAGGGGAGGCAAAAACAGCTAAGTTGCTTCCTTTGAAAGTATATCCATCTTAATACTGTTTTATTAAGTCTTTTCGCAATGATTGATTATTTTATCCTCTAAATAACGCCCCACCCCCACCTTTTGCAAAATGCAGCGCTCCCGGGGCGTTTAATACGGTATATGCATTAAACTGAAGATAGACTTTATCGTGACATGGTCTATCTTCTATATTTGTCTAGATTTTACTAAAACGTTATTAGCACGACTGACTTTATAACCTCTGTGCTAAATAAAGAAAAATATTTCTAAAATCAGAAATGAATTGAAATGAAGCCACATTGCAATTGTTTCTGCCAGTAAATGGAACAGTAAGCCAAGAAATCTACATTAAAAGTATATTTAGTTAAGTCCAATTTCATACATACCGTAAAGACCTTAGTGCTGCGACTAAACAAACAGAGGTGACCTAATTCAGCTTGCTTCTTCAGAAGCAATCTTATCAGCAACTACATTGTCATTCCTCACCTCTTGAACAGGTCGCCGTATCATAAAATCAATTTGTTAAAATTTCAGGGTAATGACACAGTGATCCGACATTTAAGAACATTACGGTAACATCACTGTCAAAAATTGAATGATTGCTTTTATAACCTTTGTGCTAAGTAAAGAAAAACCATTGCTAAATTCAGAGATAAATTGAAATAAAGCCAAACTTCAAATATTTTAACAAATAAATGGAATAGTTGGCCGATAAATCTATATTTGAAGTAAATTAATAAGTCCCAATTCGAATATACCCTAAAGACCTTCAAAGCAGGCACCCAACCTTGGATCAACCTTTGATTCAACGTCATCAGGCACACAACCTTGAACCTTATTACTGTGACTAAGTAAACAGAGTAGATCCAGCTCAGAGTGCTCAATCAACAGCAGTCTCGTCAGAATCTTTAGTCTGACATACACTCTCCAGATAACAAAATCAACTTGTTGAATGAGGACCTCTGACAGTTGTAATGTAGATTTGCCTATAAAATGAGGAAAAAATGAACTTTCTGTATACTTCAAAATTTTTATTGAAATGTGTCGCTCTGAACTCCCTATGATTCGCACAAAAATGATTTTCGAAGACTTAGATTTTTGGTGTAAAAAGCAAGTTTTTAACATTGAATGTATGGAAAACAGGAAAAGTTTTATAAAGATGCTTTTCCCCCCGTGCCTCAGCAAGCCACTTTGCCTGCATATGTGTACTGTCAATATACACATTATATGAGTGGCGAGCTGAGGCACGTGGGGAAAAGATAGTCTACAGCTGAAAAACTGAAAAGTGGGTAGGGTAATTAGACCCTCTGTGTCTACAAAATAAGGCTAGCATACTTTTTATTTAGATATTATTGCATACTATGAGCATCCATAGAGTTTTACTTTGTTTTAAGCATAGTTAACAAATAAAATTCATTAAGTAAGAAAAGGCGAAAAATATATGTATTTAGGATGACTGAAAATTTCACTTACCCCTCTTGTGAGAATCAGTGAGAGTTAGTATGTAGATGTAATAATTGTTCAAAAGCAATATCAAAACCTCTTTATAATGGATAAGTCTACTCGTTAATGCTAAAATTTTCATTTTTGGCTTCCCAAGAAAGCTGCAGTAATTTGTCGAAAAATAGGCAAATTAGCATGGAAACTGTCAGAGGTCCTTTGTGGGCCCAGTTGTTCAAAGCATCATTAGCTAAAGGAAGTCGTTAGTCGAGAATTCGTTAAGTAAGTGTGCTAATTTTGTTGCTGGAAAAAATGTAAGATGCTTTTGCATCGCAAAAGCAAACATTTTTCCCAGCAAAAATGGCACTGTTTTGCGTCTAATGCGTTAGAAAATTTAATAAAGTTTCGTAAACCAACGTAGCGCAATCGGTAGGGCACCTGACTCATAAGTCAGAGGTCCTGGGTTCGATACCCGGTTTGGCCATATATTTTCGTTTCTCCTTCCGCTGATTCAAGAAGGGCAGTTGTCAGTTACTGGCGAAAGTATGTGCACTTAGTCCTGGTTAACCGCTTAAGAGGTCTAAGCCTGCCCAGGAATAGTGTGGTTAGGTTAACTGACCGTCCCGACATGACCATAGCTGTTTACCGTGGACGTAAAGCAACAAATCAAGCAAAATCAATCATTCGTAAACTCACGATGTCGTTAGTTTTGAACAACTGGGCTCAGAATAATTATAATAATCGGTTTCAAAGCTCAGGAATATTTAAATCATTCCCTTTGCGTAACAATGGCTCTGAATCGTTTTGGATGATATACAAGTCCTGGTATCGCTTCAAAGTCGACATTTTCATTTGGAGCTACACTGAAAGTACATCTCTGCATCAAGGTAGAGAACAGGAGGAAAACAAATATTTTGGCCAGATCTTCCCCAGCACATCGTCTTCGTCCAAGGCCAAACGGGACAATGTGCTTCAGCTTAGCTTTGTCTATCGCATCGTTATGGTCAAGTAAACGCTCCGGTCGGAATTCCTCGGGATACTTCCAAAACGATTCTTCCATATGAACTGAATGGATATTAATAAGTGCTACACTACCTTTTTCAACGCCAATTCCATTTAATTCAGTATCCATAATGACCATATGTGGAAGAGACAAGGGGACAATGCTTGTTATACGCATGACCTCATACATTGTCGCCACAGTGTACTTGAGTTTTGGTCTATCAGCAAGGTAAATTCTACGGCTGCGTCCCACTACCTCATCGATTTCTTCTTGAACTCGCCTTTGTACTTCTGGGTAAGCCATCATGTACAAAATAATCCACTGCAGAGTAGTATTGGTCGTTTCAAAACCGGCCGTCATGAATTCATTTAAAGTAGCAACAAACCGTCCTTTACTGACAGAATGGTTCTTATCTTCAACTTGTTCCGGAAGACCAGACTCCAAGATAATGTCGGTCAAATCCTGTGAATCGCCTTTAATATCACTTTTGTTCATGTGCTCGATATGTTTTTGGACAAGCATATCTCGAACGGAGTCTGAGTTGTTCATTAATTCGACTAACTTCGAAAACTTGCCTGGCCAAAAATATCTCAGCCACGGCATTACGTCCAAAGGATTGCCACTTCTTGCAAATTCGGTAGTTTCGTTAGCAAAATCCACCAGCAGTTTAAAGTTTTCGTCGTCTTTTATGTTACGATCTCTACCGTAAAGAATCTGGTATAAAATGCTAGCAACTGTATGTTCAACGACAACATCAACGAAGTCCGGTTTATCATGCCAGGATAATATCGTATTGATCATGTTATCTGCCTCTTCGTGCACCAGCTCCTGGGTGGACTTAACATCAGTTTTTGTGACCTTCCGCAAAGCGCGAGATGATAGATTTCGGTGCTGCATATATGCTTCGTTGAACGAGCTAAAAGTCAAACCATCTTCTTTACCTACTCTGTTCTTAACCGTCTTTATACTTAAAAATTCAGGTCTTCCTGAAAAATCATCCCCTTGTTTCTCCATCGCTTCTTTCACCGCATTATATCCATTGACAACAACTGTATTCCAACTTCCCATCCGAACACGGAAAACGTCTCCGTATTTCTGTCGCCATTTCCGAAAGGCAACTGTCGGGTCTTTCCCGAAAAACGGTAAATGTCCAATGACTGGCAATCCCCATGGTCCTGGCAGAGGTTTCTTGCCACGGCTGTAAAATTTCCTAATAAAACAAACGCTGAAAAAGCAAGTGCTTAAAAATACTAAGAAAACCGATAGATCTATCATGCTTATTCAGACTTAGTTTATAACGATAATAAATGGAAAATTACACATTTTATAGTTTAACAGTTTTGGAAAACGTAGTTTTCATAAATATGGTGAATCATAGTCGTCAGAAGAGCCAGTTATGTAACAGTAATATTATTATAGCGCATACATTTTAAATATAAATGCATTTTTACTAAAACTTTATCTATGTATTTATACAAACTTATGTTGTTTTCACGTGCATGTGTTTTTTTTTTTTTCTCGAAGTTCCATAAGTTTTTCTCAATGAGTAAACATTTCATCAACTCTCGATATCTCGAAATTCATCACAAACGAAATGTTATCTGCATATATGTTCACCGAATCATCTTCAATGCTCCGATAAAGGCGCCATATGATTTTGCAGTTGCAGTTTCCAGAACAATACAACGTAGTCGGAGGTGCTTTTCAAATTTACGATTTCCAAATTCAGATAAACTTTTCAAGCAAGAATCTTGTTTGTTTTTTTTTGCTGCTAATTTGCAAATAATAAAAGCAAGTTTTAAAAAATACTAATAAAAGTGGCTTGACAAACATGCTAAAACCGTTTCTTACTAAAGTAAGCGTTCGAAAAACAAAAAGAAAGAAAGAAAGAAAAACTGAACACAGTGAATGATAGTGCAGACTATAAATACTATAAATACATTTACTGGTCCTTTGGGATCATTGGGTTCCATCAGATCACTGTGAAATAGAGTTCTTCTATCAATGCCGATTTTAGGGGCGTTGCAAGTGTTGCACATTTCATTATTGGTCCTGAACAATCTCAGTTAAACCGAGCCTGCTACTTTTTGCTTCAGTGGTTTTCTTGCTTCATAAGGACAAAACACAAGAATGTTGAACAGTATGCATATTTAGAGGGGGTCACAAATATGACGTCAGAGGGAAACAATGGCGGTGTAGCCATTGCATTACGCAAGGTATCTGAACATGCGTGTCTTTTGTGAACTATTATCAGCGTGTTCGGTGTCTGCTCTCGATATCTCAAAGTCAAAGTTCATCCCGGGCCGCGTAGTGAAGTCGGTAGGGCACCTGACTAATAAGTCAGAGGTCCTTGGTTCGATACCCAGTCTGGCCGCATACTTTCGTTTCTCCTTCCGCTGATTCAAGAAGGGCAGTTGTCAGTTACTGGCGAAAGTACTGGTTAACCGCCCAGAAGGTCTAAGCCTGCCCATGAATAGTGTGGTTAGGTTAACTGACCGTCCCGACATGACCATAGTTGTTTACCGTGGACATAAAGCAACAAATCAATCAGCCAATCAATCATCCCAAACTATTGATATCTCAAAGTAAATTTTCTGGTGCCAGAAACTTTACTTTGAAATAGCAGTAGTTTGATATATCAGGAGTTGGAATACAAATAAAAGTAGGAAATTCAAACTTTATTCTTTGATATAAGAGGGTACTTTGAGATATCAGCGTTCAAGATATCGAGAGCTAACTGTGTATACTTTTTTCCTTTTAGTTTTAAGGGGCGAATGTAGTATCTTTTGATCGTTGCCTTTCTTTCTTAATTGTCAAAGAACAACAGCCGTTATTTGAAATAGACGCACATAGCACAGGCTTTACGAATGTTTGCAAACATGCATTTTGTCATAGTAAGCGTCTGCTTGATTCTGTCGATTTTGTGACAAGGGCAAAATATTGATGGGAAACTGCATGTATGCGTGAGTGTTCTTAAATGCTCTTTGATACTTGGAAATCAATCGGAATACGTATTTTGTTATCTTGAATCTGAAATATACCACTTGGGCTGTCGAGTTTGAAAATAGTGTGCCTGTTTTCGTAATGGACTGCACAATACTTTTGGCTACATTTTTTTGTTGAAGTGTCCGATTTTCAGTGCGACGTTGTTAGTGCATATGTCTAGTTACTGGTACATGCCTCTAACGTGTCAGATAATTAGGCTATACGTACTGAATATGTACTTGTTTGATCGAGATCTGCATGTATAATGTCCTACTAGCGTGACGTGCGTTCCGAAAAAAAAACGTGAATCTTGGTTAAGAAGTTTACCCAAAGGGTGCCAATAAAACAAAACAAAACAAAACAAAAAACAACAACAGAAGACAAACTTTAAGTCTGCAAAATTTCAAATCAGTTTCGTCCAAGCTAGATCAAGGATTTAGGGCAAACCAAAGGATTCTCTTTTTCTCGTCAGGCAAATGCTCGTCCAGTCATACTGAGCTGATGAGGTGACAATAAAAGGTCGTGTTCAACCCCTTTACGATTAAAGAGAAGTCCGCCAGTAGGATTCGAACTCAGACAGCCATACAGCACAGTCGGCCAGAATCTAACCTATTGAGCTACCGGAGTTCCTCTTTCCAAACAAGCACAGGGCTCTGAGAGAACATCGAAAAGTTTAATTGATTCCACATGTCGTATTTCGAGAAAAAGTGTCGACAACGTCCGAGAAAATCATAAAACATGAATATCGGTTACGAGAATTTGGAGCAAGTAAGGATTGCATCTTAGAGTTGAATGGGTACACTTTCAGGAGACTGCCATTCATTATCCCCCCCCCCGCTCCCCCCTCCCACCACACACACACACGCACAGAACATTTTCAATAAGCGGTTTAACCTTAAAGGTAAATACCCCATTTTGGAATAACGTAAGCTTCCAGGAACAAGATAGTCACCAAAAAAAAAAAAAAAAATCATAAGCTGTTCCCCTTTATAAAGATGGCGGAAAATCATTAAGGTGTACCCATACATTTATTAGGTATTCGGTTTATCACGAGTGTATCAAATGTTGAACATTTCCGCTTGTTCACTCAACTGTCTTACTTTTTTGTAGTGTTGAATCAGTTACAGGACAGTAACGAAAATAGGTCATGAACGATATATGGCGAACTGTTTTCATTTCCGTACAAAGATTCACACTGATGTAATACCACGGTACGTCCACCTGTACTCGCTTATACCATGGTTTGTTCACCTGTACTCGCTTATACTATTGTTTGTCCGCCTCTACGAGGAGATAGCGAGTACCAGGTGGACAGACCATGTTATAACAATTTTATACCACACTCAGTAGTGCAGACCTAGCTGGCTCTTTGCGAAATGTCCGCGTTTTCCATGTATTCTGGCAAGAGCGGTATAGGGTAGAGCCGGGTAACTTCCAACATGGGGGTAAATTTGGACATACTATTGCAAACAGTGAAAATCCAGATGAGACGGCTTTTAATGAGCCGTCTCATCAGGATTTTTACTGTTTGACCAGTTATTTTTGTTTTAGTTCCAAACAACTGACATATAAATGAAACAATGTCACTATCCGAATTTACCCGCTGTCCGAAGTTACCCGACCCTCCCCTAACTCCAAAACGTGGACGTTCTTTCAGGGTCATCTGTCCGCTGTAATTTAATCAATGGACGAGCTCATTGTACAATTAATTTGGTGGGTGAAAAGGTCACATGTCCTTTCAGCAATGTACGGAGCCCCGGCAGCTCAGTAGGTTAAGCGCTGGCCTGCTGACCTAGCGGTCCTAGATTCGATCCCCGCTTGAGGCGAGGATCTTTTTAAACGTAAACGGAGTTTCACTGCACACGGCCTTTCACTATCAACCTCTAATCGTCCTGATATAACTGTAATACTGTTGAAAAGGACGTAAAATCGCAAGCTATATCTATTCCAATAACGTACAAGAAAAAACCGTTCGTGACACCGCGGCTGTGTTTTGAAGAATGGATTGCTTTTGGTGATACATGTATGCATCAAATTTATGTTTATTATGGTCAGTTGGTTGCTTGGTTGGGGTTTAACGTTTCTTTGAAACATAATTTCAGTATATCGAGCTGTCTTTCAGAGGGAGAGAGAAAAGGGACCAAAAAAACTCAAACAACTCCCGCTCCGCACCTGTTGCAAGCCGGTGTAACGAAGTAAAGTGACTCCCATAGAATAACGACCCCCCGGTCATTATTCTTTGAAGAATAGTGACTCTCCGGTCATAATATTATGACTCCCCGATCATAATATTATGACCCCCACACACGAAATAAATTGACCCCTCGCAAAGAATTGTGACCCCCATAGAATAACTACCCCCGGTCATTATTCTTTAAAGAATAGTGACCCCCATCCCGTCATAATATTACGACTCTGCGGTCATTATGATAATATTATAACGCCCATCCCCCACTCCCCACTCCCCACTCCCCACCACACATACACACACCTCCTTCCCACGCAAAGTCAAATCACTCCTCACGAAGAATTTTGACCTGTGAACGCCTAGAATAACGAGCCCCGTCATCGTATTTTTAAGAACAGGGGCACTGCTACGATAGCAGAAGCAGCTGCAGTAGCAACAACAACATCAGCAAGTGTTACCAATAATAAAACTTGCAGTAGTTAATAGTCAGTTAGTGGTCGATTAGGTAAGGATTAATATTCTATAGCTATCATGAAGGGCTTAACGGGAGTCGGTTTCTTTTAGAAACGAGGCAGCTTTTATATAGAATAATGATCGGGGGTCCTTATTATGTTAAAGTCAGTTAAATCTAATTTACACCGAAAGTAACATGCTTATTGTACACAATAGTAAACACAAAAATAAGAAACTGAACGTCGTAATGACTTCAGTGACGTCATAATAAGCAAAGGTAGACTTAACATAGTCATATAGTATAGGACAGGAGTAATGTCCCTTATGCCCCAGTCACACACACGTATACGGATTCTGCGGATGCTACTGATGGCCAGTCCGTATCTATTGGTATCTATCCATTTAATCCATAATGGATCCGTATCGCATCCGCAGAGTCCTTTACTGCCCGTATCATATCCGCAGGGTCCGCAGGATCCGCGTCGAAAGTTTGATAAGGTTCAAAATTCGGGCGCGGATGAGTAAACCGTAAAAGTCCGCAACTGAACGCATTCATCTGCATCTATCCGTATCTAATCCGTGTCTCAACCGTATCTATTCCGTGTCTTATCCGTAACTGAACCCATCATTCCGCAGTCCCAAGTTGAAGACTGATACGGTTTCATACGGATCTTTACCTTTAGTTACGGAAGTTATGGGTCATGACAGTGTCATTGATGAGGCTCTAGTAATCGTAACCTCGAAGCATGGCCCATGCTCCTTCTCTCGAATGTGTTAAGTGTTCTGTGCTCATGAAGGATTAGATTTTTATTTAAATTTGTATACCTGGATCCAAACTATAAATTGGGTAAAGGTAAAGGTTTCCTATAGCCTAATGACTGTAGAGGCGGTGGCAACGGGGAGGAGGAGGATGGGGGTAGGTGGTTAGGGTCTATGTATCTTGGGCATAGCATATGAAAGGCGAAGCCCATCTCTCTCCTTTCGCTGCCTTGTCCTTCCCTGATTTGAAAAAAAAGTACCCATTTACTGCTTGGTTGACATAGAGTTTCAGTCGGCAGTTAATAAAGCAGATACTATTCTAATCCTTCAAGAACACTGCACACATTCGAAGGAAGGTACATGGACCATACTTCGAGAATTCGGCTACTCAAACCGCATCAGTGACCCCGATATGATTTGGTTACGAAAACCAGAGAAAGCATATGTAATTTCTTAATTTTGATAAGGCAGTAAATTCAAACACTGATTAGTACCATAAAAGATCTAAAAGGAAAAAAAAGCAATAATCTAGACTATAAATCTAAACCAATCAAAATTTTCTGATTTCTCAGAATATATTCCTGACCTGGAAGGAAAAATTATATATAATCTACACTACAGATGACGTACGGGGAGACGTTTTACGGTCGCCGCACGGCACGACACCAGTGGCACTGAAGTAAAATAGAAATCTAAAAGAGTTCATTCAAGAGCACAAAATACATTCGAAAGAAGGAACATGGGCCATCTTCGAAGTTTCGGCTACTCAAATTTAAAGAGTAACTACACTTCAGGAACTGACTGAATCAGATCCCGAACCCTATCCCCAACATCAAAAGGAAAGATTGACAAAGACATCCCAACAAACAATAAATTACAAGTGATAAGCCGAGTCAGCAGCTCTTTCCAAAATAGGTGGCAACTCAGCTATCTTTATTGAACTAAATAATTTAGACCAATAGAAGGGTTACAACAGACTAAGCAAATTATACGAAAAACAATTAACAACTATTTTCACCCATTTTCTATTTTTATTATAGAAGGGTTAAAATGAGAACACAATAAATTGAACAGCACCGAACATAAAACAAATGCAACCGCAACGAAAGTACCGCCTTGGGACGGTCAGTAAAAACTAGTGGGGGGTTTAAACCGGTTTTACTGGGCCCAAACCTTCACCCTCACCCTCCGCCGCGGTGCACACAATTAGTTGGTAGTTCGGTTCGTATGGAGCTCCCCTGACCAGAAGATATTTATTGCTTCATTTTACCATTAAACTTTGTCCTATATTGGACAACTAATTGGAATTTATAAAAGAATTACTTTGTCCTATATTGGACAACTAATTCGAATTGATAAAAGTCAAATAAGTTTATGAAATGATGGCCCTACTTTTGCCATTGGCAAGTTCATGAAAAGATGACCCCACTGTTACAAATAAGAAACATAACATCGCACCATAACTGCACCATGCGTCACTGCCATTGCACCGACCCGGCCTCTCTGTTATAGTAGTCCTTTGCCCCCCCCCCCCCCCCCCCCCCCCCCTACTGGTGTTGTTGCCGTACAGCCGCCTCTCCAAACCATCCTGTAGGTATCTGTCAGTATTGGAACGTGACTGTAGAAAACAGTCCGTTACAGTACGCCGAACGAGACCCGTAACTTCCGTAGCTAAAGGTAACTATCCGCTTGAAACCGTATCGGTCCTCAACTTGGAGTGGGACTGCGGAATGATAGGTTCAATAACGGATAAAATACGGAATAGATACGGATGAGACACGGATTAGATACGGATAGATGCGGATATATGCGTTTAGTAACGCACCATTACGGTTTACTCATCCGCGCCCGAATTTTGAAACTTTTCAAAATTTCGACGCGGATCCTGCGGGCTCCGCGGATATGATACGGACAGTTACGGACTCTGCGGATCTGATACGGATCCATTACGGATAAAACGGATAGTTACGGATGGGCCATCCTTAGTATCCGCACAATCCGTATGTGTGTGTGTGACTGGAGCATACAAGCAGCAGACACAAATGTGGACGTCGCAGTTAATCTTCTCTATTCTTCTATCCGCTAGGCATGCACAACAGTCCGCATCTGAAGGTATTTATCCGCATCTAAAGGTTACAGAAGGTAACGGAAGGTTAGTAGTTCGTACCTATCCGTATCCATACGCATCTATTGGTAACTATATCCGTAAATTCATTAAATACAAATAGGCCACGCCCACAAATTCTGCGGACAGACTGAGGATTTTATCCGCAACTATCCGCCCTTTCCGTAATGTGTGTGTGTGACTGGGGCTTTAGGTAAAGTTTTTATTCTATGGGTCTCCATAAAATAACGACCCCGGATATTTTCTTTAAATCGGGGTTCGTTATTCTATTGCTCCCCATGACCCCCGGTCATTATTCTTTAAAGAATAGTGACCCCCCTTCCCCGTATTTATATTATGACTCCGCGGTCATAGCGTTATAATATTATAACGCCCCCCCTCCCCCCCCCCCCGCCCGCCATTAACAAACATACACCCTTCACATGCAAAGTTAAATCATTCCTCACGGAGAAAATTTCCTTTAGTAACAAGAAAAAAAAATCTTCATGAAATTTGAAAGCACGACTGCTGCTGCGATTGCAGAAGCAGGTGCAGTAGCATCAAAAAACATCAACAAGAATTACCAATAATAAAACTTGCAGTTGTTAATAGCCAGTAAGTTGTAGATTAGGTGGGGATGAATATTTTATAGCTATCATCGAGCGGGAGTCGATACCTTTTAGAAACGGAGTCAAGTCACTCTTTCTATAGAATAAAGGTTCCCCATAGAATAACGACCCCTCGATCTTTATTCTTTAAAGAATAGTGACCCCCGGCCATGATATCACGACTCCCCGGTCACGAAGAATTGTGACCGCTTAGATTAACGACCACCGTCACTTTTGTAAATAAAATTGACCCTCGACCATCATTTTTTTAAAGAAAAGGTACCCTGGTCATAATATTATGACTCCATTACGCGAATTAAATGACGAGACGCGAAGAAATTGCTTGTAAGTGGTCAAAAATGAACGTTCAGTATACTTCAAAATTTCATTTCTCTGAATCTCCTTTGCACTTTTTTTTTATTTTCAAGCAGATAGACTTAGATTTTTGGAGTGTCTATAACTGTATGTATTGAAAATCAGCAAAGTTTTATAGAGATACCTCCCCCCAATCCCCGTGCCTCAGCAAGCCACTTTGCATTTATACGTGCACTTTTAATATATACATTATATGTAAGTGCATTGCTTAGGCATAGGGGAGGGGGGAGATAGTATACAAATGGAAAACTGAACAGTGGGTGGAGTAATTAGACCCTCTGCATCTAAGAATAAGGCTAGCATACTATTCATTTACAAATTATTGCATACTATGAGTAGCTGTAGTATTTACTTCTTTAACAAAATAAAGTGAGTAAATAAGAAAAATAAAAAAAATGTATTTGGAAGACTGAAAATGCCATGTAGCCCTCTTGAGAAAGGCAGTGAGAGTTAGTGTGCAGACGTGATGATTTTTCAAAATCAACAGCAAAACCTCTTTACAGTGCATAAGTCTACCTTTTAATGCTTAAGTCTAATATAACATTAACACAGTCATCTATCTGAATTTGTGACGTTGACTTAAATTTCTTATGTGTGGACCTATATCTTGCGCGCGATACATTGTCTTGATGTAGCTGACATTTGGTTCCAGTTATTCTAAAGTCTACCAACAAATGACCGTTACAGGTCAGACACGATATTCTTTTTGCCAGAGTCATATAGCAGGGCACCATTATCTACCTGTTAATGCTAAAGCCTAATATTACATTAACACTATAAGTCAAACTAAACACAGACCGGACACAACATTCTGTATGCCATAAGCATATATGAAGACACCATTGCTTCATGGGGAGTCATAATAGTATTACCGGGATGGAGAGGGGTGTCACTATTCTTTAAAGAAAAATGACCGGGGTCACTATCTTATAGATATCATCAGGGGGTCATTATTTTTTAAAGGGAGTCAGTATTTCATAGAAAAATGGTCACTTTTTCTGAAGAATTATGACGGGGGGCCCTATACAAAGTAGTTCCCGACAATGAAAATTATACATCGACCCCGACCACCCATATTTGTGTCAGGGACTATGACTTCAGGGATGACTCATTTATTATCAGGTCGGGGGGTGGGGGAGTACATTTAGGTGGGGCGGATTTCATTTTTTTTTTGGTGATGTACTGGGGGGGGGGGGGTCGGAAATCAATAAGCCATTGGGGCACAGGGGGGTCATATATTTTATTAGGCATATTGGGATATTGGGGAGTCAGAATTCTTCCATCAGTATTCTGTTTTAAAAAATGTCTCAGTTTCTGGGGGGATCTGCCCCTCCCCAACCCCTCCCCCCCCCTCCCCCCACATTGCTTCTAAAATTTCAGGCTCTATTCTTTCAAACTCGAAACTCGGAGACATTTATTGAAATGTCACACAAAACTTGGGCAGCTTCATAAAAAAAATCAAAGTTTTTCATAAATTTGCTAGTTGAAGAGTATGTAATTGTCTATAAAGTCATGTCAAGTAGATGATTTTGTTCTCATTAAATTTTATGCCTGGGTTTGTGATATCAGCTCTCCACGTGCCTTGTCATCAGAAAAACTACTAAGGCTTCTGGGGGTGCCATGGTGTAAGCTCTGTTTGCAATTAAGATAGAGCCGTCAATGATATCGAGATTTACTGGCAAACCTGTATGTGCGTATTACGTAAACCTACAATTAGACATTGGTTTAAACCATATTTTATTTGTATAATATAAATTCACTGATCTTCACTGCAAACAATGTTTATGTAGTGTAACTAGAGCCTTAAATCAGATACAGTAGCAAACCACTTTGTGCAGCTTAGTTAGACCTTCAATTATTGATGGACTGGCAAACCATTCTGTGCAAACTAGAACCATCAATTAGAGATTCACTGGTAAACCATTCTGCGTAGTTTAGCTAGAACCTTCAATAAGAGATTCACTGGCAAACCATTCTGTGCAGCTTTACCAGAGCATTTAATTATAAATACACTAGCAAACCATTTTGTGCAGTTTGGTTAGACCTTCAATTAAAGATGCACTCGCAATCCAGTCTGTGCAATTTAATTAGAATCTTCAATATGAGATTCACTGGCAAAGCATTCTTTACAGGTAGACTTGAGCCTTCAATTGAGAATCCACTCTCAGACCATTCTGTGCATGTTCCCCAGAGCATTCAATCAAAGATTTATTTGTAAACCGATCTGTGCACTTTCAAAGATTCACATGCAAACCATTCTGTGCAGTTTAACTAGAGCCTTACTGCCTTCAATTAGAGATTACCTAGCAAACTATTCTTCAACTCTGAGCAGTTTTGCTAGAGCCTTCAATTACACCATTCTGTCCAATTTTGCTACTTCTGAATGCCACTTCTGAATCCTTCTTATATAGCTGCCATTTAGCAAAAAAAAAAAAAAAAAAAAAAAAAAAAAAAAAACTCTCAAACTACCAAAGGGAGTGGTGCCGAATCTTTTCTTTAAACTCAATTTATTGACTATTTTCAAACAATTTATTGTTTTGCGACGTTCCAGTAAATGAGGAACATGCCGGCACACCGAGACTTATAATGCCTAGCAATAACTTTATGATACACAAACGCTTTAGTATAAGGGGTCAGGTCATCGCCACTAATAGGTACGCAAACACAGAATAGGACGTCTTGATAATTATTTTCTTTTGGAATATTATTTCTTTTATTTTTATTTCTCCATGAGATATCTGTTTTGGACTTGAAGGTACGTGAGATCACAATTTAATAAAGAGAAAGTGTCAGAAATTCTTATCTGGTGCTCAGTTTCTGGTGTTACAAAATAGTTCGTGACATTACGCATTATAGTAATTATAAGTTACCCAAACGCTAAATATTCTGCTTGAACACAGTCTATCTATACCACGTTATAGCGCTATTTTGTTCTAAATTGCTTCAGAATGTAATTTCTTTTTACTATTCTTTCCACCTTAAGATACATGGGCAAATTTTCAAGACCAGCAACTCTTCCATCTTCACTTCGCCTCCCTATTAATGGGGGATCAACTCTGATAGCAAAGCATTTTATAGTCTTGGACACTTAGACACTAGTACCAAGTACAGTAAAACAGTCGTCATTCGAATCAAATTCATGATCTAGATTAAAACGATATCTATCATTTATTGCCTTCATTTGATCCGTAAGTGTATTTTCAGATTCCTCGTCGAACTCTGGGCAAATAAATCTTTTCTCAGCCTCAGATATATAATAAGAATGCATTGTCTGCATACTTGCGGAACGGTATAAATGCATGCGACAGGTATTTCCTTTGATGTATTTCACCTTATTATTTTCATGATACCTATCATCCCTACAGTTGTAGCTGTTAATGTCTGGGGTAGAATGTTTGCTACTCGTTTGTGCTGACAACGACATATCAGAGTGTCCTTTAACAGAAACTAAAGATTTTGAGATTTTGGTATCTAAATGGTCAGACATAGGTAACTGAACTAATTTACATGCCCTGATACTCTCGGGTAGTTCCTTATAATTAGAGTCACCAGGATCTTCTATATTAGTTCGTTTAAACTGTTTCTGTATGTGTTGATTCAGCTTATAAAGGTCCTCTATGAGGTTAAACATGTTTGAACTGAATTCCTCTATGACAAACTCCGAGGGAGTGTAATCAAACCGTATTGATAGAGTCTTGTCTCTGAGACAGGAAGGTAGTTCATTTATCAATGTTGCGATGCAGAATCTAAATGTATCATCCACAGGTCCAATTTTCCCAGACAAAAGAAACTGGTTTTCTTTTCCGTTTATATGATGCAGCTTGTATGCGGTCTCTGAATGAATAATGATGATTAGATCTGCGTTTATAAGATACTCGTGAAATCTGTCAACTGCTATAATTGTCTTCTCTTGAATCTCAACGTGTGAAGTAACTATACAATTATATCTGTTCCTCAAATATTTGAGGAAGGCTTTAACCACCGCATTTGCATGACCGTCATTCTCCATAGCATGTAGAACATATATAGAATTCTTTTCTGAAATAAAAGCAAAATCGAATTAATGCGAATTCACTAATGACCCGTAAAACATAATTTTCTGAGCAAGTTATAATTAATCTACTCTGTAGAAATGGTTGAAAAGCATAAGGGTTCTCCGTTTTCATTTGTTGAAAATAGAGATGCTTATTGGTACAGTGAAATGTCTCTGCAACTACACATGGAAGGAATAAAACAGGCTATTGTAGATAGGTGACCCCCCTGCAGAGTTAACGTCATTTTCTTTGGGAATAATTATATAGAGGATGTTTACTTTTTCGAGGTGACTACCAAATATTTGACTATTCTGAGAATAAGTTCTTTCCGTAAAGGTCTGAAATTTATCGTTCTTGTTCGACATTACGCTACAGACATTAGGACGTCAAATCAACCAACTGACATCATATATTGACATCACTTTTTAAGCTTCTTGAGTAGCCGATTTCTTTCTCTTCAATCACTAAGATAACATTATAAACCATTTCCGACCCAATATCATACCCACTCAACCCGCTGAGCTATTTAAGTTGACAGAAAAAAATAGAACAATAGAACAAAATAAAAAGAATATTTACTATTTTTTTTCGGTAAACACCAAACATATTTAATGTCATGTGTTGAAAATATCAGCAACTTTATTGGTGCTACGCACTCGTAAAGTTGCTGATATTTTGAACACCTTCGATGAAATGTATTTGTTATTCACCTAATAAAAAATTAATTTCCTCTATATATCTGATTATGGGTTTCCGATGTATATACTGACCTGTTGCGCCTATCGTAGAAAGACATGTGTGGCTCTGTTTTCGTCTCAGAAACACACCCATAATAAGTACCAGAAAAACAAGAATAAATGCTGCTATACTAGGAACACCAATCTGAAGAAATTTGTTGTTGGATACTTCATCTGCAAGTAGCTAAATTTCAGTTTAAAGCAGCAATCCTGCCCAAATTTCATATCTCGAAATCTTTGTATAGAGTATTTTTTATGCAAGTAATGTCATTTTAACTGAGTTCCATTCACTTCAGGACTCATTTACAAGCAGGAGTGATATTTCTGGTTATATTTTTAGTGACCAAAAAAAAAAAAAAAAAATCAATGCACATAGGAGCGTTGCTACTCAACTTGGTTCAACTAAACAAGTTTAGCTTTTGAAAAAGCTTGAGAGGTTATCCCTTAGCAATGAATCTATAGGATGCAAGTGGTAAAGTAGAAAATTGGCAGCAATACAAGTTAATTTTATTGTATGCTTGGACTTTGTTGAAGCTGTAGGTAAGGGACGAGTTTGACAGCTTTTTCCTTTTGTCTAGTGATTGCTTGTAACAGGTGAGCTTCAGTGCTATTAACTCTTGTTAGGTGACCTGTACTGTTTAGTGACAGCTCTTTTAAATGTAATGTACTCTCTGGTTATTGCTTGTATCCAAGTGGCTTGTATTAGGCGAGATGCTTGTAGTATGTGAGATGAAGTGTCAGTCTCATGCCTTTGCGATGGAGCGCCAAAATATGGGAGTAAATACCGGAAAATAGTGGGACCCGCATGCAGCGTAACGAAACGGCGCACAATCGGCTACAACTTGTTATTGATCTGTACTCTTGGTAGCTGAACTGAACTCACGGGTAATTGCTTGTATAGGGTGAAATAAAATGGTCAAGATAAGCTATAAATACCATGCATTAGCGATGCTGGCGAGAATCTTAAAGCAGGGTGTGCCAAATGTAGGAGTACCGGGAAATAGTGGGACCCTATTTCAGCAATATCTATATATTAAAGAAGATATCTTATACAGTATATAAGACATCCCATTCAAGGTAGATATCTGATACATTATATTAGATATATATTATATTAGATATCGTATATCAGATATATCTTTAACCGGATAAATAACAAAATGGCTTGCCATAAAAACAAGGTATGTATATAATCACTGTTTTTACACCTTGGGAGTTACACATTGACTGAGGACAATGCTCTCAAGCAACCGTTTATAAGTTCACGTTATCATGACACATAATGAAACGCTTTATATACTCAAATTCGGCTGTCTTCGCCGACACCGTTGTCCCATCTTGATGCAATCAGACTATTATTCGATGGCTACACACCGGAATAACGAAGGCTTTACGAAGTCGTGGTGCCTTCCTAAGACAGTCGGGCTGCTTCTTGTTTCCTTCGAAATGTCTTCGAGAGGCGAAAATGCCCGATGGCACCGATGATCAACGAACTATTGATTTGACAAGATACCGCCACAATGGCCTTACGAAGGCGAAATGGACTCACGAATTCAACGAAAATGATCATTCGCAATTTCCTTCGGCATTTTTTTGGCGTGCCAAAGATTTTGCCACCGCTCACTACGTTGCTGCCGAAGCCTTGGAAAATCCACCGGCAGTAATGCGATGGCTTTAGATGCCCTGATGAATGACCCGATGTGTTTTACGATAAGAGCCGAATTCGAACATTTCCATTACCGTGTGTCCATCTTTAGTCAATATCGGGACAATGTCACGCCTGTATAAAGAAACCGAAAAGGAACACATACAAATAGGATCGGCACAAATAACAACCTAGGAGGCAAACGATAAACAACTTTCCATAGTTATCCTTAGACCAGAATTATATTTTTCCGTGACACAATGACTGTTGACACTCCCATTGTAGGATCACGTACCTTGGTTGTTCGTATTGTGAATGCTCTTACAATGTAAAATTGTGACGAACATTGCAACCGTGATGGTCGCACATATATATTTTGCCATTTGTTGGTGACCTATTGTGAGGCCCCGTCACAGGCACGTGCGAAAGTCTACTTAAAAAAGGCGGTAAAATAATGACAGTTACCCCCAGTATACTTCATATCCAAAATCTGCGACTGCACTGATAGATGGGTCTTATAATAAAGATACTTTCCTGAGGTTCTTGTTTCTTTAGAGGCCCCTTTGCTCTATCAGCACGACTCATTTTTAAAGTTAGGTATCCCTACAAGCGTAATTGTTAGAGCATTTGCTTTGGACTTAACGCCCTTTTAGATATTATTCAGTCTACAAAAAGCCGATCTCCATTTCAAGAAAAAATTTCCCAGTAAGTTAATCTAGGTTTATCTGTTTTTACATTTAGTAGTCACCACACCTTTGAAAGTAATAAGGTTAACATTAATAAACTCTTATTTGTCCAAAGTATGTCCTAATACGATCTATTATTGCAGTCAAATTACAAACACAACTTGTATTACATGTAACTACAGAAAAGGTCGCATTTCAATCCAAAGCCATTTTTCAGCTGGAACCAAATATATCATTTTTTTATTAGAATAGCTGCCCCTTTCTTTATTAGTTTCACAAACCAAAAAAGCTTTTCTTAGATTTTGAAATGAAACACGTAGCTGTAAATATTTAAACTTTATTAAGCAAACCCTTAAAATTTTAAACAAAACAAACAAGAAACACAATTATAAATTTATGTTAAATGCCTGCTGAGTATTAGAAGTTTCAGTATTCCATTAAAACTCTGATATTCATTGCTCACAGCTATTTAAAATCGCTAAAGGAGAACATGAATGTGTGAAGGTCCATTGGAACAATTTAAACTGACTGCTACAGATTACCTTTCAAAACAGAATTTTATTAGTTTTGAATCGAGCGATATTTAAAAGCTAGATATGAAGTAAATTACACGGAGAGAGAGAGAGAGAGAGAGAGAGAGAGAGAGAGAGAAGTATCTGACGGCAAGAGTGAGTGAATTCGAGTTTAATGTTCCACCAATACATAGGTCATACAGAGACTATGGACTCATCCGAAGTTCCGAAGGAGCGTGGGGTCGAACAGAGACAAAGGCAAAGGTTGGCGTCATCCAATTTAGTATGCTAACAAACTGCATCTTTGAACGGATTACTCTGAAGCAATTAAGTACAAAGTCAAGACTGAAAAGGTCATCAGCAGGGGATCAAAATATGTAGTTTTATTTTTTAAACTCCCTTTAGTATATTTAAAACCTCACAACGTATAGCGTACAGTTTATGGGTAAGATTATACTCACGAATGAGCCGCGACACGACAAAACGAACAAAGTGGTTGTGCGCCCAGCGCAGACTCGGATCAGCATGGGCATCCGTCCAGTCTAATCAGAGTCTTCGTTGTCCGCATGGAGGTAGCTTAGACCCTTAGCTACCCTTTAGGTGCTTAGCAAAGATCCTTGTCAGACTGGGCGGCTGCCCAGACTGATTTGAGTCTGCGCTGGACGCACAACCACACAGCTATGGTCATGTCGGGACGGTCAGTTAACCTTACCGCACTGTTCCTGGGCAGGCTTATATCTCCAATGCGGTTAACCAGTACTAAGTGCACATACTTTCGCCAGTAACTGACAACTGCCCTTCTTGAATCAGCGGAAGGAGAAAAGAAAGTATGTGGCCAGACCGGCTATCGAACCCAGGACCCCTGACTTTTAGTCAGGTGCCCTACCGACTGCGTTACGCGGCCCCGGCCACGCTTAAAACATGTTTTAAGTCGACATGAAATCGGACCTCAGAAATTAAGTATGGACAGCATAGATGACTGTGCAACAATTTCTTTCGACCTGGTCTTGTTCTCAGCCACCCTACTTGTCCATCCCTGTCCATTATCTAATATTGTCTTCCAATCTCTTTTCCTGTCTGCCTCTTATTTTCTTTCCTTTGACTGTCCCATAAGGATTTTTTAAGCTTAAGTACGTTGTTAATGTTTTATGTTGTTTTAGTGCTTTACGTCCACTGTAAACAACTATGGTCATGTCGGGACGGTCAGTTACCCTAACCACATTATTCCTCGGCAGGTTTAAGTGGTTAATCAGTAATAAGTGCACATACTTTCTCTAGTAACTGACAACTGTCTTTCTTCGAAAGGCGGAAAACCACCTTATATTCCGTTTCTTGACTATGGTTAATAGTTGATCATGCTCTCCAATGGCTATTTGGATCATTCTGCTTGGATCCTCAGCTAAAATGGCACCTTTATACATGTACTATCTCATGCGTTAAAAATAAACTTACATTGCAGGGAAGGTATACGGACATGTCGGAGAAAGATGACGGATATCACTGGTAAGGAAGACGGACACTGCAGTTAGAGGCAGATCCAAAATTTATCATTTGTTCTTATTATCTTGATCCACACCTGAAGCGAGTTGTTTATTTAATCATTACACCGTAATTTAGATCAACCTATTTCAACAAAAGCACAATGCACAGTTTTCTTATATACAAAGCCCGTTTATAAAGCTTCTTACCCAAAGAGCAAAACTAACGAACGTTTCTTACCGAAGATCTCTTTTACAGCCTCTACTTGGAAGTATTTGACGTAACTGACACAGAGTACACACGACCTTTGGCTTGGGCGGCCAGTATAACAGACACATCTACTTCTGTCCCAAGAAAATTTATTTTCAGGTCGAACCTAATCAAAAGACAAAATGGGATATTACTCTGACATGGTAGGTAAGTTATGACCGGTATAAGATTGGAAATAGAAACCACGACCCTGCAATGGTGATATCGAACAATGTCCGCAAACCTTCGTGGGCAACTTCCTGTACTGTCACCCAAAGATAATTTGTTTCCCGCCATTATCATAGAGCACGCCCATTTAAAGATAATAGGTAAAGCGGGCAGGTAGCGATTTACGGATTATCATTGACTAGTCACCAGAATTGCCTTTGTTGTCTCACTCGCCCACGATACATGCATGTCCCAGTGGCGCAGTGGTCTAGACGTATTACTCTCAAACACAAGATGCTGTTATACTAAATTTGTGGGTTCGAGCCCCTGATTTATAGCGTTTTTTTATTATCTTATTTATTCATTTTTGTTGTTGTTGTTGTTTTTTGTTTATTTGTTTCCAATTTAACGTACATAACTGCGAGACTGGGTGAATTATCAAAAGAGCGCGGAAACATGTCTCCTTTTGGCCCCCCCCCCCACCCCGAGATTACTGTTATTCCAATTAGTATAGCATGTTTTATGAGAGCAAGTGCAAATGTAGCGAGCCGTTTTTGTCCCATTTAGGGGACCGACTATGAAGGCAGACGCAAAACACAGAAGCTAAACCCGATGCTCAAGGAAGCAATCCAATCTTGTACCTGTAGCCAACTAAACGAGTAAATATATGTCAAACTCGAGGCAGACTCGAATATGACAATTGCTGAAAGTTGATTTTGTCATAAAAAAATAAAGAAAAAGATGTCAGCAATCGGACTTGAACCCCCAACCCTAGGTTTCTTGTAACAAAAGACCAATATAGAAGTACCTAATCGCCTGAGCTAATTTTGTTTGTATAACCGTTATGATTATTATGATACTGAACTACGGCTATGCAATACAGGGTCAATGCAGTTGTAACCTGTCACCCTAAATGGCCTTAGGCCCAGGTGAAGATATGACCTTTACCATGAATACTCACTAAAGCTTCATTTACCTAATTAGTTGTCTGCATCTACAAACTTTCAGGTAGAAGACTGCATTGTTTCTAAAAAAATTAACTTTTTTCACTTTTTCCTATAGAAAAACCTCAGTGACTCAAAAGTTGACCTTGCCATAAAACAGATCAAGGTCATCCCAGGGTCATCATTTATATAAATTTTGTTGAGCTTTTGAGTCCTTGATGCGACATGCTAAGTTTCAAGATCATAGGATTTGTGGTTCTGTGGGAGAATTGGTTGATTTGATGCTTAACGTCCACGGTAAACAGCTATGGTCAACCTAACCACATGGTTAACCTAACCACACTATTCCTGGGCAGGCTTAGACATCCTAAGCGGTTAACCAGTACTAAGTGCACATACTTTCGCCAGTAACTGACAACTGCCCTTGAATCAGCGGAAGGAGAAACGAAAGTATGTGGCCAGACCGGGTTTCGAACCCAGGACCTCTGACTTATGAGTCAGGTGCCCTACCGATTGCGCTACGCGGCCCGGCGTGGTTCTGGGGGAGAAGATTTTTTAAATTTTTTACCAAAATAAATGTTTGCCATCTTGGTTATGTGACCTGTCCTGGGTATTTTTTTCTGGAAAAATTGGGTCCTGAAACGTTTTGGGGGAAAATATTCAAGCCCTCTGAAGACTAAAGGCTTATTTAGCTTGAATCATTGAAATTGATTTGTCTGCTTCGCCGGAAAAATGCCCTTTCTTACCTGGCGCATGTGTGTTAACCTTAGACATTTTTAATTTTTGTCTTTTCGAAAGTTCAGTTCAGTTTGAATTCTCCTCACGACGTTCCCCAAGTGGCTCAGTGGTACGTAACCATAGCCGCACACACTTGGCGCCGTGTGTCCGTTCAACTTTTCGAAAGACCATGTGCGTTGAGCTTTATTCTTCAATGGGCGAGTTCGACTGGCTACTCGTATTGACTATCGTTCTGGAAGAAAATGGGTCGTTTCGAGCCAGGGCCGTCGGGACTATGACCATTTAGTTCTTCATCCGTTTAGACATATGAGCAAAAATACAAAAATAAATCGTTATTTATGGGGAATGACGTACGTTCATGGGTCGGATTTTTTCATTAAAACCTGCTAAATTTGGACTTGCTAAGCAGCGCGCCGATAAAACGACGCAGAACCGAAACGACCGGATTAATTTAAAACGTGTATTCGAGTACACGATAATTTCACTCGAACGCACCCATTGTTGACAAAAAAAAATCGACCAATAGTCGAAGTTTCTAGAAAAATACTTGGGAGAATTTAAAATGAAAGACGAATTTAATTCCCAAATTCTTTAAATCTACGTGAAACTAAAACACACGCTAACCGAAATTATCAATGATAGCAATATGCGAAAGAACCAGTATAGAAATTACGCTTGAAAATGCCACCAATTTTGCAGTTTATGCGTTACTTCGTTTATTTAGTATTATAGATTTATAGCTCATGTTTGTCAATAGCACATTATCGTTGGGCAATAGTATGTTTCACGTCAAATTACAACAAACTCCCTTGTGCAGTATATGAAGATATTTAAGATGTCAGTTATTTTAAAATAAAAGCTATCATCTTGAATTCTTGTTCGCCTAAAAGGCTGCACAATTTTGTTCAAACATTACCTGAATGTTCTAAGCTGCGAAAGGAAAGTGTTACCTCCTAATTGTCTTATATCAAACAAGAGCACTTCTATGCCACCACAGATACTTTCAGCTATTTTCGAAATGTCAACCTTTGTTTAGTTGTGTATGGAGCTGCCAGTCTGATCAAAGACTTCGCTTTCCCTTTTAAGCGCTTAGGGAAGAGTCTGATCAGACTGGGCAGATGCCCAGGCTGATCTGAGTCTGCGCCGGGCGCACAACCACTTTGTTGGTTTTCTCGTGTCGCGGTTCATAATAGTCTTCGTATCTGTTAAGGTCAAAAAGCAACCTTCGTTTTTCAACAACCTTTCCGATTTACATACTCTGGATAAAATGTAGAGAGTGGTAGTTTCCTGTGGCCAAGCGGTCGTATGGACAATAGGCAATACAGGCTTACCAAGCACAACACGTAAAAGACGGAGCTGATTTCTTTCCTACTATGCTGCCCAGCAGCGAAAAAAAAAAGGAATGAGCTACGCCTTTATCTCCCTTGATACGAATCAAGTACATTGACAAAGAGGGACTTTCAGTCTTTTAATATGCTCAAATGTTTCGGTTGTTGGACTTACCTTAATACTATAATTCCCAGCCTTAAGATTTCCTATCACGACGGATTTCTGAAATGATAAATTAGGCGTCAGTACTACACCATTTCGACGTAATGTGCCCATTGAGTTCATTCGGTTAAAGTTGTCGTTCTTTATAATGGTAGCTAAATCATGGAACTGAAGAAATATACATTTATATTATCTGAAAGCAACTTATCAGGTCAGTTAACTTAGTCTCATGATGTTGGTTGCTAAGTGTCACAGGGATCTGCTGACAGGTCATCAACACAGACAGTCTCTAAAGCCAGTCACCAGTCCTCGAGGTTAGGATCTGACTGTAGACATATTCCATATGAATAGTCGCCATACATAAGTAGACTAGCTGTTCACTATTTCTGTTGAAATCTTATACAATACTAATTATACCAGCATATGTTCACCGAAGTTTCATGCAATCTGTGGCAATGCCTTGTTAAAAATCGGTCTTTTGCATTAAAATTCAAGATCAGATAATTATCATATTGCCACCAAATTTACAAGGGAGAACAGCTCCCTTCTCTGAAGAAAAACAAATCCCTTCCAAAAGTGGGCTGAACAAATTACTATCTTTAAAAATTGACCCCATAGAGAAGGGAGGCAAAATAAAAGGGACAGAATTGCTCTTCCGTTCACCATATTAACAAAACCTACTTACTTTGGGCGAAATATCTAATGCCCCTCAATCATATTACAAACGGTTTAAACATCATTTACAAAACAAAAAGCTGGGCTAATTTGGATCTGCACAATAAAATAGTCATTAAATAGTACCTGCATTGAAGGAATGGTTTTCACTATGCGTTCATGTATTTCATCAGTACCGGCAGATACATAATACACTTCCAACACGTAGGCGATGACGTCCTCCAACTCTGGTGTAACGTCTACACTGACGTTGACGGAAGATTCGTTTATCTGCACTGCGGCAATTCTCACAGATATATTTGGATGATATGCTACCATAAATATAGAAGAAGCAACATCTGCATTAGTGCACTTCAAGTATATCAAATTGTTCACATGAGTCATCTAAAAAGTTCACAGCATTTTCATAAGCTTCATTCTGCAAACAGGCGTAAAACTTTTTGAAAGAATGCTGCTATACATTACAGCATCTCACAGCAGGCTTCAGTGGGTCCAGTACTCCACATTATGACATTCACTTGGCGACATTTAGCAAATTATAGCCATCATGGCACTGTCTTCAGTACTTCAATACGCTAAAGTTGTATCTTGAAATAACGTTTTAAAAGTTTTCTTGGAACATAAAGAGATATAATGTTATCAAACGACCCGTTAATGAAATTAGTTTCTACGCATTCGAACGATAAATAACAGAGACATAATATGAAGCTAAATGCCGGGTTTTCAAAGACGGTGAAGTACAATTTGCAATATTCATATGTTCGAAGATTTTATGACAATAACATATTAATGCGTTTTAATGCTGTTTGCGTACCTTAGTCACCTGGTTTTTACACAAGTTTCACGAGTGTGTCACGAAAGAATAGAAAATTCTTACCATCGGTTTCTTCAATTATGACGTTCTCCTTGATTTCTTGTGCATACACCTCTGGTGGAAGGGGTAAAGACGTTATCACAACATCAAAGTCGCCTGGGACGTTGATCTGGAATTCAAATGTTGCCTGACAGAGAAACAAATTGAAATACATGTACATGTTTCGTTTATGAGAGACTATCTTTAATATTAAAAGCCATTTTCTTTCAGTTCAACATTTTCTGGCATAGAGCACTTTTATTTTTTTTTTATATTTTGCGTAAATGCTGATTTACTTGCACATATGCTTTATGCTAGTCTGATCCTATACCCCGTCATAAGCTAGGCGTGACATTTTGCCGATTTCTTTAAATGGCTAGGCTACTAAATATCATAACGGAAATGACAAGCTCAAATTATTTAAAGGAGCACCTAATATTTTTCCATAGATGACAGAGCAATACATCTTCACTTTGAGATCATTTACTTTCGATCAACAAAGACACAGAATTTCCATTTATTTTGCCAAATTTGAAAGAGGGTCGATGTTAATGATAGCACAAGTTTTGATTTAATATTTGTCCTGCCCATGTCCATGGAGAGATTTTTTGTAAAAATGCAATTTTGGTAAAAATTTATAAATTTTCAAACCAAGTGAAAAGTCTGAAAATTTCAACAAAAATCAAAACGTTCATTTTGTGTCTTATATGGTGGCCCATTTGAAAGGATCACTTTGAAATGAAGCTCATGAGAGTTTATAGACTTCCAGCAAAATGCCTCAATTTCAAAAATTTCGAAAATTGCAGAATGTGTTCCATGGAAATGAGCAGGACATCATTTTTATTGAAATTCTTGTTGTCTTAAACTCGGATCCTTCTCCAAAATGCTGCAAAAGGATAGGAAATCTTGCTCACTGGCGGTCGGATTTATGGGCAGTTGAACTGGGTATATGTTGTAGTAATATCAATCGAAAAATAGCTGCTGCTCCTTTAAATATTTTGAGCAGTGTATTACTAGTACTCCTTTTCTGCTCGTTAGCATTTTTGTAACAAATGGACAGACGCAACAGGAAACAAAGAGCCAACAAGCTTAAGTCTCACATTATAGTATGAAGCATGGGCTTGTTTCGCCCTAGATTGTAGCTAACACATAACAGGCGATTGAAGAGTTGCAAAATTAGCTTCAACATTCTTACTTTAATACTAGTAAATGATGTTTAATCTAAAATCAAGCTATGTCTGATGAAGACCGCTATAGGACTGACAACAGATGTTCTAAGGACGCGGTCTGTTTCTTCCCCTTGCAAATAAAAAAAAGCGTTTTTCACAATAACACGATTGTCCGTCACATTTACATTCTGAGAGATTCAATAAGAAGGCAACTAAAGAATATAAAACAGCCCAGTGGACATAAAACGTTGGCACAAAATTAAATCTAATACAGTGCATCTATAGAAAATGGAATAATTTCGTGTTTTATTCTGCGATCATTCACTGCTACAAAGCACATCGATCTAAGAACTGACGCCATTGGCGATTAATGACGCTTTTTTGACGTTCTTTAACGTTAGACGAAGCATTGCCTCTTTTAACCATAAAATCGTCAGTAAAACGCACATTTATCCATGTTTGCCCGGATCATGCATGCACAGACAACAAGGCTGGGAGAATTGGACAGAAAACGAATAATTCTCAGCATCTTTGAGTGTTAGACTCGAAATATTTCAGCCCTCGTGTTGAACTGTTGAGAACCTGTAATAATTCACAGCATGTCGGTCAGTAGTAATAGATACTCGCACTCCGTGGTCGTGATACTATTTACTTTCCAAATGACCTCCGAACAGTGAATAATTACACAAATATTCACAGCTAGATCTCAAACGCCAATGCACCGTTATGACATTTAATCAACGTTGAATCAATGATGTTCCAATGTTGTGTGCCTCCTGGGATGTTATGAAGGTGCTATAATACACGTACTTACGTTTAGAAGCCACAATATATTTTTATCTTCCATAGAAATAAGATCAAAGATGGCACAGATGGTTTTACCAAAGTTTGCAAAACTGATTCCTTCTAGCATTACTTCAAACCCTTTTAAATGTCGGATACTGCCTGAAATTTTAAGTCGAGTTCGAGTAAAAGCATACACAAATAAACAACCATTTGTCTATCGTTTGACAGTTAAGCAATTTGCAGAGCTAAATTTATAAGTATACTTTTAATTTACATTCATAATCAAATCAAGTATTAATACATCTAAAACAAAACCACAACAGAACGCGTTTAAAACCAATTACAGTCCCCACTGATATATTGCTGACAGTTCTAAGGCAGCGTCTTTGTTGTGGTTTACAAGTTTTTCATTGTCGACTTTCTGTAACACTGAGAATTTTTGTACACTATTTAGGATAGCCTTGCGGCCATCTGCTGGGAAAGAGCTGACGTCTGGGGCCGTATCTATAAAAACAAACTTAAGTCGTTGCTATGCTGTTGCTAATGCTAAATTTCTATGAAGGAGATTCCCTACAGCTATGAAGTTTGCTCTGGAGGAACAGTCTGAAAAGAGTCTCAAAAGACTGTTCCTCCAGAGCAAACTTCATAGTTGTAAGGAATCTCCTTTAGTCTGAAAAGACTGTTCCTCCAGAGCAAACTTCATAGTTGTAAGGAATCTCCTTTAGTCTGAAAAGACTGTTCCTCCAGAGCAAACTTCATAGTTGTAAGGAATCTCCTTTAGTCTGAAAAGACTGTTCCTCCAGAGCAAACTTCATAGTTGTAGGGAATCTCCTTCATAGAAATTTAGCCTTAGCAACAGCATAGCAACCACTTAAGTCGTTTTATAAATACGGCCCCTGGTTTTTCGTTTGTGTTATTTTGCTTCCTTTACAGTCATTATTATAGGTTTCCTGTTTTGTGTTTGGAGCATGATTTAGAATTCGATTGTAATGGTTCCGGATCATTGCCTTTTCATTTAATTTGAAAAAATAATAATAATAAAAAAAGAAATAAAGTAAAATAAATAGGTGAACTAAATAGATATTTGAAGTTATCATTCAGCTTTTTTTCTCATAAATTTCGAAACAATTTATACTAGTAAACTGCAGAAACCAACCATCTCTGCGAGGCCGCCAAGTAACTGTCATCATGTTCATTTTGTCTGTATCTATATCTGTAGGTGAACCGGGCCATGTGGCGGCTTGTCCCCCTTCTATTTCATAAAGCTTTGGAAATTGGGTGTACAGTTTCTCTCTTGCGCAATCTGAAAAAAGTGGTGGACAGTGTTTCAGTGACTGTAAGGTGTTTCGCCTTTAGCAGTATAACATTAGTATTGACCTACATTTTAGGTGCCGGGCCGCGTAACGCAATCGGTAGGGCACCTGACTCATAAGTCAGAGGTCCTGGGTTCGATACCCGGTCCGGCCACATACTTTCGTTTCTCTTTCCGCTGATTCAAGAAGGGCAGTTGTCAGTTACTGGCGAAAGTATGTGCACTCAGTACTGGTTAACCGCTTAGGAGGCGTGCCCAGGAATAGCGTGGTTAGGTTAACTGACCGTCCCGACATGACCATAGCTGTTGGCTGCGGACGTTAAACAATAACACAACAACAACATTTTAAGTATTTCATTGTCCAGTATAAATGATATAAGTAGCTTACTTTCGCTTTCTCTTTCTACTTTCAGTTTCATTTGACTGTTGGCCTATAAACCGTGTCGTGATGAATCTAGATATTTCGGTCAAATTCGCTTTTTGCCAAAGAACACATTTTGCCTGTTATGTCGCTCATGTAAATTATAAAACCGACAAGATTACTTGACACTGAAATCGAAGACGAAATTAAGTAATTTTTGCTGGCTAAGTTATTGATGTTGTGTTGGAACTACGCCGACACTTTTAAGGTTATGTTAGGCGGTCAGCCAACCAATCCTCATTGTTATGTGCAACACAGACAGACCCAAATTAAAAAATCAACAGCATTTCCGAAATCGAAACCCCAACACCAACAACAAATATGCATATCAACATGTGCATCCGTAGAATCTGATCACCACATTCGATATCTTACATGTACCTTAATCGATTATCTTCTTCTTTTTTTTTTTTTTTTTTTAGATATTTCTTGTTTATGACTAATTTCGAGTGAAGACCATTAAATGAGCCACGAAATGACAAAACCGACAAAGTGGCATGCTTTAATTTGAGTTTAAGAATGTACTCAAGTTTTAAAACCTCAGGGCCTGGAGTCATCACAAAGGCAAACGTCAACAGTATGAAAAGCACAATGGATTTACGTCAAGTGACTAAATTACGGCTTTTTGCAACAATGACCATTGCATTATAGTCCGTTCCTTCGCAAATGCTATTGTTAATTTCCATTAAAATTTCGAGTGCTTAGAACTGTACAGATATGTTTTCCGTTACAAGTGGACTAACGCTTAAAAGAACAGACTTAAGTTATATTTTGATTCGCGGAAGATTGACAAACATTTCTCAAAGCTCCATCCAAACCCATTCTTATCATGAGTACAGCTTCATTCACATGAGCGAAGTTTCTGTGACAAAGTAGGTTTGCCAAAGAAAAATTTGCTCTACAAATAAATAAAAAAAATAAAATGCCACATTTTCAATGCCAAATTTATATGGTAAAGTTTATATCACAAACAAAATTTGTCCGTGTGAACAGAAAATTTGCCATAGAATGTGTAACAAAGAAACTAGCTATGGAGATGAACAAAGAAATCTTTGCTCGCAATCATATCCCCTTAATTTTGAACAAAGTATATTTAGCAACAACAACAAAAAAATGTGGCATGGTTGGCCATTCACTCGGGCAAAGTTTATTTGTCAAGGGAACTTTGACGAATAATGTTTGATCGTGTGAACACAGCAGCAAATATTTCCTTGCCAAAGTTTATTTGAGAAAGACTCTATGCCACATTTTTCTTTAAAACAAATAATTTGCTCCGTGTGAGCGCAAAATGTTTGGCAAATTTTCTTTGTTAAGGTTTCTGTGACATAGAAACTTTGGTCGTCTGGTCGAGGCTTACAGTTATACTTACATTCATATCCTTGAAAAGTATACTGAATACATGGTATGGTACTGGAAGGTGGCTGTAATTAAAAACAGAGAAAAAGTTACCCTACCAGGCGTGATTCCGGGGTATTAAAGTTGGTTCTTAATCAAACAGTAAAATGGGCCCAGTTGTTCGAAGCATCGCATCGGTAAGTCGTTAGTTTACGGTTCGCTAAGTCTTCTAGATAGTGTCCATAAAATCAAGTGGGCAAATATTTTTTTGCTAAAATAACAAACAAGAACGTTACAGTGTGTAACAAATGCCCCCGAAGGCCCCTTAAACTGACCTTTGAGCCCTAGTTGTGACCTTGACCTGAGGCATAGATCCCGAGTCTTGCATATGATATACATTCTCATTTCGTTTTACTATTCTGTAACGTTTAAATGCACTTTGGAAGTTTAAGAGGATTCAAGGGGACTTAATTCAACCACTAACAAAACTGTGTTGTGTCCTTGACATTGGGTGTGGGAACCTAAATGTCGCACCTTACATAACTTATCATTATACTTTACTTTTTTTTACGTTACCATTTTATCATGCTTTACCTTTCAGTGAAACTTGATAAAATTTGCTTCAGCAGTTTTGAGTCAGTTCAGAGACATGATTTGACCTCTGAGCCCTGACTGTGATCCTGACTTTGAACAACAGAGCCATAATTTGTTTGTGACATATTCACTCATTGTTTTATACCTTTTCATGAAGTTTAATGAAGTTTGTTTCAGTAGTTTTAGGTAACTGAGAATAAATGACTTGACCCTTATTAACCTCTGGCTATGACCTTGACCTTGGGAGTGGAAACCTATGTCTTGTGCATGGCAAATCTTCTCGTAAGGCTCTATCTTTCTTTTAAGTTTGCTTTGGTACTTTTCTGAGTAATTGTCGAGACATGATTTGATCTCTGACCACAGATTGTGACCTTGACCTTGGATTTGGAATCATAGATATTGTGTGTAACATACCTTCTCATTATGGTTTACCGTTCTGTGAAGTTTCATGACATTCGCTTCAGCAGGTTTCAAGGTATCACAGAGGCGAGATTTGACATTTGACCTCCAACTGTGAACTTGATCTTGAACCTGGCAACCCCAAATTTTATGTGCAACACACCATCTCATTATGTTTCATCTTTCTGTGAATTGTCATTAAATTTGCTTCAGTAGTTTATTATTATGTTATGTAAAGTATCGCATTCATTCCTGTTGGCTGTGGTTTACGGTCCGAAATCTTATCAATGCGTCGCAGGTTCTCCGTATACGGTATTTCAGCCTTCAAGTTGGATTCTTTAAGAGGCCCGGTGGCTCAGCAACTTAAGCACTGGCCTGTTGATCAACCGACACCCAAAACCCGCTGGAATTAGAAATCTTTCCAACCATAAACGGAGTTCCATTGTACAAAACCTTTCATTATCAACCTCCATCGTCCTGATATGACTCAAATACCATCAAGAAAGACGTAAAATTGCAAGTATCCATCCGTCCATTTGGAGTATATATATATATCCTTCTCACATGACCTGGCTCATGCGTGGAATCATTTAACCCATTTCCAAATCAGTTGAAATACTGGCGAAGACAGGGAAATCTAAAAAGCATTATAACTACAAGCAATATAGTCTGCATTCATTTTACTTAAAGCAATCGATTAGAGTATTTACAGAAAAACAATAAAAGAAACTTACATGTATAGTGCAGTTAAGCGCACCTGTGTCCCCGTTTCCATGGTTTCTAAGAACAGCCAACATCTCTTGAGACCAAAATAATAAGAAATACGTAACTGAAAGCAGGTTCTTCGCCATTTTTATCGTTACCGTCTATGGTCTCAGTCTGTGTAATTGTGAGAGTCAAGACAATCAGGTAATCCAAACACGAGTCATAAACTACCATGAACATACTCAGTTTGGGGCAGATATATGTGCACTAACAGTGTAGGCCAACATCAGGCTGTTCCAAGAGCAGTCTGATCAGGGTCTACACCGTTTGCCATTTTGCCAATTATTATATGTATTATCTCCTGATTTGGCAAGCGAAGGTGTCCAATATTAATACATAAAGTTAATTAGTACATGTACAGTGTAATGGTTAAGATTCTTCAGTGCATAGAGGAATCACGGCATACAATTCAACGGGGAAAATCATACATATGGCATACAGTGAAAAAATGCAGGGATCACGGATGCACAGGCTGATCTGAATCTACGCTGTTTGCATATGCCCGAAACCACCTTTTGAGCCGCGACACGAGAAAACCAACAAAGTGGTTGTGCGCCCAGCGCAGACTCAGGTCAGCCCGGACATCTTTCCAGTCTGACCAGACTCTTTGCTAAGCGTGCAAAGGGTAGCTTTGCTCAGCAAGCTACCTCCATGCGGATAGAAGACTCTGATCAGACTGGGCGTATGCCCCGGCTGATCTGAGGCTGTACTGGGCGCACAACCACTTTGTTGATTTTGTTGTGTCATTAACATATTCAGCAAAAGTTAAAAATAACCAGACAATAGTTTTCTATCCCAAGTGGACAAAAATTCAGTGCAAAAATCACTTCTGGCCTGTGTATCATAGTCGCAAAAGAACTGCTACTTTCTGCTTTCCGGTCCAAACTCAGTATACAGTGGAATGTCCATAGTAAATTCAGCTCTTTATAACTACTGAAAGAACCAAATTTTTTCAACAGATACCATTATGCAATTAAGGCTTTAAGATATGGATAAAATTTTTTGAAGAAACCATATAATTCCATGGATAGAAAAAGAAATTATCGCCAATCGAAATCGTTATATGTTTCATTCCAAGGGAGATAATTTTACAGACGGTTATTCTAAAATCTCGTTTGCATGCATCAGTTGCATTTACCAAAGCCATTTAAGTGTTGTTATCATTGTCATGTAAGCACAGAACAGACTGCAAAACAAAGCTGACACTACGCATGCGCAATTTGCTGTGATAACTCTCATAATTTTGCTAAGCCTTATGTAGCTTTTGTCCAATAACTAGAGACACTGCACCGTTATGAGAATCGAAACAACTAGAGACACTCTGCCACTGATACTTGGGGAACGTCGTTAGGACAATTGAACTGAACTGAACTGAAATATGTCAATGTGAAAAGCGCCTGAACTTACTTCAAAGTCGCATTATGACAACGTTTTTTATCACAATCTTCAGTTTTCCCCCTGTACCGCTGTCTTAGACTTTTCTATCCCGACCCGCGGTCTAAGCCTAGGCTTTAAAAGCTGTCTCAGTCTACCACTTACGGAATGTTTGGTTTATCGGGCAGATATATATTCTCCTTTGTCTCATACCATCTGTCTATGATGGGAGCCTTTTATTGGCTCAACATTTTTGTGATTTCATATTGGACGAGTTCAACAATTTGTATTTTGCGACACTTGCCGAGCAAATTATATATTGGAGTTTTGAGTTGGTCTAATGGAATTCATGAAAGGGTACTCGACTTTAATCATCTGCTTATCATAGACAGCTGTGTTACATTTTAAAATGTGCATCGACATATGTTTCAATGACGTTATTTTCGTACTGAACTGAGCGTTATCATGGTTATTGTACAGATATCCTGTGATTATAATGTGTGAGTGGTAACGTGTATTGGTTAAGTCTATAATTCGTTATTGTGTGTATACATGTTTTATCCAAAATCAACAAAATATTTGTTATTGTAATAGGTATGTTCGTGCCTTTTGTAGTTAATTCTTTACCATGAAAATGGTCCATAATTGGCTAATAAATATCTTATCTTATCTTATCTAGCTTAATGTAGCCAAGTCGTGTTAATTTCAACAAATGTACTTGCTACCTTTCATGTAAATTGCAAGCAGAATGTTAAATTGACAGCCAATGCTGCGCAGCAAATGTCACTTTAGGTAAAATGCACGCAGATGATGAAATAAACATGGAAGCTATTACTAGAAAATAACGGGCTGAATAAAAAGTTGAAGTTCTTTTATTTTAATGGGGTGGCCGAGCAAAATATCAACGATGGTGCGGAGGTCTCAACAAGGAAATTTCAGGCAAGTTTTAAGATTATTTGTCTTTTTGTGCTCGGCAAGCCTCGCATGAAACTTAATAATCTGGAAAAAAGCCTGAGAGTTTCTAGTGTCGGCCTCAATCCCATCCTAGATTCTACTGATCTCAAAGTAAAAACTGTAGTCTCACTGGACTTTGAGATAGAAATATTTGAGTGTAAAAATTGTCAAGATACACTGCTAAGCAATCCAACAAAGATTGACCACTGAAATGAATTCTGAAGGAGGATGCTCTGGATGCAAAACACAAAACACAGAAACGAAAATAGCAGACTTGGAAAATCAGTCTGGTTATGTGCAGTAATGTCTTGAATCAAAGCCTTTTAAATGCAAACTAATTCGCTCCTCGTTTGAAATACATTTCTATGTATGTCTGCACACAGGCATAAAAAATTCGCTCCTTGCCTTCGTAGGCGGATCCTTGGAGTTACCTCGCAGGGCAAAGTATTGTTTACCCGATTGCCTCCCTTCCTTTACTGATTCGGAATAGTGAGGGGATAAGAGATGGGAACTCACGCAAAAAACAACAACAAAAAACTGAGGTAACTTAATTGCATCCCTTTTTTTTTTTTTTCTTTGAAAAAATATTGTCACAGAAGAATGTCCCGCATTTACGGTCACTAAAATGACGAGAACTTAATTGCGTCATGAGTACATGCTACTTGCCATATAAAAAAAGCGAAAGCAAGGTAAGACACACGTGTGCCTCCTCGAAAACCGCCATCGCGTTTATGTTTTCGGATGTATTTTTTTAGAATCACCGGGATGTTTACCATATTGCCATATTGTTACGAACAGGAAACCCTGTTCACCTGAATGGGTGTAGGCGAAGCATTTCCGCCATTTTCAGTTTTGCCCCATCTAAACAAGATCTACTCTGAAAGGAAACACTTGCCCCTATGGGAGCAAATTCTTTCCTTAACGGGGGCTTTATTGCCCAGGGAAGAAAACAGAATGCCACAAAATTTGTTTCCCTTTCTAAAAACGGCGAAGTGATAAGGAGGCGTACCCATTCACCTTAAGACAATGCAGATCTAGCGACTGACCTGATCGAGGTCAAATCTTGCCTTATTGCGACGCAATATGATTCTCATAAAATTCAAATATTGTTCTTCAGATTATTTAAGCTACAGTGTCAACAGAAAAGGGAATTAATATCCTTTTCATGCCGATTATTTTTCATAAATGTAACTTTAAATACATGGCATTTGCAGAAACATGACTAGCAAATAACCACACAATTTCCTGAAACTGTTCCACCTTATTGGGGACGTGCCCTGAGAAAACATAAATAAGCTGCGACGAGAAAACAGCAAAGTGGCATGTGCGCCACGCAAAGACGCAGATCAGCCTGGGCATCAGTCCGGACCCACTCTGAACAGAGTCTTCGCTGTCGGCATGGGAGCTTAGACCATTGGCTACCATTTAAGCGCACAGCGAAGACTCTTATCAGACTGGGTGGATACCCAGGCTGATCTGAGTCTTTGGATAGCGCACATGCCACTTTGTTGGTTTGTCATTTTCCGGCTCAATTTGGCAAGTGCAATTCTCTGAAAATGTCATGTGGTCCACCACTTTTACAAGTTGTAACTTTTGTGTCAGGCATTGACCTTAATGCATATTTCCAGCGCTTAGTGTTGGGATAGAAGCTATCCAGAGCAAACTCAATGAAGATTCGGACCCGGACGAGGATAACTCTGATTAGGATCTGCAGTAAACAATATATCAGTCCTGTCGAGACGTTGCCTCCGACTTTGTAGGACTTATACGCTGTAAAAACAATTCGTAGATTTTACGGTAGAATAACTGGTAACCAGCTACCAGTCCTTTACCCGTTATTTTTACGGGCGTCTGTCTGTAGAACATTGTCTGAAATAACTACATGGTAGTTTTATGTTAACTGTTTGCGCTCGAAAATACCGTTATACGCTGTAGTGTTGGAGGGCAGCATGACAAAAACAAAACCTGTTCTATTCTATCATACTCTGCTTTATAATGCCTGCAAATGTTTACGGGTGCCCGTAAAATAACGGGGAATGGACTGGCAGCTGGTAGCCAGTTATTCTACCGTAAAATCTACGGATTGTTTTTACAGTGTACTCGACCTGAGACAAATGACCTTCAGGTCCTATTGCAGCTACTAGCTGCTCTGTTGCAGACGCTTCAGGCAGTCCATCTACTTCGTGGGAGATCCTAAAATCAGCTTGTTCTTATTTTAGGGAAATCATAGTGACTGGGTGATGTGTTCTTATTAATATAGTAAATATGCCGTTGTCTCAGGAAGAAAGATTTGTGCTGCTTCCTTTGATTAAAATCAAAGCTCTATTTTATCGGTCATGAATTTCTTTAAATACCGAATGGAAAAAATGTGGTTGTATTACATAATAGTTTATTATTAAAACACGTCTCAAGGTCTTCTGGTTTAGCAAAGACGATTCTACAGGGCACAGTGAAAGGAAAAACAAGAAGAGGTAGACAGAAGAAGAGGTGGGAAGACAATATTTAAGAGTGGACAGAGATGGACTTTGCCAGCTCAACTAGGGCACCTGAAAACAGGACCAGGTGGAAAGGGATTGTTCAGAAGTCATCTGTGGTGCCCCGCCGACCTTGTAAGGTTGTAGGATAGAATAGATATAAAATTAACTAGTGGCTGGGGGCAAGTAAATCTATAATGCATTATTTGGGCATTCATGACTTGGGAGTAAACACAGTATACGCATATCAGTCTATAAGACTGCCCTTTCTGCTGATTTGTCATTCTAATAAACATACAAAACCAGCCGTGAATGTCAAGGTCATTGTGATAGCAAACTTTCATTTTCAGTGGTGCATTCCTTCCCTATTGGGGTAATCTCTTGAAGAAGAAAAAATGCTTCTGATAATCAGCTCTCTAAAACCTAAAAACAATTTTGTTTCTTAAGAGTAGATACCGTTTTGAAAGAGTTTCGTTACCCAAGGAAGCACACAGATAGTCACAAAACTTGTTTCCCTTTGAAAAATATATAGGAATAACTGGACAATGTATCCATACATTCCATTTCCTGACACAGCAAGAGGACTTGTCCAAGTTTAGCGGTTAAAAAAATATCTTAACATCTGTTAAACTTACACAGTAAATATTGAAAGTCTTATAAAATCTTTATATGCATTTTTGAGAAGAGACTATATTCTACTTATGGTCCAATTTTCAGCTCGTTATTTGCATGTTTAATACAATTGTAATGCCAACAAAAATTGGTCCCGGATTTTGGTCCCGGAATTTGGTCCCGGGTCCCGGCTTCTATTCCTTCCCCACAGTAAGCATTTTTTTGTCCGAGAAAATGCACATGAAGATATGTATGATCCCAGGGCCGACTTTTTTGTGTTAACAACCTGATACTGGCGCATTTTACCATTTAAATGAAAAATGTTGCAAAACAAAAAGAATATAGATTAACAATCTGACCTTGACTCACAGTAAAATGCAAATGTTTACAAAGCTGTTTTCTTTAAACAGAAGTAAGGTCGATGAAAAGACTGTAAAGAAAAATACGATAAATTGGTAAAAAATTAACTAGTTGTTGGATGGCAATGAGTTTCAAGCTTATAAGAATAGCATTCGAAACCACGAGTTAAACCTTTGTTGCGGACTCCGGTCAGTGTACACGACCGACGCGAAGCGTGAGTCGTCAACATCGACCTCTGGCCGCAAGAAACATCTCAAACCCTTGACTGCACCTTATATTAAACTTCCCCAAATGGAATACGTAGTTCATCCTGGCAAATGAAAAGTAAAATTTCCTTTTAAAAGGAAGGCTTGCTCAGCTTAAAGTGAAATTTTCATGAGTTGTTATTGAAGTGAACCCGATTGTTAGTGCACTTTCTGTTGCTAACTTTTATTTAGCAAAGTATTTAATTTCTAACTTATCGAATGGTGGCATTATCCACGGGTGTAAGGTAAAAACAAGTGTAGAATTTATTTGAAAAACAAATTGAAGAAATATTTAAACACACACAAAAACACACACACACACACACACACACACACACACACAACAACAACAGATAAAAAAACAGTTTTCCAACGTTTTGGCCGGCCGTTTTAGGCATGTCTCAAGGAAAATAACTATATGGACCTATTTCAAGTCTTTTCTTCACGGCTGTTAAGTCACATTTAGTCTGAATCAAAATTTTAGGAAAGACTGTTTCAAACCCATGTCTATGGAATCTTGGCACATCTGAACTTGGCATCAAAAGAAGACAATAAATTTATATTTACTGAAGTTTATTTTTGGTTTAAGTGGCATCAGTGGCAGTGACTGGAACAAAATTTTGACACTCTGAGAAGAAAATGCATGCTGCTGTTGTTTGGAACAATAACTTGCTTTACACCATTTGGGAACAACAAAATACGGAACCCATTGCGTTCGTATTTCCATGAACTCCCGACTTTTATATTTAATCTTTGTTTTTACATCAATTTTTTTACTCATTCGTGAAGTTCTGACAAATCAAACGCTACGCAAAGGACAAAAATAGTTATTAACCAACGTGTTTGGTAATGAAGTACAGCAGCCGTCACTATGACATGACATACGAGGGGAGTTCAATAAGTTCGTATACAATTCATGATTTCTTTTTCATTTTTTGTGCAGTGTAAACCTTTGTCAGTTGAATGATAACAGCCGTTCAGTCAACGCGTACATTTTTTGCTCTCGCTTTTTGTTTGAAAAACCTATACCCATAGGCTAAAAGGAAAGTCAGAATATTGAGTTCAGAGCAGTCATAAAGTTCCCCACTAATTTAGTTTAAACAATATTTTATTTGTATAAACAATCATAATTTACAAACATATCAATACATAATTACATATTATATATTCCTCACTAAGGAGGGTGCAAACGCCAAAGACATTCATCGGCGCATGGCTGATGTGTATGGTGATAGTAGCCCAAAGTATGTTACAGTGGCAAAGTGGTCAGCAGAATTTAAACATGGGCGAGACTCCTTTCTCATTTTATGTCCCAATTTTTGTAAAGATTAACTGAATAAGATAAGAAAACCATTGCTGTATTTGAAAAGAGAAATATATCATGTAATGCAGCAAAGCATAACACATATTGAAAAATTCAAATACAAGGGTCAAGGTCAAAATCAGCGATGCACCTATTTCCAAGCATGGAAGTTTCTGGATTTTCTCATTTTTCGTCCCAATGTTTGTAAAGGTTACCTGGATATGATAAGAAAGCCATTGATATATTTTAAAAGAACAATGTATGTTTTAATGAAGCAAAACATAAAACAGATCCAGAAATTCAAATATCAAGGTCAAGGTCAAGCACAACAAAGGCTCCATTTTCAAAATGTTGAAAAAGTGGAAATTTCTCATTTTTTGTCCCATTTTTTTGTAAAGGTTAACTGCCAATGATCAGAAAACATTGCACTTGCTATATTTGAAAAGTGCGATATATCATTTAATGAAGCAAAAAAAAAAAGATCAACAAATGCAAATATGAAGATCAAGGTCAAGCACAAGGCTCCAATTTCAAAATGTTGAAAAAAAATGGGAATCTCCTTTTTTGTCCCAATTCTTATAAAGGTTTACTGCATATAGAAGAAAACCATTGCTGTATCTGAAAAGAGCAACATATTTAATGTGGCATTACATAAAACAGATCAACAAATTCAAAAATAAAAGTCAAGGTCAAGCACATCATAGCTCCGATTTCAAAATGTCGAAAAAGAGGAATATTCTCATGATTTATTTATACCACTGCTTGTAACGATTAATTGGATATGATAAAACCATTGCTATATTTAAAAAGAGTAATATATAATTTAATGAAGCACATAGATAAATCAGATTGAAAAATTCAAATACATAGGTCAAGGTCAAGACAATCACAGCTTCTTGTCAAAATTTCGAAAAAGTGGAGTTTTCTCATACTTTGTACTAAGTTGTGCAATTGTTTTTTGGAATATGAGATGAACCATACGCTGTATTTTAGAAGAATAACATATCAACAAATGAAATATAAAACAGACGAAGGAGTTAAAATATGGAGACCAAGGTCAAAATCACTTAAGATTTCTTTTTGAAATGTTGAAACACCCTTATATCTTATATAATGTACCAAACTTTGTAAAAGAGTAAATTATCCATTAATGAAATAAAACACAAAGTAGATGCAGATATTTAAATTTGACTGTCAAGGTCGAGATCAACAAAGCTCCAGTAAGAGTCATATATCATTAAATGAAATAAATCATAAAACAGATAGAAAAGCTTAAAATTATGGTCAAGGGCAAGCACAGCAAAACTTCGTTTGAAAGTGTGTGAAAAAAGCAGGATCTTTTACACATTGTGCCATTTTTTTTATTTGATTTTTTTTGTAAATTTAAGAAATTATATTGCCAAGTTTGAGGAGAGTCATTTATCATTTACTAAAATAAAACAGACGAAGCAATTTGAATATGAAGGTCCAGGACAAAATCATCAAAACTCCAATTAAATGTTTGTTAAAAAAATGATTTTCTCCTAGTTAGTAACGTTTGAAAACACTAACTGAATATAATAAGAAAACCATTGCTATATTTGACTACTCCTATATCATTTAAAGAAATAATTCATAGAACAGATGGAACACTATAAATATGAAGTTCTAGGTCAAGATCATAAAAGTTCCAAGTTGAAAAAGTGATCCATGGAGGCTCCACATAAAATTTGTCTAAAATCTCTGACTTTATGAAATATGAGTGGTACTGGATAATCACCTACAACTTAATGCAGATGATGAAAATGAATGTGAAAGCATATATATATATATACATGTACAAGACAACCATACACTAATAATATCCAAATAATGATCTAGTTAAAATTATTCTGATGGAATATCCAGTTTTTTTATTAGAAGATTATTCACCTCAAAAGAGAAACTACTGCTATGGTATACTTCGAATCCAGAACTGACAATACAGCATAGGTAGTCTAACTGTGCCTTCTCGAATAAAGGGGGGTGCCAATAAGGCCCTTTTTCTGCCCAAGAGCATAATGTTTTATTTTCAGCTGACGATTAGCCTACAATGTCCGCTATACTGAATCAATAGTGGTTAAGCTCCGTAAGCGCTACTTTTGGAAAAATCGGGTTATTAAAGTGGTCGGGGTAATTCAGCATGAACCAGCGGAGTCTTATTATAAGCAATAGTTCTCTTTCAAATTTAAAGGCATTCAAATGTAACTTCTTTTATAAGTTAAAATAAAGTCTGAGATGACATCTTTTCTCAATTTCTACCTTTCAAAGAAAAATCTTATGTCTGCAGAATTTCTTTTAGAGACACTGTCAATTTTCAGTAATTTTGGTACTTTGAATTCAATATATTCTACCATACCTGTAGAACCAAAGGATGACTTCTTACCAAACTAACACGGGTTCACTGTTGGGAGAATGCAAGCCTTTGATTAAATTTTGGTGACCTTAACCTTTGTTTCAAGGTCACATTAAGACTTATTATGTCAATTTTAGTCAAGTTTTGACCATTGTCTACACATTAGCTCCTGAATTGATATGAAATCATGACCAAAATGGCCTAAGTTAAACATTATGAAGAGTTAGAGCACTGGTTATGATTAAATGGCCATAACATCATCTTCAAGGTCAAGGTTAGACTAAACTGAGTTTAATCATAGATTTCACACAATCAGTCAGCAGAAATGTTCCAAGGCTGAGAGTTTTCATTTGAAAATCAATGTTTAATGTGCATAGAATGACCTTGACCTTGGTCTGAAGGTCAACATTAGCCAGACATAATGAAACAGAACTGGGTTAAACTTAAAGGTTAAAGAAAAGCCTATTGTGAAATACTGAACTTCTGAATGTATTGTCGACCTTCAGATCAAGGTCAAGGTCATTATATGCATATTAAGCATTGATTTACAAATAGAAACATACATGTTTGTTAAATTTCTGCTTACTAGCTGTGTGAGATCTTTGATTAAACTCTGTCTATTCTAACCTTGACCTTGACCTTGAAAATGATGTCATGGCCATTTAATGATAACCAGTGCTCAAACTCCTTATAATGTTTATTTTTGGCCACCTTGGTCATGCTTTCATATCAATTCAGGAGCTAATGTGTAGACAATGGTCAAAACTTGACTTAAAATTGACATTATAAGTCTTACTGTGACCTTAAACCAAAGGTCACGGTCACCAAAATTTAATCCACAGTTTTCACTCTCCCATCGGTGAACCCATGTTAGTTTGGTAAGAAGTCATCCGTTGGTTCTAGAGTACCAAAATTACTGAAAATTGACAGTGTCGCTAAAAGAAATTCTGCAGACATAAGATTTTACTTTGAAAAGTAGAAATTGAGAAAAGATGTCATCTCAGACATTATTTTAACTTATAAAAGAAGATACATTTGAATGCCTTTAAATTTGACGGAGAAATATTGCTAATAATAAGACTCCGCTGGTTCATGCTGAATTTCCCCACCCACTTTAATAACCCAATTTTTCTAAAAGTAGCGCTAACGGAGCTTAACCACTATTGATTCAGTATAGCGGACACTGTAGGCTAATCGTCAGCTGAAAATAAAACATTTTGCTCTTGGGCAGAAAAGGGGCCTTATTGGCACCCCCTTTATTCGAGAAGGCACAGTTAGACTACCTATGCTGTATCCTCAGACATTATTTTAACATCTAAACGAAGATATATATGAATGCCATTAAAGTTGAAGGAGAAATATAGCTTATCATATGACTATCCTGGTCCATGCTGATATACCCCCCACCCACTTTAATAACCCTATTATTAAAAAAGTAATGCTTACGGAGCTTAACCACTATTGATTCAGTATAGCGGACACTATAGGCTAATCATCAGCTTAAAATTAAACATTTTGCTCCTGGGCAGAAAAAGGGCCTTATATCTCCCCCACCCCCCTTTATGGTGGTGAGTACCCTTTAACGGGAAGCAACTCTGCCAGTCTCATTTTGATCCCCTTCTCAAAGGAGGTCAACTTAAAAAGGATTGCTCCTCTTTCCTTCAAGAGCAGACCCACTTTGGAAGAGACATGCTAGTCACAAAGCAAACTGGAAGTCAAAACGTTGTTCCCCTTTGTAAAAATGATAGAAAAACATAGAGGTGTACCAATATACATTCAAGCACAGCAGGTCACAATGACATAATTGGCCACCATATACTTATTTTACATTTCTACATGTAACCACATTAACTGTCATGCTAATCCACAAAACTGTCTAACAATGCCAACATCACTCATTCACTGCAATTATTTTGACTAATGAATCTTATACATTAATAAGTCCCAAGTACTTGAAATTTGAAACCACTTGCAATATCTTATTGGCTATGAAGTATAGTAAACTGGTGAGGCATATCCCTTGCGTGAATCTTGAGATGTGGTTTTCAGAATCTTGGGAAAGAATGCACATATATTGCAGGAAGCGCATTCTCATCTCAAAATAATTATTTCTACGGATGATCACTATTCTACATCTCTTATTTTACTCAAAATCAGATCAAGACACTGAATCACAATTTAGCCCACTGCTTTTTCAAAAGCAAGAGCTTTAACGGGAAACAACTTCAGCGGCTTTTCAAAAAGTGTATCAGAATGTTTAAAACAGGATTTACAGAGATCCTTTAAAGGGTTAATTCCCACATGTCACTTCTTATCTCCTCTAACTGCCATGCTGGATTAGAAAAAAATACATGCATGTCAACATTTCATTATTTCCAGTCTGACGATTACTAATGCAGCTATCTTATATGATACGACTTGTAGACACAGGAATCTCTTGATTTCTGATGGCCTTGGCCTCAATGAATCATTCAATATGAATGGCATGAATGGTATAAACTATTCGCAAACATTAAATTGATTGTCTACCCAGCAAACTTAAGTAAAGCCTAGAAAATTGCTGACAATCGACAGAACTTCCTAAGTATTGATAGAGAATAAGTGACCTTGACGTTGAATGGTCCCCCTGATTCAGATGATTATCATAACATTAAATGCAGTTTATGCATGCCCAATAAAATGAAATCAAGAATTGTCAGAGTTTCTAAATGATCATAATACATGATACAGAGTTGATGTGTGCCATAATTTCGTGGATATTTGTGACCTTGACCTTGGCACTGCAATTTCCTTCAACCTGAACTATGTCAGAAATTGAAGCAAGGTTACTGTAAATTGTATCTAGACTGTTTGCTATAATTACATACCTTATCGAAGGAGGAAAATACCATATTTTTCATGTAAAACATGTTATTTATTAAAACTTTCTCGATTTTGGTGACCTTGACCTTGAAAACTTGTTGCTTCTGGATAAACTAGTGTTGCTACGATGATCAGATTTATTATGTACAATAGTTCTTTGCGCTTTAAAACCGCCTTTGAAACATAAAAAATGATATTTATACCAATAAATGTCGAAAAAAAGGTATTAAAATAGCTTTAGCTTTTTTTAACATTGACCTTGACCTTTTGATTTGAATTTCTCCATCCAGTTTTTTTTTATATTTTACTTTTACATAAATTGTTCATTATGACAATACTAGTCTTTGTCTGGACATCTTCTGTTTAACTGTCCAAAAACTCCACCGAAAAAGTGTAATATTGCATTTTTCACAAATTTGATAAAATGCCAATTTTCCCCTTTTTCGGGCCCTTAGTGTAAGAAACCTATGCAAAATTTTGTCACCAACTTTATATCCTTGTGCTATGCAAACTTAGTGCTTTGATGTTAAAATCATTTCTTTTCCAAAAAGTTTCTGTGGAGACGGGAAAATAACAAACAATTTTGCCAATTTTCTAAAGTTTTATTTTAATTTTTTCTGCCTTCCTCCCAGAACAAACATACTATGCCATGTTGGTAAGTTTTGATCTACTAATATCATCTTAATCATTTTATTCGGGTTATTAAAGTTCAAATTACTTTGCCTTAACCAGATATCAGCTCTACCAGTATCTGTAAAGATTTTCCGAATAAAGTTTAACCATTTAGACTTTAAATTAGGGATTACTTTTTATAGCATTATAAAGCATATACGTAAGTTTTGTTTCTTTTCCTGTTACTATACGGTACCAAAATCCTATCATACGTGCTTTAATAGTTATATCAATAGTAGTGCGACCCAATTATTGGTGAAAGCTTATTTAGAGCAATTAAATAGTTCAAATGATAGATGCCTCTGGGTACAGTTTCTTAAATTTTGGAAAAAAACATTCTCATTCTTTACTCAACTCAGTAAAAATAAACTTAAAGAAAGATCTGTATCATTTTGGAAAAAGCGAATGTTAGGTGAAGAAACAAAGAAAAAATTAAGAACATATAGACATTTGAAACAGAATTTTGGACTTGAAATATCTTGAATGTATACATGATAAATCTATAAGGAAATGTATTACTTCATTTAGAATTAGTGCTCACAGACTTAGAATTGAGCGGGGTAGGTATTTGGTAAGAAACTAGAAGATAGGTTATGCAATATATGTAATACTGTAGAAGATGAAATTCATTTTTTGTGTCAGTGCCAATAATATGAAAATCAAAGATCTGTATCATTTTGGAAAATTTTTTTTTTTGATACTTTGAAGCATTCAAATATTTTTCCATGTGCAGATCCGGCAAAAACATTTCTTAACATAGTGCCAAATAATGACAAAGGTGTTATAAAAGCTGTAGGTAAATATTCACAAGAATGTTTTGTCGTATAACTATAATTAGTCTCAATCTTATACTCCAAACCATTACTATTACTGTATTGTATTTTTTTTTCAATTCTCATATCGACGTTGCCCCCGCACCTCAGCGGAACGAATCCAGATTTTACTGTACTGTATTGAACAGCAAATAATGTTTATATTGATGTCATTGTTATGTGTGTGTGTGTGTGTGTGTGTGTGTGTGTGTATGTGTGTGTGTTACATGTTACCATTATTGTTGTATAGTTATTTGCCTAAAACCCATGTTTGGGTATATCTGTGCAATAAAATATTATTCCTTATTATTCCTATTCGTAACGTCATTGACAACGTCCGTGTCAACAATGCGTTTTCTTATTGAAATAATGTTTATTTTGAAGGCGATAAAATCCCATTTGAAAGGGTCATATGATAAACAGAATATTACACTCGTGGTCATTTCATATGAAATCTATGAAACTCGCCGAAGGCTCGTTTCATAAATTTCATGAAATTACCACTCGTGTAAGATCCTCTATATCCGTCTTGTAAGACGGATCTAGAATTTTCGGATTGTTTTGGAATGGGAAAACATCTTATAAGTGAAGAAATACGGTGCTGTACTGTTTCAGGTAGACAGACTTGTGCTGTTAAACCGTCGTTTGATTGAAATCTTAATATCAGAATATGTATAATATCTGCCACGAACTGTCTGTGATATTGCTTTTTTAACCTGTGTTTTATGGCCTTTTTAAGATTTTTTCACTTCAATCGAGGCAATCGTTATGCAAAGGTGGGCTAAAATCGGAGCTCCCAGGAAAATGACCTTCCATTAGAATGTGACATTTTCACTTGTGCACCTACAATGCCTTGAACCCACAGCAATGGGAGATCTAAAGTTAACAGTCAATGCCTTTAACCACTTAGTCACGGAGGCCTGTACCGAAGTGCCGTAAATAAATACAAGAAAAGAGCGAATGGAGAACTTATTCTATTTGTTTTAAACAGTTGACCCTCATTGAAAAGTGAGGGAAAAATGGCCGAGTTTCTCCCCGATTTCCGTTTTCCATATACCGTAAGATATTATCGAATTGCCATAGCTCAGAATAGCACATGCACAATTTAGCATTCCGGTACCAGCACGCAGATACACAATTCGTCAACACAATAATCTTTCATAAGGAGTATTGAGAATGTCTTGAGCAGCAAAAATGTGCATAGTTCACATACACCTAAAAGCCGGTTCCTAAGCTCGTGCGGCACTGGCTGACCCCAGCATTGGCTTTAGCACATGGAAAAAGGCTCTTTGTGCTCAGTTAAAGCTAATAGTAAGCAGGATCAATTTTCAAGGCAGAATTGCGTCTCATCTATAGCACAAAATCCAAACAAGCAAGAAAAAGCGCAGCAACATCTAGGTTTCCGTTTCTTGTCTGCTATCTTATCATGTGTTTCTTCAAAATCCCCACGAATAAACGCTTTTATAGTCTTGGGTCGCTTTAGAATAAAACCTTTAGTTTCAGAAAAACGTACTGTCTGTTCTAGTTGCCTCCTTAAGTTGGCTTCAGTAGTTGACAGTTTGTGTGAGTCACTCTCAAGAAGATTAACAACTGACTTTCTCATTTGTTTGTTCTGATTTTCTGCAGCGATTAAGAATTGTTTTAATGCAGCTTCTATGGGCCCTTCCTCTGTGTCGGCCGGTTCTTCATACTGCCGCTGTAGGGAGAGAATATATTAATGGATGAGCCGCACTTTGACATTGCGAGAACAGCTTCTGACCAGAATAACTAATATGCGTTAATGTTCAATATTAACTGACATGCATTAAACAAACCCTTTTCAGTTACACTAATGGTCAATTTTGAAGATCTTCTAACATTAATATTATTATACTCCTCGCCAAAAGTTAAGCATAATGTTAAACAAATATAGATAATAACAATGGAATTCCAAAATTTTGTGGAAGTTAAAGCATTCTATCATGAACACCATTGATTAATCATCGTAAAGTTAGCAACTCTGATTTGAATTTAAGAAACAACTCCACAAAGGGAACAAAGACGCATATGTCCAAAAACACATTTCGGAAAGAAAAAATATCGTTGTAATGCCCATTGAGTGACTTTTCTATAACACCAATTTAACGTTTTGTAACTGTAAATGCTTTGGCCAATATGAAATTACTGCTTTTATAATCATTAAAACACAGCATTATTTTCTTTCGAAAATGTGAATTTTTGAGGCTTTTATTTCTGTGCTCGCTTTATACGGTGCTTACTCAAATCAATTCAAATTTGGTGTTTTTGCAATGCCTATGCATTGGTGTTGATGGAAGAATGAACTTACTAAAGGCTAGAACTAAAGTCACTATGATTTCCAGTAATCGTGGTATTTTTACTCTGTAAATTTGCTAAAGTTTTGCTGAGGAGTATATATTATTAATCATGTGATGTCAATGCGCTTCCAATTTATGGTTTATGGTTAAGAATCCTTCCATCAAGTGAGACTGATACAGATTTAATGTTTTTAACAAAAAAATCAAAGTATGTAAATGCTAATAAAAACTTTTGAACAAAATACAGCAGCTCTTTATTTTTGCACATTTCAATTAATTAATACAAAGTGGCACATGCAAAAACATGCTCTAGAGCCTAATTTCCTCAAATACGACCTGAGGTCGATTGGTATAGCCATGACCGCCAGGAACTAAACAAGTAGTCAATTTGACATTTAATTGATAGTTATTTGCAATTATTTTGGATAAAGAAGAGAGCCAGATGAAACGAAAGATAAATTCTAACAAAAATCAACAAAAGATCAAAAACATATATACGAGTACATAACTGGAATTCTCTTTAAAGTGTGTAAGAATAGTGTTCATGGAGCGTTTGGGTTTCAGTGTTTGGAGTTTGTTATGGCCTCGGTCGGTCGATGTTGAAGATCGCATGTCATAAGTATTAACACAGGTTTAATAATACTTTTAACCTACATGTATTTATTTCTAGTGTAAAATAAAAGCTACATGCGGCATCTAATCAGGGTCTCCACTATTTGAAAAAGGCATACAAGCTGCGACACAACAAAACCATGACAGTGGTATGTGCGCCCAGCGAAGACTCAGATCGGCCTGGGCATCCGCCCATCCTGATGGATCAGAGTCCTAGCTGTGCATTTAAATGATAGCTAAAGGTTTACGCTACCTACATGCCGACAGCGAATACTCTCTTCAGACTGGACGGATGTCCAGGCTGATCTTAGTCGTCGCTGGACGCACATGCCACGTTGTTGGTTTTGTCGTATCGCGGCTCGGATGGGTATTTCTCCATAGTCCTATAGGTGGTAAAAATCACCTCAGCACAAATCATTATAAAGCCGATACAGCCTTCAGAATTGATGATAATTTGTCGGTTGATGAGCTACTTAGTGTCATACAACTGGCTAAAAAGGAGAAACAAGGGTTTTTGATAACAATGACATGTGTTTTCATCAAAATACGGTTTTCGTTTATGGTTCCCCGTTGAGCGATAGAATTACGCAACAGCGAGATAATGAATGGGACCCTTGCCTTACATTGTATTTTTACTGTCTATTAAATACCTGTACCTTGTATTTTTATCTTCTGTACCTTGTATTTTTATCATGTAAATAAAGTTTGTGAAATCGAAAGTAGGTCATTCTAGTTACCAACTAAAATGACCTAGATATTTTTAAAATCTTTTTATGAGAAACTCAAGGACGTTTTAATTTTTAAAAGCCGGCCAATCACGATCATATACAATGACCAAACTGTAGTGAGAAGCTTTCAGCAATACATCACGACAAAATATTTCCCGCTGATACAGCAATGGGGCCATTAAGATAAAAATGATAAAAATAAATGAAACCAGAGACCCATTAATTTGGCAAATGGACTCGACCAATTTTTAAGGACAGAAGAGTCCACAAAGCACAAATGGTCTCTAGATTGGGTACTATACCTTTATTTCATCATACGCATTTGTGAATAATGCAATAAGGAGGTTGAGAACAATTATAGTGAATATTGCGATAAAGGAACCGAGATATATCTTGTAGATCACTGGCACCAAATCTCCGCCTGTCTGGTCACTCTGAAGCAGAGCAAACGTGGTGTAAATCTCGTCCCCGTTTACTAAAGAGAACAAGGTCTCAGCTGTGGATGTTGCTGTTTCAAACTGAAATATAACCGATTTCCAATTAAACCCACAGTTTGGGGAATGACAATTCTTCACGTTCTATTTGAATCGGTTTTAGTGAGTAAAGTGGCGAAATAACGACAAAAAGAAAACACTCTGAAATTTGCCGAAATATTTTTGCGAACCTAAAGTGGTGAGGACCGTTAGGAGAATGGAAGCTCACTTAAATAGGCTGTTAATAAACTTTCACTTTATTTGCTTTGGAATTTTAACGAAGTGAACTAAGTGTGTAGTTCCTTGCTTAAATATTTGATAAATTAGATCTTTAAACAACTCGTACATATTGGAAAGATAATTTTGGCAATTATACTAGAATTTGTGATACCGGGTCTACAGAATTTTTACTTGTAATTAGCAGGCTGAAATGGATGCATTTTTTTTTATTTTCAGTGCCAACAAACCTTAATATGGTATGGTCCTAAAACAACGTATCCAAATGACATGTAACCTACAAACAGCACACATATACAAGCGAGGTAGGCGAGGACATCCCCAGCTGAAGCATACATTGTGTTGAATAATAACTGAAATAAACACAGAAAAAATATTAAGTTAACAGGATCTAAGCGCTGTTAACCTATTCAAATCTACGGTAATAGGCAGCAACTTTAACTTTTTGAATCGTTCATAATTCGTATGATACATGTAAAACTATCTTAAACTCTATGCACCTAACCAAGTTAGGTTGGTCAAGCCACAGTCTCACTGTCACGTATTGAGGGTTAGGTTTTACTACGTTTCTGAAACGTGGCTAAACGGCAGTATGCGTTGTAAACGTATGTAGGTATAGCTAAATACGTGGCCTAGATACGTTTGATTTAGAATTTTTAACTCCAACATGGCATTTTGATATACGTAGCGTAAACCCAGTAAAACGTACTAAAACGTAGTCGAAACGCTGTAAGTACGTACAAAAACGTAACAAGAATAACCTAGGGATCCGCTAAGCTTCAGTCTCACTGTCACGTATTGAGGACTAGGTTTTTCTACGTATGTAAACGTAACAAAACGGGAATATGCATATTAAAACGTAGTGAATACGTATTTATATATGAATATATAAAGCTACATATGTGACCTAGCTATGTTTGAATTGAAAATTTAGATTAAACATAGCATTTCAAAATACGTACTGTATGCGTAGTAACACCGTAGTGAAACATAGTCTAAACGTACTAGAACGTACAGCCGAGTGTCAAAAGTCTTTCCCCAAAACTGATTTTCCACAGACTTCAATGCATTTTCAAGTGTACGGGGAATTTTACTGTAGCAAAACTGCTTATCTGACGATATTAACTTTATGTGGTTAGAAAGAGCAATAATTTTAGCAACATCTAATAGTTTGATTTGAACTGTAATTGATTGGTCTTTTTAAAATGTGCCTTTAAGACAACACCTATACTTTTTCTGCAAATTTTGGACAACGTCACCATTGACGTCAATAGAATTAAAATCTTAAAAAGTTCCTTCAAGAGCAGAGAATACATACAGAAGTAGGAAACTGGGCCAGACTACGTAGTTTCGGCTAATAAAGCCTCGTCAGTGACCCTGACAATATCTGGTGACGAAACCAGAAAAAGCATACTGCAATTTCTTAATTTTAATTGGGCAGTCAATTTAAAGACTGATAAGTTTCAAAAGGATCCAAATAATATAAAAGACGATGATCTAGAATAATAGTCTAAATCGATTTGAAATTTTAGATTTCTCAGAATCTATCCTCTGATCTCAAAGGATGTAAATAAAATATAATCTGCACTATGGATGATGTACGGGGAGACGTTTTACGGCCGCCACACGGCACAACACCAGCTTTAGTGAGGTAAAATTAAAATCTTAAAAAGTTCCTTCAAGAGCAGAGAATACATACAGAAGTAGGAAACTGGGCCAGACTACGTAGTTTCGGCTAATAAAGCCTCGTCAGTGACCCTGACAATATCTGGTGACGAAACCAGAAAAAGCATACTGCAATTTCTTAATTTTAATTGGGCAGTCAATTTAAAGACTGATAAGTTTCAAAAGGATCCAAATAATATAAAAGACGATGATCTAGAATAATAGTCTAAATCGATTTGAAATTTTAGATTTCTCAGAATCTATCCTCTGATCTCAAAGGATGTAAATAAAATATAATCTACACTATGGATGATGTACGGGGAGACGTTTTACGGCCGCCACACGGCACAACACCAGCTGCAGTGAGGTAAAATTAAAATCTAAAAAAGTTCCTTCAAGAGCAGAGAATACATACAGAAGTAGGAAACTGGGCCAGACTACGCAGAAAACTGCATTTCTGAAAATTTATAGAAGTTTAAAGATTTGCAGTTTAATTGTCAGTGGGTTTAGGGCAAAATGAAAATTATTTTATATTGCAGAAATCTTTTAGATTTTTAAGCATGCAAAAATTATTAAGAATAGTTGAACATAGGCCTCACAGTAAAATTTCTTGCACACTTGCAAATGCACTAAAGTCAATGGAAAAAATATTTTGGGGAAAGACTTTTGACACTTGGCTGTAGATGAAATATTTTAAATACGTAGCCATATGTGAAGGTCCTCTACGTACTACAACGCATTATACACGCTTTCCCACGTCTTAGTACTTTTTGTGACGTTTTATTCTGCGCTTTATTACGATTTTGTATGTTTTGCGATACATACTCAAACATCACTTTCACTGGGTAGTTATACCGGACACTACCTAGTAGTCCCTAGCAAAACGTACGCAATCGTAGAAGGTAAGTAAACTGTTCTCGTCCCTTCTGCAAGCGTGCCACTAAGCCGTTTGATAACCGGCTAATACGAGGTAAATCGTTGTTAAACGTATTTAAAACGTGCTAGAAACGTAGTAACACCTTGATACTCACAAAACGGGGTACATTCTTTTGCCAAACGTAGGGCGGGAAACGTAGTACAAGCTAGCCCTCAAAACGTGACAGTGAGACTGGGCCCTCACTTGAGCAATTGATGTTGATAAATCACTGGACTGAGTGTTGTTCTTTCCCACGAAAAAAAATTAATCACTACATCGAGTGTTTAGTCGAATCACCTGAATAGGTGATCGTCTGTTATTCGGAAAAAATCACCCGAACAGCTGATTTTCTCGAATCACTTAAGCAAATGACTTTCCAAAGTTTGGAATAAAAATATTCACGTATATTGCTGATTTTTTGCCCTGTACCCTCGAAAGTGTTAGGGGTGTGCGTACGGTTTTAGCGCCCGCGCGTACATGTTTTTTTTTTATTTGTTTAGATGTAAAGATAATTGACTGAAGTGTCTATGAAAGTTACCGCCAACTACCGGAAAATTCCTTGAACACTTAAAAAATATGTCCGAAGATGACCAAACATTATACGAAAAATACACTTTATGCCTCTTTTTCTCCAATTATTTTACAAACTTCTGTATGTATCTGATTTCGCTTGGCACTAATGCGTTTGCAGTGATTACAGGAACATTTTGTGATGTACATGTAGAATACGGAGGCAAATTCAAATTAAACGACCACAAAAAAATACAGACAGCCCTTATTGTAATACGGGCAAGACGAAAGAAAAATGCCATATCAAATTCTTCGAAAGTGGGGACTTAATAAATTCAACAATGATTTATAAACAAAAAATGCGTAAACTGAAGCTGAATGACAGTGTCAAAATATAAAGTGTCAAGAAAGCATATACATGTACTTGAAAATATTAAACCGTATTACGATGTACTGGTTTCTCTGACAAACCATGAATCTTCGCTCAATATATGTTCATGAATATATGTTTACAGAATGTTATATACAGTAGAAAGTATTTCTGAAGTATTTGTCGTTACCCGCGTCATCAAATTTAAACCACTTCTAGAGGATTATTTCAATGCACTACCGAAACCACTCATAATGAGTTGCACTCCGTTTATGACATCTTAAAATATAAAACAGCCCCTAACTAAAATTTGTTTATAATTAATTGGGTCTATTTTTCTGGACGACTATGCTTACATGAAATTTATAGTTGAATTTGAAATATCTTAGAAGGCCGATCCACGCAAACAAACACCCAATACCTAACAGAACCGTGAATGTATCGAGGCCTGCCACTGTCCATTTTTCATCTGCCTGAAAATCAGAATTTATTAAAACAGAGCATTACACACTGACTAGTCCATAGAATTTACATTTAAAAGTTCAAAGCAACATTTAATGATCATAAAAAACTACCGACTTCCTTCTGTTCATCAGAAGCCGTTTTTTAAATTACAAAGTTGTACATATTAATACCAAACTTTACATCAAGCAAATCCCAAAAATTGTTAAGAGACTGATAAATTGTTGGCAAAGTCGTTTCTGATTCTTTTGAATATGAGCTTGGCGTTTTTAATAGCAAAACGTTATTTCCCTGTACATTTTAATGGAAATCAGGAATCTTAAAAATGAAAATGTAATGTTGGAGCAATCCAAAGGGATGATAACCGCTTTGATCGACCAGCTTCTAACAGTCCAATGTTACGATTATTTTTGCTACTAGGAAATTTTTTATCATGTAAGTCAAACGTTATGAGTTTGTTTTCACAAAAAGCACAACCCAGAACTCAAGGACAGATTAAGAGCAAAATCGTATATTGGTGCATGTGGTAAAAGCTAAATGGTTAGCCAGTCAAGAGTTTCTTTCATAATTAAGAGTCAAGAGTTTCATTCAGTACCAAACCAAATTATTTTTTCTTGAGTGAAAGTCTTTCAGATTGATTTTCAGACCTTTGTAGAGAAACATAAGAAAGTATCAGCAACCACATAATATATAATTTTCTTTGCCTCTGGGTATACGTTATTACAACAAGTCTTTTTCATACTGTGTTACATGTGTATGCCGTTAACTTTATTTTCAGTCTTTTGAAAAGGCATGTCTTTTGCACCTTTTTTTCTATGCTTTCTTAATACATACTGTGCAAAGATGTGTTATAATATGATCAGCATACACCCAACTGTCTGCATAATGGATGGCCATTTCATTGGCCTCTTTGAGTGTAGTTTCAGATGAAATGACGATTCATTAGAAATCTGTATTAGAAAGGCCAGGCCCCGCGGTGATAAAACTTTTTTCATGCTCAACTCAGTTGAGCATGAAATTTTCTCTGCCTATGAATATGAAAATGCCATTCTGAACATCATTTTGAACATGAAATTTTCTCTTCTGATGAATATAAAAATGCCAACTACACTGTAAAAATCGCGCTTAGCTATAAAACACAAGTGGTTACATGTTTAGGTGTAAACATGTTTAGGAATATGTCATATAGCTAAACATGTACGCCTTTTCTATTATTTTCCCGGACAAAGTCTGCTAAACACGTTTTATTCTGTTACGCGTTTTGGATGAACCCATTCTCTGTTTTCCCCGTTGAAGAACGAAAAAAGAGACGAAAATGTTGACAGAGGAAATTTTCAAAATAAAAGGTAAATATAACCAGTTTTGTACACGTTTAATTTCTAAACATAAACCTAAACATGTTGCAAATTGAACATGTCACGATTAAAACACATAAAAAAATCGGACTGCATTTTTGCATTGATTCTAAACACATAGTTTACACTGTAATGTTGGCATTTTTATATTCATTAGCAGAGAAAATTTCATACTCAGCTCAACTGAGCAAGAAAACAAATGTACCAATCAGAATTTTGCTATTTATTAGCAGGTAAAATTTTATGCTCAGCTGAGTTGAGCATGAAAAAAATTCTATAACCTCGGGGCCTGTATTGGAAGAACCGCAGCCTGAAAACCAATATCTGTGGTGGTGGCTACCATAATTTGATTTGAGGTTTGTTTTCTTTTGACAGGGACTTTAGATTATTTTTGAGTCATCTTTATTTCGTCAATAATTTCAGGATTATTTTTTCTGCCTTTTTTGTGGGTTGTGATTTGCAGTGACTGATCCAGCCCAGGACAAAGTTAGAAGGCAGGCGAAAACAGGAAAGGCTTAGCTTAACCACAATATCAGTTTTCTCTGCTATGGCTTCTCATAAATATATAAACTGAAAAGAAAAAACTCTAATAAGCGTCTATATACAGGTAGGGTGATTCAAATACAATTGCCACATTTGCTCGAGGCAGGGGTCAACTGGTTTATGAATATTTCCATTCTGAAAAGCTACATAATACTCTTTTATTGACAAGTGGACCTGTCCGTCATTACCATTTTGATGAGTCTATTTCTAGTTTTAGAAGTTGCAAGCGTATAATTTCCTTTTATTGCATTTTGCATAGTACTTCATGTAAGCAAATAAGGTATAACCTGGGTAGACCTGGGTCTGAACTGTTTGCAGATGTCCTCAAAAACGGCTTTCCAGTCTAAAAAGGGTTGAGGTAAGGTAAGACTAAACATCTAAAACTGTCCTTTTCGTAACCCAAACTCTACCTGCAGATCTAGTATTCCTATATCTCCAATTATAGTTGTTAGATCCGCCGAAAGCACCAATATATCCCAGTATTTGAGAAATCTGGAATATTCCTTCCATGGTAGGTCAGTTTTTGTATATTTTACTTCTTTTGCCGAGCTCTCCTCAGATGTCCCTTGCAGAGTTTGTTTTTCGTGCTTTTCCTTGTACGCCTCAGGTTCAAAGTATCTTGTATAATACTTTGCCATATAACGTTTTGTTTGCTGCAATTATATAAAAAAAAATCGGTTTTGAAACTTCAGATGGCAAGAATTTTCTCGGCCAGGAAATACAGACCCAACTAAGGTCTCAAAACTTAAGAAACAAGGCTGTAGTAAGATACTGTGCAACCCTCCCGCATATATGTATTTCTATGCCACACCTAGCGATACGTGTTATCAGATTAGCTTATTCCGACGCCTCGAGTAGATTAATATTGATCTGATAATACTTGCAGCTAATTTTCTTTAATTTCAAAGAATATAAATGTATACATACCAAATTTAGTGCGACACACCCGCGTTTCTGTATTTAACTTCTTCAGTGTCGCTAGACCCCAAAAGTTTTAAAAAAAGGAGATGACTGGAGATGAAGGCAAGCAACAAACATCCCTCAATTTTGTCGAAGCACGCTTAGTTACGTAAGGCAATTTCACAAAACACATGCCGGCCAAAACTGCGATACATATAGCGTGGTCCATGTTTTACCATTAATTGGATCTAGCATTAACTATTCCGTCTGGATGAGGTTGGACCGTTTTGACAAGATCACATATTTATAACACATATTTTTTCAGCTACCTCCTCAGTTCCATCCCGTTGAGCAGTTCTGGAAAAGTATCATGTCATTAGGAGGAAGTAAACTTGACGTTACGAAAATATCTCTTTGTGCTGTTAAATATATGTATTTATATGGAGCTATAGACTCTTGAACTGCATATGTATAATATACTGAAAACAGTACTTACACTGAAGACAAAACAGCCAAACGCTAAACAAATAACAGTGTATGCCAGTGAAATAAATGCAAGAGCGAGGACAACTACAATCAGGCTTTTACTTACTGTCTCTATCATCACATCTGAAATAAAGAAGGCGAACAGACAATTAACCTTTAAGATGATGATGTAGTTAGGTCTGTTACAGGCATTTTTATCAGACAACAAATATTCGAATGTTTTCCGTAGGTAAAAATGTCATTATGTAAATACATGTACACATGAGAATTATGTATACATCATACGAACTGTTTATGTGTGTTGCATATGACTAACATAAACAGCCTTGAAAATCTTCATTTTCGAAAACGATTTTCTTACAGTGCAACTGCAATCAAATGATTATCATATGTTTCGTATTTGCTTATGCTTATGTAGCGTCCTCGATATCTCTTTTTTTCGCATACTTAATACCAACTGATGTAGTATGAGAACAAATATTTGCAATTTGCATGTTTGTTTGTTGTATTAATAAAACACTTTGTGTGAATGTCTTCTAAAAACCAGATGACTTAAAATCTGGAATCAAACAGCCAGAAATACAAGGTATACTCTACCTGGTACGTCATAGCCAAGCTCAATACATATCTGCCTTTCCGTGGTTGTTTCTAAATCAACGTTAACTTGTCCATTGTTTTCAGGATCCTCAAATTTGATCTGGAGTTGAAAGGGGTTGAAATTAATAATACTGCTACTACCAATAATAACAATAATAATTTAGAAAATAAAATAAAACACTGTTACGAGGGTCAGGCAGATGGTGATAAGTGACTAGTCACAGAAATAATTAATTTTACCTCCATTTTATCGAACTCCATGAGAAACTTTCACAGCACAAAGCATTCCCTTTTTCTGGCAGCGGTTGCCATGGAAACGGGATTTAAAGGTTTCGTGAAGACGGGACAAAATTTCTCCAAGAGAAAATTGAAACTTGGCATTTTTCAGGTTGATTGTTGAGATATGAATACTGTTCATATTCATCTTTCATTCTTCTCATTAAAAGAACTGCTTAAGCACTTCTTATACAACACAGAAAAACATCGTATCACATTCACATTATGTTGCTTAGGAACATAAGTGTCACAATAGGAACGAATTTGATACATGGTCAAAACTGGTCATTTGCAAAGCTAATTATCCGCTAACAGAAAAGGTGTACAAAACAATTCATACAAGGTCCGGCTATCCAACATCTGTTTTACTGATATAAGAAATATATTTTTTTACAATGTTCCAAATTGACGTTACCACGGCAACAGAAACATCGATCCGTCTGTGAATGTATCTGTAAACATCATTTTCAAAGCAAATTATCTACCTTCAGCAAAGGTGCACACTAAACATCCATACAAATTATTGATAACCCATATCTGGTCAACCAGCGCTAAAAACAAAAAGTAATACTTTGTGCCAAATTTACATTACCATGGCAACCAAAATGTCAAACTGTAAGCAATCGTACATAAAAATAGCATTTTAAAAGTACAGTCTAAAAAGTCTCTTATCACCTTTTCTATAGGACCTGCCTGATTCTTAGGGAGAGTGCTTATTAATACGGGCTAAACTGTATACAGAATATATGTCACAGGCTCACGACTCATGACTAACATGGCTTGTTTTGCACAGCTTTATGGCAGTTTCAAATACGTTGTGATAATGGATTGGTTGGTAGGTTGTTTTTGGGTTTAAAGGCCCTTTGCTACAGTATTTCAGTCGGTATTTCGCCGTATCCCAGAGAGGGAGAAAAAAGAGATAGAGAGGAAGATAGAAGAGAGAAATGTGCCCAAACAACCCCACCCGTACCTATGCTATTGCTATTATCCAAATTAGACGGACGCCCCGGCACTGAAAGTTACCCCTACGAAATTTCTGACATGATTCCAGCAGGGGAGTCCTGCTGGACATTTACTGGATTTTCATTTTCCTGCTGGAATGTAACAGTAGGTAGAAAATGATAAAAATTTCACATAGAGAATGGTTAAGATTCCAGCAGTAAAATCTAAAAAAATCATGCCAGGCATTCTAGCAGGAAGATTGCAAAACAACTGAGGGTAGCATAGAAGATTTTGGCGGTACATTTCATCTACACAGTGAATCATAATTGATGAATTCAACTTAAAGACTGGCCATGCTGCTTGTTTATACATAACACTTTTTTTTAAAGTTGTCTGAGTTATTTGAAGAAAGAATTAACAATAGTATCCCAGGAATTTCAAATTTTACAGCCGGAATACTGCTCATTTAAATATTCCTAGTGGGAATCCTGCCTGAATTCCTGCTTGAATTCCTGCTAATTTAAAATATTTCACTTAAAAATCCACAATGAGACCTGCTGGACTTCTGTAGGTAATTCTAAATTATAGTGAAAAGTCCACGTGGAACACCCATTCGAAAAACAAATCATGCCGAGATTCCTGCCAAGATTTCTATTACAACTTCTGCAAGAATACTGCCACTGTTCTTCTGGACAATTTCGTACAGGAACGCACGTGATAACTGAAGAAAGAATACCACTTTTATTCGCATCGTAGCCAGGTTAACAAAACCCAGCAAATTCGAATGTAAATACTTGATCTCCAATGTACAGGTGCATGATTTTGTTGGCCGTCATATTTTGCAAAATTGACCACCAAGTAAACAACACTGCAGACAAACAAGAGACTGGATAACAGGATAGTTTTTCATTTCATTTGTCGATGAATTAAAGTCTCGTCCCCTGTTATCTTAGAATGACATTGGGTGCCATTTTAAGGACTTTAAAGCCATTATAATAAAAATAGAGTTATACAATCACCATGCACCTATGCAAAATGCATATTATCAAAACAGGAGCTTTAATTAAGCTTCTCAGTAAGTTTGACTGGTCCGCTAGAAATTCTAGCCAGTTGATTATTTAATCTAATACAGTTGTTTCGATAGTGGTTATTTGCCGAGGATAGTGTTTCTTGACGATCTTGGCTGAGTATCTAGAAAATTACGGATTACAAATGCCAAAATAAATGGGTGAGAATTGCAGACAATATCAGTTTATGCCATTCGCTAGGAGAATAAATGCGTCGCAGCGAGTAAACCTCTACATACCTTTCCATCTACAATCAGACATCGTGCCTTGTTCCTATCAAGGTATACACGCACAGACTCTATATTAAACAACAAGGTGAATGTCAACATTCTGAAAAGGTACAGGTAGAGTTAAGTCGAAGTCGGCTTTTAATCAGTTTAGAAGATTGTTCATAAGAATTTCAACTTTTGACTTAGAATTGATCTAAAATACTTTAAAGGCCAACTAAACTTGGTAAAGACAAACATAAACATCGAGTGAAATTATTAAGTCGGGCCGTTGTCACATAAGGAAAATATCGTGGCTTGATTTAAAACTAATGACTCTATGCTATATATGGCTACTATATACTAATGTCCGTTGGTCCACTGAAGTGTGGCTACATCTTATACATGTGCTAATAGGCAGCAGAAGCCTGTGTAGCTTCATACAATAAACAGTGACACCAAATTAGGCTTAACAACCTTCGTATCTTGCAAATTGTATTGTGAATAGAGTAAAGGGGCATGTCAGCTACATGTATATGCCGATGATATATTGTATAATTCAGATTGATAAACGGTCCGTTTTTTAGCTTCTGAGTCTTTTTACCAGGAAATGCTAATTGGATTTGAATGGTGTTAAAAAGTCATAAAGTCGTCCCGGTGACAGTAACTGCCTGCAGCACGTAATGTCCAATTTTTGACAACTTGTCTTAAAGTATCTACTTAGGAATAGCTACGAGATTTAACAGTTCATTATATTATATATTTAATTATATGCAGGCTCGTGAATTTCGAGATCAACTCAAATGACACCTCACGTACAGTCTATATATATTTCAGTTGCTTACCTCTTAATCGGTTCGGTGAGATTGTGCAGCTGAAAATCCTTATCAACGTCATAAGAATACCTTGTCGTGTTCGTGTTTGGATCGGTGTGATTCCTGACGTGAACGTTGAAAATTTTCGCTGAAGTGGAAACACAAGCAAATTGAAACAATACGAGAAAGGACCGTTGAATATCAATTTAAATATATCTTAACCGAATTTAATGCGACAGATACGCATAAATTTCTGTTATTAACTTCTCTGTGACTACACCCTAAATATTTTAAGCTAAAATGTGATGAGAAGGTCTCTACAGCCAACGGGCATTCCTCTCCGAGCCACTCTTACTGACGTTATCCTCAAAACAGGACATCCGCAGACGTTAGGGAAGATACGCTAAAAATATCATGACAAGCACATTCAATCAACTGTGATACCGTTTTACATATAATAAGTTAGAGCGGCAACGCCACGTGACAAGTCAGTCACGTGGCGGCTATGCTTCTTCTACGGTGTGGCCCTAACCGGGACCGTAGTAAAGAGAAGAAGCCTATACGATGATTGATGCTGCTTTTAACGACGAGAACAAGGACGGACGCACGGCGGTCCGTACTGCAGCCATGGGTATTTTCCGCTGAGAACAGAGGTGCGAGAGGGTGGGGGACTTTGTCACGAGAACTGAAATACAACAGCTCTATGATTTGTTTTGAGCCTCCGTGTGAGCTTTTAGTCTGTTTGGTAAATATTACTGAACTACAGCAAGTGCAAACACCGTACTTATTCATAAACATGTTATCTCTATCCAAATCAACCCTAAAAGACTTGAGTCAGATTTTTGACAGTCTCTAGGGTTTAAGTCAGTCTTGTAAGATGGAACTAGATATAAGGGATTGTTTTGAAAGAGAAAACCCATTTTATAGCCAAATTACACGAGACTGATTTACTCATTTGAATTATTTTGTTAAGTCCCGCCTTATAGGCGAATAAATTCGGTAAGCGTTCTTGCGCTTTGCAATGAAGAAAGGAAGCGGAAACATATGGAAACTCAGACTGACCAGCAAACCCGTTCAAAGTCTTTACAGAGTCCTCACTCAGATCAACCGTCATGTCAGCGAATGTCCTGTACTAATTTAATAGCCTATGGATTTATAGGGCACTATCGAACGAAGATCGAAGACTATGATTTCGGTGCATTGATCACTTTAACTTCGGTACTAGTGAGGAAATAAACCTGAACTTCTGTAAGCGAAATTTGGATTTCTCACTTGTGCACTGATCGAGGGTCAAACCCTCAGCGGCGAGAGACCTAATGTTTAAAAGTTAGCGCTCCTCCCCACTATGGGAGGTCATTGACTTTAGAATTGGTGCATCTGGTACTTTGCTTGTGGGAATACAATAAATTGGAAGTCCTACAGTTGTATTTAATTTACTTTTGATTGAAAGACCATGAAAGGTATCCCCGCCTTCAAAACCACCAAAGTCAAAGTATTTCATTTCTGCTACTACAGAATTTGGCTTTGGGCGCTTGTAGTACCCTATAGCATCTTCTTCAGCGTTGTAAAGCTGAAATATATAGAGAACGTTTGTATATATATATTAGCATAACCGAGCATAAATCAAAGATATTGACTTGTATTCAACCTGTAAAAAATAAATAGAATCTTTAATGAGTGGTCATTTCAAGAAAAAACCAGAAGACCATTGGTCCTGTAGCTCACCTGAGTCCATTCAACCTCAGCACCCAAGGGTATGTAACTCTACAAGTAAAATGTACAACATGGCCTAATTTCAAATTCGTCTCAGGAATTTTGATCAAGTTAAAATAAAAAGAAATAAAGTCTACTTTTCCAGTTATAAGTGCATTGAAACTTTAAACTGCCATAGCAACCAAGCACATGGGCAACAAAAAAAAATAATAATAATAAAACACAATTTATGTAAAGACTAAATATCATTAATATCTGTGCAGACATTCAACTTCATTTTCCTCATGGCTTCCGAGAAAATTTTTTTTCAAAATATTTTTTAAGAAAATCTAGCCTTTTGGTTGCAATAGCAACCAATCAAAATCAGTGATTTTGACGAAATTTACATGGATGGTTGAGGACCTCTCCAGGAACTTGTCTGTAAAACTTTTGTCTAAATATTGCAGTAACACAGAAATAAATGCCAATTTCCACTTTTCCCAATACAACTTGTGGACACTTTAAAATGCCATAGCAATGAAACCATACAAGCAGCAATAAAAACACATATTAGTTATGTAGTGACTAATGTCATGAACATGTATGCAAAGAATCAGCTTCATCCCCCCATATGGTTTCTGAGGAGAAGCGTTTTGAATATTTATTTCTAAATTCTTCCTTTATGTCGCCATGGCAACCAATCAAATACAGTGATTTAGACAAAATTCATATGTCAGATCCTGATACTTGAGATTGTAAATTATATAATGTAAATTGATTAATAAAATATTGTTTAAACCAAAATTCATATGAATAATAGAGGACTACTCAAGAAATATTGCTATATAAGAAAATTCCAAATAACTGCAGTGAGATAGCGTAAATTGCCTATTTGCATTTTTTTCCATTATAAATCAATGGAAACTATAAGTTCCATAGCAATCAAACTGCTGGAGCAATTGCCATGAAAAACAGGAATTCTATAGAGGCTAGAACTAAGATCATTTCTGTAAAGTTTGAGCTTTATCAGCCACACAGTTTTTAATATTTTTTCTATTTTTACCATTCGTTGCCATGGCAACCAGCCAAATTGTGCAATTTGCATAAATTTGAGAGGACTGGTTGAGGAATACTCAAGTAACATTTCATTTCTGTAAAAAATTTGTCTAAATATCTGCAGCGACAGACCAATAAATGCAAAATTTCCATTTTGCCATTGTAAGTCAGTGGCAATTTTAAGTTGCCATAGCAACCAAACTGCTGGAGCAATTGCCATGAAAAACAGTATTTTTATTAAGACTAGTACTAAGATTCTTTCTGTGAAGTTTGAGCTTTCTTGGTAGCATAGTTTCTGAGGAGAAGATTTTTGAATATTTTTTCTATTTTTAAACATTCGGTTGCCGTGGCAACCAGCCAAAATCGTGCAATTTACATAAATTTCTTGTAGTTCATAGAGGACTACTCAAGAAACATTTTTGTTAAAGATTTGTCAGAATATCTACAGTGACATAGCAAAAAATGCAAATTTTCCATTTTTCCCATACAAGTCAATGGAAATTTTAAGTTGCCATAGCAACCAAAGTTCTGAAGTGTTTTGGATAAACTAGATGATTGTCCAGGGACAACTTGTCGAGCCCGCTGTTTGCCTTAGTGACCTATTAGGATGTCAAGGTGAGTGTTTCACACACTTATTAGAAAGAGGCCAAAACAATATCATACTTATAAAGCATATTTCTTTTTTAAATTTTTCATTAAGGAAAACAAGTAGAGCTAATGGCCATGACAAGCTCAATTTATGACAATTTTATCAGCTGACCTTCAAGTGTGACCTTGACCTTGGACCAACCTGAACAAACATTTCTACTCATCAAGGAGAACAATTGTCCCCCATTGTTTTGAAATCCATGCATAAACGTAGAAGAAATCGCTTGGACAAGCTCTGCTTATGACAATTTTATCATTTGTCCTTCAAAAGTGACCTTGACCTTGGACAAACCTGAATAAATGTTTCATATGACAGTTCTACTCATCAAGGAGACAATTGTGCCAAACTGTTTTCAAATCCATCTGTAAATGTAGAAGTTATGGCCCGGACAAGCTCTATTTATGTCCATTTTATCTTCACGTCTGACCTTGACCTTGGACCTACCTGAACAAATGCTCAAAATGCCACTTCTACTCATCAAGGAGAACAGTTGTGCCTATTTTTTATGAAATCAATGCATAAATGTAGCTGTAATGGTCCAGACAAGCTCAACTTATGACAATTTTATCAATTGACCTTCAAATGTGACCTTGACCTTAGACCTACCTGAACGAATGTTTCAAATGGCACTTCTACTCATCAAGGAAAACAATTGTGCCAAATAATTTTTTAAATCCATCCATAAATGTAGAAGTAATGGCTCAGACAATCTCAATTTATGACCATTTTTCCATTTGACCTTCAAGTGTGACCTTGACCTTGGACCTACCTAAACGAATGTTTCAAATGGCACTTCTACTCATCAAGGAGAACAATTGTGCCAAATTATTTTGAAATCCATCCATAAATGTTGAAGTTATGGCCCGAACAAGTTCAATTTATGACCATTATACCATTTGACCTTCAAGTGTGACCTTGACCTTGGACCTACCTGAACGAATGTTTCAAATGGCACTTCTACTTATCAAGGAGAACAATTGTGCCCAATTGATTTGAAATCCATCAATAAATGTAAAATTTATGGCCCGGACAAATTCGGACGGACGCACGCACTAACGCATGCACGCACGTACCCACATTCGCACATACACCGAACTGAAATAGTACCAACTATGTCTCGCTCACCGCAAGCGGGCTCGACAAAAACAGTTCTATTGGTTCCCCCTGCCTATAGATGCTATATATGAAATTTGAAAACAATGGACCTCGTAGTTTCAGAGGAGATGTTGTTTGAAAATATTGACGGACGACGGACGGACGACGGATGCCTGCCTATACTATAAGCTCACCTGTGAGCCTTCGGTCATATATTTTTCATGACATGAAATATATAACTTTTGATATGGATTTAACGGCTCTTCCAAGAATATTTCAATTATGTTGAGCCGGATGTTAAGCACAGGTGGGCGAAAACCTTAGCCCCTGGGGAAAACCCACCCGACCTTCGATAAGCAGAACTTGGCTTTCACACATGTGTGCAACCGAGGCGTGAACACACAGCAGTAAGAGATCTAATGTTTAAGAGTAAGCGCTCTTATCCATTAGGCCACGGAGGCCCTTTACTCAAAATAAACAAATAAACAACAAAACCATATTATAAATAACAATGCAATTCCTGAGCATCGACAGCCATAAATGACAACGACGATCTACCCAGCCCATGCAGCAATGCAGTCTTCGATGAGTCTTCAATGGCCACTTCATGATTACTCTGTTTCGAGACTGCGTATACACAAGCAACAAAACCTCTTACACCGAGGCTAATCTAAGACGAACACTTCTGTTGCGACTCTCGATGTATTACAGTCATCTCTATAGCTTACTACTCGACTTTCTGCTTTTCTGTTATGTGATGAATATGGAAAACTGGCAAAACAGATGTTTAATGCATTCTTTATTTCTTTGCTGTTGGTTGTATTTTTATTGCATTCACCGATATTATTATTGTTTTGTCTACTTATCTGTACACTTCGAAAATTCGGTTTGTAGACAATGTACGTCACGGTCATGTGTAAATGAGCGCACATGCCACTTTGGAGGTATTCTCTTATCGCGGCTCAAATAACAGTATATACCTTGTGTTTAGAGGTAGGTTCCTGAGCTAGCGATGTCAATTATGTCCACAAAATAGTTTTGTCTTTTTCTGAGCAGTATTGAATTCTCCTATTTATCTGAATTTGTTGCTACTGAGAAACTCGTCAGATGTTGAAGAAAATAGTTGTTTTCCCTTTTGGTTTATTTTCTTTCGTTGGAATTCCAGTTCTAAAAATAATTATGTTTATTATGTCTATAAGTGCGCAATTTCTGATGCCATTCTCCAAAGGTCAATTTTCCCTTGACGTGAGCTCTCCTAGAGGTCCTGGCATGGCGGATGGGTTAAAACTATCCCAAAATGCGATGCAGCATGACATCAGCTGCGTTATCTATTTTTGGCGCTAACTAAAAATAGCGCTAACTGGTTTGCGAAGCAGAGCAGTAGGAAATCCCTTGCAAAACAACTTTTCTTATACTTTTTTGATTTACACTTTTTAGTGAAACATATTAATTCTCTTTTATAAGTGCTTTCCAACAACTTGGATCAAAACTATGATGCATTCCAAAGTACAGGAACCTACCTTTAAAAAAAGAAAATAATCTCGTTGTTAGTTTTATATGATAAAAATAGAATTAGGTGAAAAAAAAAATGTTTTATGCCTTATATATCTATGTTTGATTACGACTTCTGTGTGATCACCTACCTGGGCAAGTGTGGTTCATTTTCCTATCCGCTTGTACTGACTTATACTTGAGTTATATGGTGTTACTTTTGGTATCGTGGTGGGATTTGTAATTTATTTGTATCGGTTCTTAAGTATTGCTTTTTTATGTACAATTCCGCTGTGTTGTCTTGGGTGTTTTGTTATCGAAGCTACACAGTCCCATGTTGTCGATTGCGTTTTTCATCCAGCTTCACCTTATGGTGGCTTGTATGGATTGTGCTTCTTGATTGTGACCTGTCATGCGTTCCTTCATTTATGTTTCTATATGGTCTATATAGATGCTATCTGGACCAAGCTTTGAGTGTCTTCTCCGGAAGATTAAAGGCAAATTTAAGTAGAAAATTGGTGGGAAAGTATGTGGTTTCTCCGATAATTTCTATAATTGAGACGCGACACGAGAAAACCAACAAAGTGTTTGTGCGCCCAGCCCAGACTTAGATCAGCCAGGACATCCGCCCAGTCTGATCAGTCTCTTCTAGCTATCTCAGTGTGGGCAGTGAATACTTAGACTAAGCGGATGCCCAGGCTAATCTGAGTCTGTGCTGAGCGCACACACAACCACTTTGTTTGTCTTGCCGTGTCTCGGCTCAAATCATAAATTATTTCGGTAGAACCCCATTTAAACGGCTGCATAACAGCCATTTAAATGGGGTTCTACCGAAATAAACAGGGTGGACGGAACTTGCAACGTGCAGGACTAGAAGAATAATTTATTTTCGCTAAATATCAATTCAGCTACTGTCACTACTCTTGACCCCGTTACAGAGATGTCATAGTATAGCCATACCCATAGCCATAGCCATACTTGACTGATGAGTCATTTATATCTTAAGGCGGAAGGAAGAAATAGAGGACCATTGGTATTGTAGCTCACCTGAGTACATTCATCCTCAGCACTCTAGGGTAAGTAACTCTAAGGCAAATTGTTCAATATGGTCTAATGTCGAATGGGTTTGAGATTTTATGCTTGTCGACGGCATTTCCATATCATAGAGTCTCATAGCAATGGGAAAATGCACTTTTTTAGCTTTTCCAATTAAAAAGCCTGTCAGACAAAATTCGACCTTGCCGTAAAATAAATCAAGGTGATCCATGGTCGTCATTCACATACATTTTGTAGTACTACAGTCCCAGATGCTACATACCAAGTCTCAAAGCAATCTGTCCTGTGGATCAAGGGAAGAAGTAATTTTTTAAGTTTTTATCATATATATCTGCCTGGTGGCCATCTTGGCCATGTGACCTGGACTAAATATATAAACTTTCTTTCACCTTTGCCTTTGCCTGAAGGCTGCATATGAAATTTAAGTGAAATTGGCCCAGTAGTTTCTGAGGAGAAGTCCTATGAAAATTTTGTCACACAACAGACAAGTGACATATAGCTAAGGTCACTAAATGACCTTGACCTCTAGAATTCTTAAGGATTGAAGTTGACTGCATTTCCATATCACAGGACACCATAGCAACAAAAAATGCACGTTTAAGCTTTACACATTCAAAAGCATTAGAGACAAAATTTGACATCGTGGTAAAATAGCTCAAGATCAACCCAAGGTCATCATTTATATAAACTTTCTAGTACTAGAGTCCCAAATGCTACATACCAAGTTTAAAGGATCGGCCTAGTGGTTCTGGAGAAGAAGATTTTTTAAGGTTTTTGCCATATATGGGCATGGTGGCCATCTAGGTCATGTAACTGGGCAAAATAAATAATCTTTCTTTCCCGCTTACCTGAAGGCTGCATATGAAATTTAATTGAAATTGGTCCAGTAGTTTCTGAGCAGAAGTTCTTTAAAATGTTGACACACAACAGACTAAATGACCTTGACCTCTGATATTCAAAGGGATTGACGATAACAGCATTTCCATACTATAGAGCACAATAGCAACAAAAAAGTACATTTATCAGCTTTTCCCATTCAAAAGCCAAAGGGACCAAATTTGATCTTGCCAAAAATAGGTCAAAGTAAACCCACGGTTATCATCTATATGAACTTTGTAGTATCAGAGTCCAAGATGCTACATATAAAGTTTCAAACAAATCGGCCAAGTTGTTCTGGAGAAGAAGATTTTTCAAGGTTTTTAACATAAATGGGCATGGCGGGCCATTTTGGTCATGTGACCTGGACCAAAAATATAAACTTTCGTTCCCCTATCATGTTATGGCTCCATATGAAATTTGGCAAGAAGAGTGTGGACGACGACAACTACGGACGACCACAGAGCCTGCTGATACTATAGGCTCACCTTTGAGCCTCACCGGTGAGCTAAAAAAAAAAAAAAAAAAAAGTGAAAGGATGATGCGTAATAACCCTGTACAACTTGACAAGCAAAGGCTCAGTTTTCTTTTCTTTTGCAGTTTTGGGGTAAATCAATACCGTCACAGTTCTAACCATTGGGAAACCTAAAATATTACCGTAACTGTCCTAAATTTTGGGAAACCTAAAATATTACCGTAACTGTCCTAAATTTTGGGAAACCTAAAATATTACCGTAACTGTCCTAAATATTGGGAAACCTAAAATATTACCGTAACTGTCCTAAATTTTGGGAAACCTAAAATGTTACCGTAACTGTCCTAAATTTTGGGAAACCTAAAATGTAACCGTAACTGTCCTAAATATTGGGACACCTAAAATATTACCGTAACTGTTCTAAATATTGGGAAACCTAAAATATTACCGTAACTGTCCTAAATATTGGGACACCTAAAATATTACCGTAACTGTCCTAAATATTGGGACACCTAAAATATTACCGTAACTGTTCTAAATATTGGGACACCTAAAATATTACCGTAACTGTCCTTAATTTTGGGACCCCTAAAATATTACCATAACTGTCCTAAATTTTGGGAAACCTAAAATATTACCGTAACTGTTCTAAATATTGGGACACCTAAAATATTACCGTAACTGTCCTTAATTTTGGGACCCCTAAAATATTACCATAACTGTCCTAAATTTTGGGAAACCTAAAATATTACCGTAACTGTTCTAAATATTGGGACACCTAAAATATTACCGTAACTGTCCTAAATAATGGGAAACCTTAAATATTACCGTAACTGTCCTTAATTTTGGGACCCCTAAAATATTACCATAACTGTCCTAAATATTGGGACACCTAAAATATTACCGTAACTGTTCTAAATATTGGGACACCTAAAATATTACCGTAACTCTCCTAAAATTGAAGACTTTTTTTCAACGAAGTAATATTCTCAGCTACCTAACTTACATTTTCTACAGCATGGTTTATCTTTTCTTTGAAGGATTTGATGTCATAAACCGCAAAGTCACCATGGGCAGGAGGATAAGGAGGTGTCTCCCAACTGGCATCCCAATTCTTCAGTAGAAGGTGCCTCAAAGTCATGTGACCTCGTTTCACCACATTATTAAAATTCCCTCTCTCATCACCGAAGTTGAACATCTAGAAAATGACGCGGAAGCTAATGATGATGAAAAAAGCTAAAGTGCCGCGACACGACAAAAGCAACAAAGTGGTTGTGCGCTCAGCGAAGACTCAGATCAGCCTTGGCTTCCACCCTGTCTGATCCGACTTTTCTCTAAGCGCTGGAAAAATAGCTAATGGTCCAAGCTACCTCCATGCGGATAGCGAAGTCTCTGATCAGACTGGGCGAGTCTGCACTGGGCGCACAACCACTTTGTTGGTTTTGTCGTGTCACGGCTCAAATGTAATTTTATATAGTGTAATTATATTATAAAACAGTAAAAAAGTGAACTCAGTTTATTGCAAGAAATTAATTCAAACTTCCTTCTTAACCCTCTAGTGCCCAAACATAGAATGCACTGTAAGAAAACATTTATATTACATCCAGCCACTAGCTTTGGGAAGTCAAATTGAAAACAGGGTCTGAATTTGTGTTGAGGTCCAAGGTTGCTGAGATATACATGTAGCATATATGCTACATTGGGCATTAATTTTTTAAAAGTAGCTTTTTTCAGGGTAAATAACTACAATGTTAACAATAATTACGGGGCACCTTTTTGGATGAAAAAAAGGTGTATGAAAAACAATCTATTGGCATATATGTATCAGGGATATCTGAAAAAGTAAAATCAATATCAGAATTTTTTATTTTAATGCCCAATGTATCATATATGATACATTTTGTGTTTTCGAACTTTGGCGACTTTTGGTGGCTGATAAACGTACTTTAAACATATCATTACAACTGGAATGATTTAATCTTATTTCCTGATATCTTAACTGATTTTCTAGCAGTATAACATAACATACAAGTCAATATCCTGGTCACGGCACCAAAACAGAGTCATGTAGCAGATATGATACACCGGGCACTAGAGGGTTAAATACTTGTGAATAAGGGCCCAATTTGTAAGTGAGAAAATGGTGTCTCGCTCAGATAAAGGATTCCAATCCAACCACTCATGGGGAATAGTGAAGGTAGGACAACTGTAAGACGTCTGTTGCCTGATGGGAGGATGACAGAAATGGATGATCTCAATTTTGCTGACAGTTCAAACATGATATATATACTCGTATTAGCGGTAGATGAGAATTGTAGAACCACGGTAACTTTACTGGACACACTGTACCCGCACTCACATATATTTTATAAACGTAATACAAAATCTAAAAGATTCAGCATTTGGGCTCATGAACGAGTCTGAAAGTAATAGTTCTGGAATATGAAAGAAAAGGCCTTTATTTATTTTGAAGTAAAAATTTAAATTATGATATCCAGGAGAGGCCCTGTCATAGAAAACAACTCTCCCAAGACACCAAGAGAAGAAGAGCAAATGCAAATGAAAAATGGAGAATTTTATCTTGGATAGCAATCACACCAGCAACATACACAAATACTAAACATATGTATAACAACACCACCGCCATGCACATTACACAAAAATATACAAAATCGTATCTTTTTTTCTACGTTTAGCCATAAAACAAAACAAGAACAATGTCGGAACGAGAGAACCATAGCCTGAGACCTCTTAAGGTTGCTCACTGCCAAGTACATACTATGCAAGCTACATGTAGCACTACAGAAACATATTTATCACATAACATCGATAATATTCAGTGGATAAAGTCGTGTCATAAAAATCGTATGTAAAACACTTTGGCGCATACACGTAACGTCATTGACAACGTCCGTGTCAACAATGCGTTTTGTAATTGAAAAAGAAGTTCATGTTGAAGGCGAAAAAATCCGATTTTAAAGGGTCATATGATAGACAGAATCTTACACTCGTGGCCATATTTATATGAAATTCATGAAACTTGCCGAAGGCTTGTTCATAGATTTCATATGAAATGATCACTTGTGTAAGATCCTCTATATAAATGATGATAGAAAAATCAGTATTTGCCATTTGTACTTACACGAGAACAATGACATACTTCATTAGTACAGACACGAGACCAATGCCATGCTTCATTTGTACAAACACGAGAACAATGCCATACTTCATATTTACAGACACGAGAACAATGACATACTTCATTTGTACAGACACAAGAAAATTGACATACTTCATACGAGAACAATGCCAAACTTCATAAGTACAGACACGAGACCAATGCCATGCTTCATTTTGTTCAGACACGAGAACAATGCCATACTTCATTTGTACAGACACGAGAACAATGCCATACTTCATTTGTACAGACACGAGAACAATGACATACTTCATTTGTACAGACACGAGAACAATGCTATACTTCATTTGTACAGACAGGAGACCAATGCCATGCTTCATTTGTACAGACACGAGAACAATGACATACTTCATATGAACAGACACGAGAACAATGCCATACTTCATTTGTACAGACAGGAGAACAATGCTATACTTCATTTGTACAGACACGAGACCAATGCCATGCTTCATTTGTACAGACACGAGAACAATGACAAACTTCATATGTACAGACACGAGAACAATGCCATACTTCATTTGTACAGACAATAGAACAATGCCATACTTCATATGTACAGACACGAGAACAATGACATACTTCATTTGTACAGACACGAGAACAATGCTATACTTCATTTGTACAGACAGGAGACCAATGCCATGCTTCATTTGTACAGACACGAGAACAATGGCATACTTCATATGAACAGACACGAGAACAATGACATACTTCATTTGTACAGACAGGAGAACAATGCTATACTTCATTTGTACAGACACGAGACCAATGCCATGCTTCATTTGTACAGACACGAGAACAATGACAAACTTCATATGTACAGACACAAGAACAATGCCATACTTCATTTGTACAGACAATAGAACAATGCCATACTTCATATGTACAGACACGAGAACAATGACATACTTCATTTGTACAGACACGAGAACAATGCTATACTTCATTTGTACAGACACGAGAACAATGCCATACTTCAGTTGTACAGACACGAGAACAATGCCATACTTCAATTGTACAGACACAAGAACAATGCCATACCTCATTTGTACAGACACGAGAACAATGCCATACCAACCTGTGCTGTAATGCAGGAAAGTTTTGCTATCTGAAGAATCATAAAGACAAAGTACACGAAATGAAAAGAGCAAAGATGACCATCATATTTGACTGCACTGTAAAAGTACAACTTGAGTAGCTTCCGAAGACTAGTTGTTCTTCTTAGATATTTCTGGTCCTCTGCAGAAGGTCCATTTTCTACAAAAGAAAGGCACACAGATACGATCCGAAAGGCTTGTATCAAATGACTAGTTAGAAAGTTTTTTTCCAAATTAACGTAATAATTTTATCTGACAGTTTGTCACTTATTGTCAAGTCAATGATGAGGCCTAATTGTCGAAAACCAGATTCAAGGATATACCATATTTATTCGCCTGTAACACATTGTTCCCCTTCCAAAATAACCCCGAAAATCAGGACCATTCATGTTTTCTTATATCAGAATTGATATGACTGATTTACGTGGTTTAAAACATTTTAGAAGAAGGAATCTCCATCCTGCAGTTCAATACATAGGTACAGAACCAGAATCTTTTGTTTTGATTCTTGCATGAGTGCTCATTACCTCCAACTGTCAATATAAACGTACTTTTACCAAATGCTCGTTTCTGTATTCAAATTCCTAATGTCGCTAAGTCCCAAAAGTTGGTTAAAACTATATTTTATTCATAAACTTTCACAAAAGCACATAGCCTATATACATACATCAACTTAGCCAGATTTGACAAAAAGCCTAAGCATCAGTCATATTACAAAGAGTAAGGATACAAATACAAAGAGATCATTTTCTTTTTGGTCGTTCTACCTGATCGATCATAAAAAAATTCATATTTCTTTAGGACCCGTTAGATCACTTAAATTCAGCATATTGTAATTTGTACCTTCGGTATTGCTGTTTGGACCGTGTTGTTCATTGTCTCCGTTGGGTTGCTGTGACGAACTAACTGTTAATGCAATATCTGCAAGTAAAGTTTGAGAAGTGGTTATGTTTTTTTTATTATTGTATTTTTTTATTTTTTCACCTTCAATACGTGGCAGAATGTTTATGTAAGCGTTTTTCAAATCGTTTTTGACACTTTAGGCGGCTTTTTCTGTTGCGGTGTTGCGATTTCTCAAAGACCGTTTCGTCGATATTACACGGACACACTGTGAAAAATATGTTTAGAATCAATGCAAAAAATACAGTTCGATTTTTTTATGTGTTTAAATCGTAACATGTTCAATTTGCAACATGTTTAGGTTTATGTTTAGAAATTAAAAACATGTACAAAACTGGTCATATTTACCTTTTATTTTGAAAATTTCCTCTGTCAACATTTTTGTCTCTTTTTCGTTCTTCAACGGGGAAAAGAGAGAATGGATCTCAGAATGCTGAAACGCGAGCTTGTTCAAGATATTGTCATACTAAACATTTGTGTGAAAGTTTTAATCAAAATGGGTCCATAAATGAAGGCTCTAGCGCGATGACTAAGTTTTTCTAAAAATAGCCACAGTGACCTTCACCTTAACCCAAGAACGCTGAAATGACAACTTGTCCAAGATATTGTCATACTTATCACTTGTTTGATATCCAATTGAATTCAGTCCACAAATTGAAGGCCCTACAGCGATGACAAAGTTTTCTAAAAATAGCCACTGTGTCCTTCACCTTGACCCACAAACACTGAAACGCGCTCTTGTCCAAGATACTGTCATACTCATCACTTGTGTGAAGTACAATTGAAATCATTCCATAAATGAAGGCAACAGAATGATGACCAGACAACAGTTTCCCCATTATGAGTATAAGGGAAAATATTTTATCGTTCAAGGGCAAGCAACTCTAAAAAGAATGATCCAACCTAGCCCAAATTCGAACTGGTCTGAGATGCTTTAACAGTTCTGGATGCCTGCAAGTTTGAAGAAGTTGCAATTAAAAATGAAGAAGCTAGGGCCCGGACAACATTTTCCCCATTATGAGTCTATGGGAAAATATTTATCGCTCAAGGGCAAGTAACTCTGAAATGAATGATCCAACCTGGCCCAAATTCGAACTGGTCCGAGATGTATGACTGTCCTGGATACCTGCAAGTTTGAAGAAGTTGCAATCAAAAATGAAGAAGCTAGGGCCCGTACAACATTTTATCCATGGTAAGTCTAGGGGAAAATATTTTATCGCTCAAGGGCAAGTAACTCTGAAAAAAATAATCCAACCTGACCCAATTTCGAACTGGTCCGAGATGTTTTGACTGTCCTGTATACCTGCAATTTTGAAGAATTTGCGATCAAAAATGAAGAAGCTAGGGCCCGGACAACATTTTCTCCATTGTAAGTCTATGGGGAAATATTTTATCGCTCAAGGGCAAGTAACTCTGAAAAAAAAATCCAACCTGGCCCAAATTCGAACTGGTCCGAGACGTTTTGACTGTCCTGGATACCTGCAAGTTTGAAGAAGTTGCGATCAAAAATGAAGAAGCTAGGGCCCGGACAACATTTTCTCCATGGTAAGTCTATGGGAAAATATTTTATCGCGCAAGCGCAAGTAACTCTGAAAAAAATATTCCAGTCTGGCCCAAATTCGAACTGGTCCGAGATGTTTTGACTGTCCTGGATACCTGCAAATTTGAAGAAGTTGCGATCAAAAATGAAGACGCTAGGGCCCGGACAACATTTTCCCCATTATAAGTGTATGGGACCTTTCTGTTGCCATGGTAACCACAGTTTTAAACCAATTTGTCTCAAAACTTTATCCAATCAATCCCCCACCCCAACCATGCTTCACATAAAATTTGATCAAGATTGACTAGCTACTTTAGTAGATATTAATGCTTAAAAGTGTGGACGGACAACGGACGACGGACGCCGGACGCCGGACGACGTACCAAGCCTATACTATAAGCTCACCTTGTAAGCCTTCGGCTCAGGTGAGCTAAAAATGAAAAAAAAAGTCTTGTCTACTTGCCTATGCTTTAAAAAGAAAAATTCTCAGAAACTGACACAGTTCAATCCCAGATCCCACTCAAGACACCATGTGGGAAATGACATAGTTAGTCACCACCAAAGACATCAGCCGTGTGAACAGCCATTTCTCATGTAGGTGGACACCGGGCCAGCACTTACATTACAAACAATATCAATAACAGACATAGCAACAAACAACACATAAACGAACCAAAAGAGTAGTGCCACATAAACGAACCAAAAGAGTAGCGCCGCCTTGGGACGGCCAGTAATGAAATTACTTGGGTGGGTGGGGGGGGGGGCTAGACCGGTTTGCGGCCGCGATTTACCTCCTAAGTGAAATACCTCAGAAACAGAGATTAAAACTAAAATAAAACAAACACGAGGACTCACAGAAAAGCAACACTGAAATTCCGGAGCAGAAGAAACCTACCACTTAAACCACGCCACGGTGGGCCCGACCAGAGACATCCTAGTACGGGTGTCAGGCGCCTGAATTGAAGTACGGACTCCATAGTGCCCAGCTTTTAAAGATTTAAGAAATATGAATTATTGAATTCAACAAGACCGAAAAGTTTAGATAATCTTAAACACAACTTTGCTCACATACTTTATGTGTGATTTATTCAAAGTATAGTATTCTATTCAAAAATATTGTTTTTACTTAACATGCAGTTGACTCTTTGTAACTTTTTGAGGGCCGCAGGGAAGATTGGCTTCGGCCCACTGAGCTACCCTCGATAAATTAAGTCGTTACTTACTTCCTTACTTACTCTAGTTGTCGCTAACACTGACATTAAAGTACCCGCTATTATCAAAGAATAGTTTGGACACATTTCTTGTGTTTCTTTACATTTCAATCCCGGTTATCTTAAACTACTGATATATCTAAGTAACTTTCTGGGACCAGAAAATTTACCTTGAGATATCAGTAGTTTGGGATGAGCTTGGATATTCAAATATCGGAAGTTCACTTTATTTCTTATTTGTTTTCTTCAACTGACTTATCAAGTATAAGGAGGTCTGATAAGAAAATAAGAGGCTGATACTTGAGACAAAAGAGATAGTAAAAATACAGGAAATTTCACATCGATTTTGCCGTCGGACAAATGCAAAACAGGGAAGGGATCAAAACATAAAAATACAGCCTGTAAAAAGAAAAAATTCAAAGTACTGAAAGTACTGAAAGGCGGGCATTTTATTCAAATGGTATAGAGAATATGTTTTGAAAATGTTAATGCACAGACATATGATGGATGATGACATAGGCACACCATTCAATAAGCTAGTTCTTCGGGATGAAATTTAGATAAAATCCGTTTTGAAAACAGTAGGGCTTTGTCAAATATTTAGATTATTTTATTGGATACCAGAAATCACAATTGTTAAGCAAAGAAAATAAGGTTCTAAAAAGTGTTGTTTTCATACAGTAGGGGAGCTATTGTGATTGGTTTCAGTTTTGAATTGAATGGGTGGAAGAATGGTGCAGGCGTTTTCCTTCACCCCTGTTACTTGTTCAATGAACGTTGCCTTATCTTCTCAACCGTAACACGGTGAAGATTTGAATCGTAAGGAGGAAAACTTCTTCTCGACTGTAGACGGTGTTCCATTCCAAATTTCACCAGCAATTGATTTTGACGACATTGTCAGAGTCTCCATTTAATGGCTGTACTCTTGAAAATGAAGTTTGTTATTCTTGATAGTAGCAAGGGTGCAGGCATGTGCATTCACCCATTTTTTTTTTATTCATGAGACTCCACATACCGCAAGGTGAGCATTAGGAAGAAATACAGGATAATTAATTATCCACAAAATGTTGACATTTGGCAGACTGAGTTACATTGGAGTCTGACTCTTGTGTGTGTTTGCCAATGGATCAGTTAGACTGGGCCACTGTGCCTTGGTCTGGCAATAACCGCTTTATAGGTAAACAGCAGTACAGCTATACTTATGAAGTGCTTTGTTGGCATTTAGTGCGTAAATTTAAGTTGTCTTGATTGCATCTTCGTGGTTTTCTACACTTGTTTCAAATTAACCAGGAAATGCCATTAGGCCAGCTTTTTACTGTATATAACGTAACGGAATACTCCTGGCGGACCACGAAAGACTCTTCACTGACTCCTAACGATAAAAGAGCGACCGTAGACTGTCTAAACTGGTTAAATACTGACTGCAGTCACTCTGCAAAAGACTAAATATCCTTTGCATCCATCTGCAAAAGATCACTTTTAACTGCAGTCATCTGTAAGATATAAAATGATGATTGCTGTCTTTTTCTTGTTCAGTTAGAATAGTCAGACAAGGTGAAAGTCATAACAACACTGCCTAGTGGTCACAACCTAGTTATCTCATCCTTAATGACACGTCAGTATAATCAGTCAGCTTTAACTATGCATTGCATAGCACAGCAGATCTTTGCTTTGGATTCTTTTTTAAAAAAAGCCAACTTGTATTCACCATTTACATAATGTATTTATACGCGTTACATTGATTTAAGTCGCAAACTGAAGCCTTTTCCAATTTGAATAAATCAACATTGATTATGACGAATCATTCTGCCTTGTTCAATGGGCTGGATTTTCGAAACTATACAGAAATGTCAGAACTATTTTCTCTGTTTCAAAATGTAGAGCGCGTAGCGTAGGCTTACAAAAACAGAGATATGTTAAGACCTCTGCAACCGTAGCTATAGACGGGCTTACAGCCCGCCTAAAGAATCAAACGTGGTTTCTTTGCATGGTTTTCCCATCATTAATATGCACTTTCCTTGCCAAAGCATTTTGTTTTGCGATGCGTATGATAAAGCGAAAATGCAAATCCAATAAGCTGATGTCATAGACTCTTTGGCGTCAGGATTCGGCTGAATGCATAAGCATTCTAGTTTTAGACATTTCTTTCATTAAGGTATTGTCTGCCATGTATACTCCAATAAGTCATTTACGTCCGCAAGACTAAAAAATGACGATGGCGCGAAGTTTGAAAGTTCGTGCCAAGAATCTCTTCTCAACAGATTTCTGCTGTTATATTTATGCATTACAGCGATAATAAACCGGAGATGCAAATGTATTAATCATTTTAGTTTGAAGTATATCGCCAAACTCAAGACATTGTTGTGAGATATTTGGACACATCCTAGTTTGAGTACCACTCTGATGCTCATACAAAATATTATGAAAAAGATGGCATTAAAATTTGTATTTTTTTTTATCGGCAACAGTTACGTGGAGTTAAGCAGCCGTTTTTTTAAACTCCAATGAACATTAAACTGTGCCCCCTTACTTGCCGACTTATTTCCTTGTGGGTATGAGGTGGAGTTCATTAAAGGGCTCGTTAAAGTAGTAATACACCATGCAAAGAAATTCATCTTTACTTACCGAAACAAAGATTATGTTCTATATTTGCATAATTCAACGGTTTTAGAGTTTATTGACCTCAATTATCCATATGAACTTGAAACTACGGATACTACAAAGTCCAGTTCACCAGCCTCATACTTACTTAGATTGCTATATCTATATTGTCTATGCAAAGTTTCATATTGTGTTTATGTCAAAGGGGGCAACTTTAATTTTCCCATAGTTGACTTGCCATTTTTGAGTAGTTGGCACCTGCATACGGAATTTATGTCCCTTAGTTAGTCCGCTGTGTCAAGAGTATGTTTCAAATAACAAGACTCTTTTGATAGATGGAAGGATAACCAACAATTTTTTGGTTCTTTTTAACAGTATTTCAGTCATATCAGGACGATGAGTGGATAATAATGACAGACTGTGTGCAATGAAATCCCGTTTACGATTGAAAAGCTTCTCGCTAACAGCGGGACTCGAACCCGGCACCACAAGATCAGCAGGCCAGCGCTTAACCTACTGAGCTACTGGGGGTTCCTTTTTTGATAGAATGAAGCTACTCACCAGAAAACTGTAATCACAGGGCTATTGCAGAGCGAAGTTTGTGTCAACAGTTAGAAGGTGCTGTCGGAGTTACCATGACCTTGTTGATCCTACACTGGCAATTCTGAACTTATTAATGATTCGATGTATACGGCTTTCAGTTATTGGACTCATTTTCATTGACTATCTGTCCTTCAGATACAAACATAGATATATATGGCGGGTGTATTATGATAGGCAGGTGATGCTTACTATTCGCAAGCAGCTGGTCACAACTCTGTTTTGGTATCCGTGTCTGTATATCTTAATATTTCAGATTTGTCACTGTTTCTATGGTTACTGTTTTCGGAAATTTACGATTTTCGTACTTTGACCGCTTCCAGGCCCGGATCCAGACCCAGACCACCACGTACTGGTGGGGCTGGGAGGTGTCGAGGGGAGGAGGGCTTGAAAATATATGACATCATTAGAGATCAATTTGATGAGAGTATTAATTTTAATAATGTCTTTTTGCCTTGAAATATATATTGTAATATCTCATTAGAATCGCCTCGGCGAGGCGATTCTAATGAGATGTCACAACATTTATTTACTCTAAAAACATGGATAACTTGTCTAAAACTGTCATCAGTTACTCCTTATTATCTGGAGGTCTGCATATTATACATAACACAGAGGCCCAGATGGCGGGGCTGAAGCCCCGAAGCCCATCCCCTGGATCCGAGGCTGGCTTCTATATCACGCGAATGACTCTGCACTTCAGGTGTATGACCATTACTGTATATGCTCGTCCATTATGAAAGTTTTAACTCCTATTTCTTATTCTTGCAAATTGTGTAAACAAAAAGAAATATTCTTGGGTAAACTAACATTCATTTTACTTGAACATGGCGTTAGTCTATGTTTCGAGCTTGTCGTCTGCGACTGTCTATATAAAACAATATTCCAAACATTGCGGTTATTTTCATCCTTTTGGTCACGTGTGTGATGCCATTATTACTTTCTAATAATGTTATTCTTTGGAACGGTAATTAGACATTGCTAGTATAAATCAATCAGGACTGTGCATCGGTTAATAATATGGGCAAACTGATTTTGTAAACAGCTCAGCATTGCGATGAAAAGATAAATCGAAAGGCACCATAAAACGTCTATGGATTTGGGCAGCTGGTATCTGGCTGAACATGCTGAAGGTAGGACATGGGCATGTTGTGCTCGCAGCGGAGAAGACACGCTGACAGGGTTGTCTTAACTTTTATTCTTTTCCGGCTTTCATTTTACTCTGTGAAACGTAGCGATGAATTACTTCTGAATGGCTGGGTCCCCTGGCAGCAAGGTGTACACCCATGAGGAAAAATGCAGTCTCGGTTTGATCGCGTCTTGCCAGCCATGTCTGTTAATAAAGCAAGAAACACTGACAACGCCCTGTAGCATCGGCTCAAGCAGAACTTTATTTTCAAAACCTATTCTTAAGGAATCTAATGGTTCCGTAGAATCAGAAAATATATTATAGGCACTATGATGAAGTACGGAAGAAATTTTTACGGATGCAACGCGTCATTGAATACCAGCTGCATTGAAGATAAACAATTTATGAAGGCTGGATTCTTTAGAAGCAATGCGAATTACACGACAAAACCAACAAATTAGTATGTGCGCCAAGCGAAGACTCAGGTCAGCCTAGGCATCCACCCAGTCTGATCAGAGTCCTTGCTATGCGCTTAAAGAGTTTGAGCTATATCCATGCTGGCGGATTCCCAGGCTGACATGAGTCTTCGCTAGGCGCACATGCCACTTTGTTGGTTTGTCGTGTCGCAGCTCAAATGATTCACTTACCTGCGGTATTGGCTTCTCCATCGTCCAGGTCTTGTTGTGTAACAGGTACTTGTGGCGAACTAACGATAACTGTAATGTCTGCAAGAATAGTATAACATTGCAATGTCTCTTATCTGTTCCATGGGATTTTTTCATATATGTGCATACTTGGGCGCCAGGAGAAACTTTGGTGAAAGTGACAGTCGCAAAGTCGTAACAGTTTTATTCATATTTATAAACTCCCTTTTTTGGATCCTACTTTTTAAACAGACATATTGAGGAACAATACATCAGTACATTTGTCCCATAAGTCTCGATTTTTTTTTCATGTCAGTTGAGTGTTCAACGCCCTCTTTAGGGAATCAGCGATTGTAATCGTGCAACAAACCATTGCGGATCGCTAGTCTTACAAACTCACGTCACTAAAAACACTCAGCCAAAGTACTACGAGTCTTTGAAAAAAATAATGCTCTCAAATTACATGTTCCTATTGAGACTGAGAAGGCTGAGACGCCGATCGAAGTTATTTCAAAAGCACTTATTCCAAGACAATGAAGCAGAGTACAGAGTATCGTAGAAAATTTAAATAAAGGTATAATCTAGGAAAGCGCAAAGCGCAACGCAAGACAAGAACAAGAACAACAACAACACTTACTGCAAAACAAAAAAAAGACACGGGACCAAAATAGCGACAAAACGAACAGTTCTTCATACCCATACAATAGGTACATGTATCAAAAGCGATAACAAAACAGGTTAAACACGTAATCGTGTACTTTTGCTTATTTTCTATTTACATCCATAAGATGAAAATAAAATAAAATGTGTGTGTGTGTGTGTGTGTGTGTGTGTGTGTGTGTGTGTGTGTATGTGTGTGTGTGCGTGCGTGTACGTCTCTGTGTGTGCGTTAACATCTGTATGTGCGTGTACGTGCGTGTGCGCGCGCGAAAAGATTCACAATAGATAGATAGATAGATAGATAGATAGATAGATAGATAGATTTGAGAAGGACAACGAGATAGAGAGAAAGAAAGAGTTACCTTCATGTGACATTATCTTGTTTTCGTGTGAGGCAGAAGCCATGACAAACAAATTCAGGTTATGTGTATATGTATTTGTAATCAATTATTGTAAGAAAATCAATATACAATTCCTTGTAAATATCAAAAGCGGGTAATATAAACTGCATTTTCAGTTCAATAATGTAGAGTTCAATAACAATAGCTGAATGCACACTGGCATATCGTTTTCAAGATAAAATCATTCTACAAGCAATCAGGCAAAAACAAAGCCCCAATCTTTATTAATGGCTGAGCAGTGTTACGCGTTACCTCACAAGAAATTATTTTGACATTTGTAGTAAAATCATATGAGCTTATTACAAGTTCGTGTAAATTGAAAGCGCTCATATTTATTAGTAATAGATGGATTCCTATACTACCTGTTTAAGCAGCCTTCTATAGTTAATTTGCATACTCACTCGACTTGGATACAGTTGGCTCTCGTTATCTCAAGGATTAATATTTCAAAATATCCGCTTTCATATTTACCAAAGAATATAGTTTGTACATCTGTCCTATTTTTTTTTTGTACATTTCAACTCCTGTGATCTCACAAAGTAAATTTTCTGGGACCAGAAAATTTACTATGAGATATCAGCAGTTTTAGACAAATTTCAACTTTTAGATATCGAGAGTTGATTGTATACCAGCGTATGGCTCATTTGCTACATAGATTATGACTATTTCACCGTCTTGTTGAAAATCATAATGTCTCTACTATATGCACACCTGGTTCATAAACGGAAGTATTTTTAAGCCGATGTCTGTCTTTAGAATTTTTTTTATTGATAGTTATAAAATTGAAACTTATAAAAGATTATTTATCCTTTGATTCAGCTAAATAGCAGATGTGTCAGTTAATTTTAAAGAAGCAATAATAAAGCCATAAATAATATATAGTATGTTTTCGAGTTTTCATATTCTTTTTTGCAATGCACTAGGCGTCTGATGCATGCAGTTTTCATATGTCTCATGCAATACAGATCTCTTTTATAACATAACTGGTATCTGAGATAGGATATATCATATCTGATATAAAGGACAAGATATCTTTTATATTTTATCCTATGTTCTGTATAGGAAACATACTATTAAAAGTATCTTAATTCCACAATTGAGATACTTTTAGTAAGTAAGACACGGTATCCCATATAATATATACTGCTCAAAATAAGTAAGGCATTTAAGATAGCAGAAGTAAGGTAAATAATTAGATGAATATTAAACTGTTATAATTCATAAAACAAATATTCATAGAGACCCTCAATGTGAATATTGATATGATTTAGCTAGTCACGTGACCTGGAGTAAATTGGAAGTAGACAAATTTCACACGAATTTAGCACATCAATGACTGATAATTCTTATGCAAACTTTATTAAGACAGACGCCAAATGCCTCAGTTAACAAGGTACAGATACTTTTTTCATGCGGTTTTATCACAGGAGAAAATGGTAGGCGTAAAAGATACCACTGTGTGGTGAATTGTCTCACATATAGTGACATTTGTAACGGTCCTACACCTTAACTAACACAATAAAGCCTACCAAAGTGGGTGTACTCAGTTTGGAAAATTATGAAGACTTTTATAATTGACAGAATCTGAGGGTCCAAAAGACTTTTTTCGCCGATGTGAAATTGAGGTGTCGACCCCATAGTCCTTTATGTGCTGCTCTAGGTCACATGACCTGCTGTGAGCGTTTCTGTTTTCGTTGAATATTGTTACTTCAATAGTGTTCTGTCAATATATAACAATAAACTGTCCCAGCCTTTATTATTGATTTTTGTACTCGCTCTATAACATAATATCCCCTACTTTTTGTTAGCAGTATATATTCTATACTATATTATACAATTATTGACCTTTGTTGAGGTGAATATGTAGTTTTATTGACCTACAAACAACATATTGACCGACGCGAAGCGGAGGTCAATATGTTATGTTTGCAGGTCAATAAAACTGCATATTTACCGAAAGAAAGGTCAACCATTGTTTTATTATATGATAATTCTAAATGCAGTTTCCTTGAAATTTATTATACTACATGGTATTATCTTGCAACGTTATGCCATTAACATTAACGTACATCAGACGTTACGTCACAAAAATACAATGACGTCAGCGTTAAAGTAATATTCACTGACTGGCCGGTGAATATCGCAAAATATTGACCGGCATGTGCAGTCAAATCAGCCAATGAAATTGTGTGTTTCGTCTTGGTCATATAATAAAAGATATTACATTGTATCTTAAATATGAATCGTATGCGGACCGAAATAAAATATCGATTTCATTATGAAAGATGTTTGTTTATTTATTCGGATATCTAAAATAGAATATAAGATATCTTCTACAGTATGCATCATATCTAATACAAGATAGAAGATATAAAAATACTGTTTCAGGTATCTTTTATCCCTTATTAGGTAGCCCATGTATTATCTAAGCTATATGATATAGTACAGAAGATTTTTAATTTGCATGATAGAAGATACTTGATCTAATATATACTGAATATCTCATATAAATTAGATATTATATATATCAATTCAGATATTTGACGTAGTATATAAGCTATATAAGCTATCTTTATTCACATATATGAAATATCTTATATACGTAAGTTATTTTATATACAATATTAGATATCTATTATAACCTATCAGATACCTCACCGAGTATATCATAATTGAGCCGCGACACGAGAAAACCAACAAAGTGGTAGTGCGCCCAGCGCAGACTCAGATCAGCATGGGCATCTGACAAGTCTGATCAAAATATTTGCTAAGCGCTTAAAGGGTAGCTAAGGGTCTAAGCTACCTTCATGCGGACAGCGAAGACTCTGATCAGACTGGGCGGATGCCCAGGCCGATCTGAGTCTGCGTTTGGCGCACAACCATTTTGTTGGTTTTCTCACGTCGCGGCTCAATTATATTTTATCCTCATCAGTAAATATACTGAAAGGATTTAAAAACTTCCACCCATTAATTTTGAATATCTCAAACATAAATGCAGCTACGTCCTCCAAAATCTTACAACATATAAATTCTCTCATACCTGATTATATCAATATACCGAATCTGAAATCGTTCAACCGAATCGGTCAGGAAAATGCACGTGCTCCTCGTGTTCTAAGTACCGTTAACATAAGGATGAATAGCTTCATGTACACAGTTTTCTGATGACTCATTTCTCTTACAATATCAAATTGAATTTTAAAAGTTTGAACTCGGTCTGTGGCTTTATTTAGCCTTCAGCGCCTAAATATCACAAACAAGCGCAGAGTTTTGGGCTAGATAAATGCTGAAATTTCAAAAAGTGACGTCGCGTGACAATCTTATGTGTTAATTACGGCAATTTAAAATCTCAGACGACGTGTACTGTTTACGGAAAGCTCAAAAGACCATCAGAAAATCACCTAACCGAGATTGAAAACCAGAGATCATGACGTTAACTAACGTCGACGGCGTCTCCGTTATAGGCTTTGCGCGACAGCATCATCCGCAATGATACTTGCAAATCAACGTGGATGACGTCACAATATTAAGACAGTAAGAAATGGTCGAAAAGAGTGTTGCA